>BPTQ01000006.1:23974871-24441034 GCA_019973895.1 Chrysanthemum seticuspe
GGAATATATGTTTATTATTAATAAACATGTGCAGTAAAATAAATGATTCTAATAAAACATGATATATCATTTGGGAAATTGATAAATATCTTTTGACAAGATAGAACGTGAATGAAGTCTAAGTTTGACCAGTGGATTCATCATGTACATCATGTTATGTATTAAAATTGTTGTATCATTCTTGAATAAGAAGTGATTTGACAACATTGATATCCAACTAAAAGTTATTAGATAACTTGTGTAATGAATATTCTAAAAGAATTACATCCTCAGTCTGGAATTGCTCCTAGATTCTATGGATGAACAATATGTCAATTGTTGTGCAAATTGTCATCAGCTTCAAACTTGAAAGTTTGGAAGACATCAAACATTACACAATAAGATAATAATGTTTACGGAGTTTTAATGAGCATATTGTTGTTTGTATACAATGATGCTGGTTTAATTGAGATGACACTCAATGCTAGTCATGGTAGGATTTCATCCTTGTTAATGACCATGTGAACTAGTTGTGCTACTAAGAGCACAGTTGCATTAAACATTAAAAGAATAAGAATACTTAAACTTTAAAATGTTTGAAAGTTGAAGTTGTCATAAATTGGTGATATAGGATGTCACACACTTTATGAATTATTATGTGGATTGGTGAATGTACACATACAAGGACTTCACTAATTGAATTCTTGAAATAAGTATTCTCAAAATTACAATAGATCAAGTTGGTTGATTTATGCCTTGTCAACAAGTATGATTGTCATTACTTGAGGCATAATTCATCAACTGGAATTTTCATGCATTGAAGTATTTTTAGTATTTGGATAAGGGATGTTAAACAATTGTTATAATAAATCAAGTACTTGGTATGTTTGATTTTATAATATATTGTATCCTATATTTGCATGTTTAATCCGTGAATAATTTATTTATTCTAAATCGTCTGTTGTCAATTAATGATGTCGGAATATCATTAAACTAAGACAAATCTGAGAGATATGGTAGAATATACTTGAAAGTATATTGATGAGAATGCATACCAATTTCAGATGATATTCAATGAATTGAATATAGGACTTATCCCAACTACATGATTTTACTTTATGGATATTGTTATTAAGTAAATCATAAATAGTTATCCTCAGACTTGAGATACCAGATAAGTGTCATGAATGTAGCGCACTTCTGTGGAGCAACTTAACGCTATACGTAACTGGTAGTCATAAGGGTTGTTTTCAGAAATGTTATAAAGTTTGTGGGTTATTCTCGTAGTCAAGATATAAGTTGTTCCTTCAAATTTATTTGGAGTTTAATACTGCTGGGCCCCTCGTAGGGTTGACAAGATGTTTGTGTGGCCACACCCAAAATCTCCCCTGAATATGTTCAGAAGATTTGGTAATCTTGCTCAATCACTTATAACGAGAAATATAATAGTTGAATAAAGAATGACTTAATTCCATATCTTTATTTAACATGGTATTAGAAACAAAAGGATAATAATAATGAGAAATCATTAAAAGGTTTTTTTCAGGAGACCTTACTTGAGTTGTACTAGAGGCATCGAAGTGTTGCTAGACGCTAACCGATGTGATCACTCTATTAATATATGTCCAAATGGGAGCTGTTGGTTTTATGGACAATAAATTAATAGACGTGTGTTAGGATCGAACTCGAGACCACGGGATTGCACACTTTACGTATAACAACCCGTAAAATTTCCGATTATTATAATAATGTTTATTACGTCAGAAAATTCAAATCGGTTATTTTATGACAGTTGTCAATATTTAAATTTAAAAACAAGAGGTCATCTCATTTCTTTATAAATAAGACACCGCACACACGATACTTGTCCACTAAGTATCTTTATAATAAATGTGAAATTTATTATTGTCCAAGTTAAAATTTAAGCATACAGAAGTTTAATCCAATGTTTCGAGAAGTTATCTCGCTTACTGTGAAAAACAAGCCCACACGCGTTATAACAACCCGTATTTTTCAAGTCAATATTTATTTTAATAAATATTACGTTTCACTCTATATTTTATTTAACGCGTAGTTGTAAATTTTAATTCATGTGTATCATGAAACAACAGTAAACGCTTGTCATATCTTGACTACATATACGTTTAACAACAACATTTATTCTCATGAGCATGACTTTACAAATTTTATAATTGATTTATAAACTATACGCAATTTATTTACGTATTACATTTTCATTATCCATATATAAATTTAGTCATCACTTACTAAATTTTACATACAAATACAACTACATACATGTATACACCTTTATGAAATTAATACATCAATATTGTTCTTGTCTTTTCCTCACACATGATGCCAACCAAATACCCTCCCAAAGGAGTAGTCTCAACATTTGCTTATGGTCTTGAACTTTTAAATTACCATTTTGATGATTAAACTCAAAACTATGTAAACATGGGAGGTGCTAGACTATCAAAGTCATTCTTTCCCCTCCCTGGGGGACACCAAACACACGACACAACAAAAGCAACATGCATGCCAACCTACCCTATATTACCTATGGACTCTTGTTACTAATGAAAGAAACAACATGGTTAATATATTCGAATCTTTCACTTGCCATTTCATGTTCAAGCTATTTTATATTAAACTTCAAGTCACCATATTCTATGAAACTTCATTACTACTAGTATTAAAATGTGATCCTTGTTTTCATTGGTCTAGTTTTTTCTTAAGCTTATGGTCTTAACCGTTGATTTTGAAAGGAATGACGAGTCGAAAACCCACTGTGGTCGAACCACAGTGGTGTATAATTTGTGTCGACAAGTCCGGTCTCGATTATGATAACTAGAGTTCTTGTAAGATGAACTTATAAATTAATTTACTAACCTACTGTGAACAAAAGAAACTGAAACTCAAAACACAAGCATGCAATGCAATCGACCTGTATGTATACTGATGAAATATAACTAGCTTTAACACTGTAGCAACCTCCTAAATATAATTAACATGCGAAACTAAACAAAGAAGAACCCCTAGCTCAGTTGGTTGGAACCCTTCTCTTTGGGAGAAAGGTCTCAATTTCGAACCCTACTCATGGAAATTTTGCCACATTTTATTTATTTTTACAACTTTTGCCCCTTGCCAGATTTAGCCCCTCTAATTTGGAACACTTATCAATTTTCTTAAAAGTTTAATAAGTCTTGTAACTTATATAAATCTTTATGATTTCAACCCCTCAAGTTTAATACTTTGACATTCTTTATATTCTAACAACTATTTTTGTACTTGAACTTATACATTTTTATGACTTCTAATAAAAATGTAAAAACTATTACTTTTGGGACGTATTTGTCTATTATTGTTTTCATGAAATGAAAGTATTTAGCATTAATACTAGAAGTAAAAGACAAAAAAAAAAAAAAAAAAAAAAAAAAAAACACGATAAGAAAATATTTATAACAAAAAGTAATATAAATATTTTTCTAACTTACCATCCATTAAACACACTTATATCGCGTAACCGTTACTAATATAGATACTTATCGTAAAGTATTATTAGTATTTTACTAAACGTTCATTTTTCACAAAGACGTTACTTGTGAATACATCCCGTACTAAGTCTTTCGTTTACTCCTAAACCGGAAACTTACTCGTCATGTATACTTTTATATATACCCTTATATATATAATTGTACATTTTTCCAAGAGCCAATACTTACAAAACATTTCGAAATGATTTTTACGTAAAGTCCACCACACAAGCAACATTAAACACAACCACTTGTAAACACTTAAATTGTTTTACACACTTTGAGTCGTGAATACGCATTGCTATAAACTAAGAATTACCGTACTAAATTAGGTTGCGTGTCGGAGCCGTGCACTATCACTCCTTGTTTTAATTCCCTTTAGACTTCATGTTGCACATTGCCAAGGTGAGTTTCATAGCCCCTACTTTTACTTGTTTTATTACTGTTTTGGGAGAAGATACATGCTCATTTTTACTTAAATGATTTAATTACTAAAATTGTGCATTCTATGCATACTATGCCCTTTGATTGATATGTTTTAAGATACATCATACCTAGATGCTTTAAGGACCACACCAAAACCTTTGACCTAGAATATTACGCAGCTTAGCCTAAGACCTTGGATCCCAAATTGCCCTCTTCATGAACCGTCAATTCCTGCTGGGAAGCGCGAATGTTATAAATAGATCTATTGGGAGTGACTTCCCTGTTCGGTTGACCCCGCTTGGGTCAAGGCGAAACATATAATATGTCGGGACCGAGTGTATTGGGATAAACACTCGCCATGGGCTCCTTATTAGTATGACTTCCTTGTGCATACATAAACTGTCGTAGCTTCGGTTGCATGAACTTAGTGCTAGCGTAATAGATTCAATATATGACATTATATTCGTTGTAATGTACATATACCCAACTTATGGTCCACTAATGAAATCCCTTTTATGAAATTCTTTTATGAAATGTAATCATAAACTTTATGACATTATGCAAGACGTAATGATCATCAAGAACCAAATTTGAAACAGTGTACTGAAATCCCTTTTTAAATAAACCTATGAACTCACCAGCGTAAGCTGACCCCTTTTAGCATGTATCTTCAGGTTTTGAGGTGATAGCTTATCTTTGGAGGCGCAAGGCAAAGGCATGACATGGTCATAGATGACTCTGATTTATGTATTGGGACCACTCGTTTATAATGGGCCATTTTCCGCACTAATCAATAATGTAAACATTATTTTTAAGAATGAATAAAAGTTTATTTATGAAAAACCAATTGTTCTATGCTTATGTTGTGATACCAATTTAGTAGCACCCCAATACTTGTATGCTTCCGCTGAGTCATTTTTGGGGGTGTTACATTACCTATGAGAATTAAAGTTAAATAATTAAATATAAATGTTGTATTTATTTATTTATTAAACGAAATAACTAACGGACGTTAAGTAATTAATGTAATGGATTCACGGGAGTTAAATGTATTTGGAAAAGGACTAGATTGCAAAGTTTGGGAAGGTTCCGGAATCCCTTGGGGATGGATACAACCGATCGGCCAAGGATCCTCAAACCTAACCCATATCAAACTCAAACTTGTTCACCAAGTTTAGTTTAGTATATATACAAGGCTAGGGGTCTTGTGTTTTGCATCTCTTGTACTCATAAGCTAAAACCCTAAAACGTTTGTGTGTGTTTTGTGCTCAAATCGATCGACCACCTCCTTTAGGGTGTCGA
Source organism: Chrysanthemum seticuspe (assembly GCA_019973895.1). Taxonomy (NCBI): domain Eukaryota; kingdom Viridiplantae; phylum Streptophyta; class Magnoliopsida; order Asterales; family Asteraceae; genus Chrysanthemum; species Chrysanthemum seticuspe. The sequence continues at coordinate 23,980,118 of BPTQ01000006.1, forward strand.
TCCTCAACCTTTTTCCAAAGCAAGTTATTTGGTTTAATAAAACTAGCATTACTTTAATTTGTTTTAGTACGTGTGTACAAGAACGTAGTAATACCACATTATTGTTATTATTTTTGGATTGAATTACAAAACTGTAAGGGGTAATTCATATAATCCTATAAACCCTAATTAGGGTTCATCCAATTGCTAGTTTTGTGGATTTGATTCTTGTTCGGTTAGAATCAAGAAAGGTACGCATATTCTTGTTTATGTTAATTAATTATTCGTTAATCTTTCCTATACGCTTCCGCATATGTACTTGATGTTATTGTTTATATTTATGATTATCATGTTATATAATTCCAACAAGTTTTGCTATATCCTACTACTTCACATTCGTACTTATCTTCTCATACAAAAATATAACAATATGTTTCCCACTCATTATCTTTTTTCGTTAAAGTCTTCAATTCTTTCACTTGTCAGAATTCTGTGAGTAGGAAGATTAGTAAGAATACAAAGTAAGAGGAAATATCATTTCGTACATTTTTATATGAATATATTTAAGTTCCATTTCCATCTATTTAAAAGAAAAAATTCCTAAAATTTGAAAACTCCAAATATAATCACATATGTTTGAAAAGTATCAAGAGGAAGGAAAAAAACAAAATAGAGAGAATGAAATATTTTGAATTGATAGAGATGACTAATGGAAAAATCAGATTTTCAACAAGGATTTTATGTTGTCTACTACTCCCTCTCATTTGACTAATTTAAAGTCAACCATATTCTAGTCATTTCATTATTCATTTGTTTAATCTTCAACCACATATAAATACCAAGATCAATCAAAACCCTTTTCATTTCACTTGATAAATTATTTGATAGCTTCAAGTGAAGCTAAAGAGAGACATGGCTGATAATTGGTGGGATTCATCTTCAAGAACAAGACCTTCTTTGGATTCACTTTCTGCCTCAAACTCTATTAATCTTTTCCAAGATTCCGAAACTGCCTCAGCCGCCACCACGACCACCACAGCTGCCACTAGCATGGGTGGCGTCACCGGGGCGAGCACGAGCTTACATATGATGGGGTTGGGACTTTCATCACCATCACTTCCGCAATCGTTGGATTGGAATCAAGCTTTAGTGTATGTCCACTAATATTTCATGATAACTTTCTTTATCTTTTTGCATTATTTATCATGAAAAAATTTATTCTCTTTTTCATCCACTAAATGAAAGAATATAATCATATACTATATGTATTTATTTATGTTATATGTTATTTAGTTACTTGTTGGAATTATTTACTTTGGTGTAAACTTTTAGTAGGGGAGATCAAAAAGGTGATGGCGGTTTTCGTAATCTACTTCAAGATCAGGATCATAGTTTGAGCTCAAGCACGGACAATTTTCCGCTCGAAAATAACCAATGGAGGCAACAAAAGATGTATTCGGCTAGTTCACAAGACTCATCATCGGATTTTAAGCAAATTAATGCTCGGGGTTTCCAGTTGGATCAATCGATGCATGATAGTGATAGCGAAAGCATAATCACATGCCAAGGGCTAAATTCAAGCTTCCAAAGCATGGATTTATATGGAAGTCCTTCTACTATAATGCAAAGTTTATTTGGTTCAGATAACAATCAACAACAACTAGGATCACGTCTTGATAACAACCAAGGAATGAGTTATTCTTTGTATCAACCAAGCTATGGTGGCATAAATATGCCAGGGGGTAACGGAGGTGGAGGTGGCGCGGAGTTATCAACATCTAATTGGTCAAAATTTCCGCCTCAACCTCAAGAGTTTGTGGTGAATTCACCTTCAAAAGTGCAGTTGGCTGACATGAGTGGTAGCCAACTGCACTTTGCTAACAACGCACGATATTGGAACCCATCGGCAGGAGGTGTAAACGATATCCGGCCTCCCTTTTTCTCATCTTTGCAAATGCAACTACCTACTTCAACCTTTGAAGATAAACCTAAGGTACCACCAACAGCTAGGGTTTCACTCAAACCCTAAAATTTTATTTTCTTTTTCTTAATTGTATGCTAAGAGTTTAACTTATTTCCGCAACAGATTGCACCCAAAGTAGTGAAAGAAAGCACTAGCGAATCATCGTCATCATCAACCAAAAGACCCCGAACTGAAAATCAATCACCTTTACCCGCGGCTTTTAAGGTATTATCATTTGTCTTGAATTGCTTGTGTAATCATCATACATACTTGTAACAGTAATTAGTTACAAACCAAGTACAGTATTGTCTTTCATACATATTTTAACAAATTAAATAAAACTTTTAGTTAATAAGGAAACTTTAAATATGATTGGTTAAAAAAGTATCTTTAAACATTTCAAAGTTTTATTGATTCTTTTTTGATATCCACAAAGATGAAAGAAATCTATGTTTGGATTTTTCAGGTGAAAAAAGAGAAGATGGGGGACAGAATCACTGCACTCCAACAATTAGTTTCACCTTTCGGAAAAGTATGATCAATCTTTTGATTGTTTGTATGAATTTTGTAGTTTTTTTTATAAAGTTAAATTGACAGGTACTATAAATCTTTACTTTCAAATGTTATTTGGATTTTTCTACTAGTTTACTTTTTACATGTAATGTGGATTATCAATTTAAATAGAGCGACCGGTTAAGTACGTAAAGTGGGCTAGCTACTTAACCGGTCACTCTAAGCTAACTAGTGAGCCACATTACTCGTAAACTAGGAAAATATTTATAAGAGAAAAATGAAAGTAAAGAATTATATGTACTGGAGAATAACTAATTAAGTTTCAATTACTTCGTTAGTTCGTTATATAGCTAATTTTTTACATGAACTTCCATTCATTCATGTTTTGTATTGATTTACTTGCTCGTTTTGTTACAGACGGATACAGCATCTGTGTTGTCTGAAGCTATTGAATACATTAAATTCCTACATGAACAAGTTAGTGTAAGTATTTCTTAGTACTTCAAAATTTTTTGTAGCATATTATTATTGCAAACTATGTAACTCCTTTTGGTAAATGATATAACCACCTTTTACAAAGTTACATTATTAATTACATCTAGTTTCGTTTATTTATTTACAGGTTCTAAGTACTCCATATATGAAAAATGGAGCTGCCATGATGCAACAACAGGCGGTATGTAGGAATGTAATAAAAATTTAATCTTTTGATCATATACGGATTAATGTGATTATTTTGAATTCGGGTATCATGTGTAGGCAACTGACAAACCACCAGATGGACCAAGACAAGATTTAAGAAGCCGCGGGCTATGTTTAGTGCCAGTTTCAAGCACGTTTCCTGTGACACACGAAACAACGGTTGATTTCTGGACACCTACGTTTGGTGGAACGTTTCGATAGGATTAACTAATGACCTTGAAGTATTGTATTAGGGGTGTTTGAGATTGCTTATCATAGCTGCTTATATATTATGTTTATTGCGTTTTGACACACCGTGATAAGCAGTTATAAAAGTGTTTTAGATTGCTTATTCAAACTGCTTATATGATTATTTACGAGCTAGTGACATAAGATACTTTTGAATAATTTACTTGAAACCACTTATTTCAATACAGACAAGTTAAACAAATAATAAGCAGTTTTAATAAGCAATCTCAAAAACACTTTACCAGAAGAGCAAGTGGGAAATGATAAAGATAGAAAGGTAAAAAGAGAAAGAAAACAAATGGTGATAGAGAAAGAAAAGAAAAGGGGATGAATCTTTGATGTTGGGGTAGCTACAAGCAAAATGATGCAGCTTTAGCCAAAATCTTTGTACAAGAAAATTATGAGTCTTGATGTAATAATTGTAGCCTTCTTAATCATTAATTAATTAATTGAAGTTTGGTGTAGAATATCTATATATACATGATCAAACTTCGAATGACATCCTAGGTAGCAACCTTGTCAACCTAAGAACTACTATACAATGTTGTTCACTTGTTTGGCGTGTAGCAAATTGATTTTATGTATAAGGAGTCTATAACTTTCTAATAATTATTATGTACCAATATTTGCTTTAGTAAAGAGGTTGTGTATTGTATATCCTCACAGTTAATAGCTTGCACTTAGCAAAGTGGTTAAAATTTATGAACCAGAATCAACATGTTTAGCCTTAGTTCTTATTCTTCTTTGGAGAAAGAATTTAAAGATGAAAAAGAAGAAAAATCATAGACAATAGGCCTGTTTGGACGGAGTTTTTTTTTATAGCTGAAAGGTTATTTATTATTATTATTTATTTATTCATTTATTTTTTTAACAAGCTTTTCCAAATTAAAAGCTTCGTTTCGTAACTCAAACTTAAAGCTTTAATTATGCACCTCCTAAACAAAAAGTTAACAAATGAAGCTTTAAAACTTTTTAAAGCGGTTTAAATTTGAAATTACTTAATCACCTTTTGTTTAATTAATTAACATATGGCTACATGTTCCTCTCTTCTCTCGTTTAACTAAAACTTATTCATACTTTTCATCTCCACGTGTTATTGCTAACAAATAACATATTATATGTTACATTATTCTAATATTATCTGTAATTCTGTAAGAAAAAACGCGTACTAGTTAAACTTGCAACATCTTCTATTATAAATAACTTCATCGTCATCTAAATTACAAACAATTATAGGAACTTATGATGTTCGTTGCAATAAAACAAACACTTAATGACTCATTCTTCAATGTGAAACACATGTTATCAATAATTAATGGGTGTTTTTTTGTTTCACCATATGAAAATATCTTATGCTTTACAAAACAACCTTACCAAACACTAAGGACGAACACTAAGGACGGAACCAGAAGACAAAGTCATCAGGTGCATTTATTAGAAATCAAATAAGACTACATGAACAACTTTTTAGGACCGGGTGCATTTATAAAAAAATAAATGTTTTCTTTTAACAAATTAACATTATGAGACAAAAATTAATGTGTGTCCTGAGACCTCTCGGGACACCCCCGGTTCCGTCCCTGCCAAACACTAACATAAAACACAAAGCAACAGTTTGTAACTATCATTCTCATCTATCAATTATCGGCTTACAGTTATCAGTTATCAGTTATCAGCTTACATCTAACATATTACAACTAGTTTTACCAAACATATTCAATATGCAAAATTAATGAAGGTGATAAATATCGAAATTATTAAAGTTCTTACATAAAATTATCTTTAGTTTAAAGTAAACAATAAGAAGACATTCTTTGGGGATTAGTTAAATGAATCTATAAATTAATTAATCGATTTTGGTGATGATGATTGAGAAAAAGGTAGGGGGGAGGGCATGGGGTTCTTAGAAATATGATTAGTTTTTGTTTATAAATAAATAAAAGGCAGTAGAAGTGAGAGAGTAAATGGTAGGGTATGCATCTTCCTACTTTAAGTAAATAAAACAGTGCAAAATATTCCTGAAAAAGAAATTAAAAATGAGGAACGATGAAGAAGTAGTATATATCCTATTGTGCTTTTTCATCCATTGGTCACCAACTATTCCATAAAAACTATAGAGCAAAAATTGTACCTTCCAAAGAACTCGAAAAATCAAGTTCAATGATTAGATGATAGTGTTCATTATTTAATGATATGTGTTAATTAAGTTGTTAGACGATACTAATGTCAATTATGATTCAGATTCAGAATTTTCAAATTACGAATTCTTATAACTAACATACACAAATGAGCCAATGTAAGTTGTACGTTTTTAGACACGAATTATCACCGAGAGAATTAAACCCTCAAAGACATTGCAAGCAAGTTCATATTGACCAAATGGTATGGTGGATACCTAATTTGCGTGTCGATTTGAATTTATAGATGCTCTATACTTTTATTTAGGCAGTTTTAAATCTTTTCTTTACGTACATGCATGATACATGGGTATATTTGATACTACATAAAAAATTAGAAACCTTTTGTTGCATTATACTCTATCATCCAACAATTATATGTAAGATTCACAGTTAGATTTTTCTTACTAGCATGAAACATACAGTATCAATCTTTAAACAAACTCTAAAAAGGTGCATAGATATTTCAAAACGCATCCTATAAAAAAAATACCTTTTGACAAATGACAAATGGCATCAAGTAGTAGGCAGCTAGGGGTTATAGACATTTATATGAGTTGCATATTTAACAAAACTTAGCTTAGAAGCGAGTATGATCGATCATGTCAATCTTCTAGCACATATGTTCAAAAAAAAATCTTCTAGCACATTTGTTGTTATTCAGTAACAAAATAACTATAGTGGTTAAAAATTAAAATTGCTTTTATTCTACACAATTGAGGAAAAAATGCACTTTCTAATCAAATATTTCTGTAAACATAGGAAAAAAGGAGTAGATGGTGAAAATTATAAGGCCGGGAGTAATGGTGACCACATACGATCGCGGTCACCACCTAGGATACACGGAAATTCTGCCGGGATGCCGTATCACGTATTCGAAACGTGGGAAAAACGCGAAAACGCCGAGAAATGCGGGGAAACGCCGGGAAAACATCTTCGAGAAAAGTGTAAACGTTTCTTCAAAAGAGGTACGCCGATCATTATATAAGAAACGTTTGGGGAAACGTTTCTGACCCAAAAAGTGACGTTTCCTATAGCCCAATAACTAAAAAGCTTTAATTTTAGTTAACCTGTCTAATTTATAGAAGACAAATACTCTAAAATGATTCATAACTCACAGCTCATCAACTTTAAACCTTCCGAAACTCATAATCGTGATTCTTCATCGTGAAATTTCTAGAATCTCATTAGGTGAGTAAAAATACTAAAATTGATTGCTTTTATATCATTATCGGTTACATGAGTATTTGATGTTCTTTAGTAAGTTAAAAAAATGATTCCTTCTAATCTTCTATAATATATATGTAAAATTACTATTGCTGCTAGACTGCAATCTTTGATGTTCATTCTTCATTACTTCTATAGTTTTGTATATTGCTTGTATATTAGTTCTAATTAGTAACTAGTTATGTATTAGTATAATTGGAGGATACATTGTTTTTAGAGTTTGTGAGCCTCTCACTTGATGAGCCAGAATTGGAGAGTGTTTTTTCTCCAAGGATACCACAACTAATTGGTTTTTTTTTCACTTAAATGTTTTTTGGGAAGACAATTTGATGGTTAAGAGTTTTTAATTAATGATTATGAGTAGTATTTGTTCGAATTTTTGAATGTTGTGCAACTTTTATTTGGAAGACAATTTGCCATATACTAAAATATTATAAAACAAATTAACGTCCGGCCGTACCCGTTTCTTGAATTTTAGGATTTCTCGTTTCCCGATACCCGTACCCGTCACCGTTCCCATTTTCGTCCCCGCGCAACTTAGGTCACCACTACCATCTCAGCGCCAACTCATCATGATTTTCTGTATGATCAAATTAGTGTGTAAGAAGGCGACCGCAGTCATCACAAAAAACATAAACCCATAAAAACAATTTAATAAATAAACACTCATACGCATACACTCACAAACACAAAGAGAGGACTTTGTCCAATATTCAATCGAGTTGTGCCTTTTTAAATGGGGGTTGGGGGGTAAGCTAGCTCAACCAACCTTATGATCGACCGATCTAAAAACGATCTAATGTGTCATTAAGGGTACACACAAAAAGCTCACAACACGAAAAGGTATAACGCTAGTTAACCTTGTAATCACTAAACGTAGCTACCTAAGCTCGTTATTAATGTATGTAACTCCCTATAACATTACAACTCCAAGAAAATGAACTTTCCCATAATATAGACAACATTTTTTCTATGATAAACATCGATTTGACTCAATTACTCTCGTACATAAGACTAATGTTAATGAGTTGAGTTACCCCAACCAACCGAACAGGCAACCAAATCCCCCTACTAGCCCAACCATAGGCAACCGAGTCCCCTCCCCTAACCAAATCAAAGTTTTGGTTGGCTACCCAACCGAATTTTCAATAATTGGTCTGTATGTGTTTTTTTTTTATTGTTTTTGTGGAGTATGTTTTTTTGTTGTGGTTGCCTTTGCCTTACTACTTGTTTGTGGTTGGTGTATAGTCTTGGAGATAGAAAGCAAAGCTGACACTGATATGGCAGGGGTGATCACAAAAAATTGTGGTCACCTATAGCGTTAGTCTAAAAAATCTACATATGAACCATGTGTCTTTGATTATGACTAGGGGTGCAATTGAGCCGATCCGCTCGTGAAAAGCTCGAGATCGGATCGGTAAAAAGCTCGAACGAGCCGAGCTTAAACGAGCTTGAGCCGGAGCTCGAGCCTAAGTTGCAGCTCGTTTATTAATCGAGCTCGAGCCCGAGCTTTACATACAAAGATCGCTTGGGCTCGTGAGCCTAAACGAAATTATGAAATTTTAACTTTTAAACATATATACGAGCCCGAGCTCGAGCTTATTAACGAGCTCAATAAAGATATATTACGAGCCGAGCTCGAGCTCGAGCGCAACTTTAACTTTTCTTTGCCAAATCGTATAAACGAGCCCAGCTCAAGCCGAGCCCGAGCCTATATAACATACCACGAGCCGAGTTCGAGCTTAAAATTTAAGGCTCGAAACGAGCCGAGCTCAAGCTTGAGCTTTTTAAAACTTAAACGAGCCGAGCTCAAACTCTGGCAGGCTCGAGCTCGGCTTGGTTCGGCTCATTTCCACCCCTAATTATGACGATATGAATTCATTATTGTTTTAAGAGACTAAGACGCCATTGAAGAGTGCGAGGTAACATGTTGTGTTATAACTAGGTGAACTCGATATTTTCTTTTATTTCTTTGTCCCTTTTAGCAACCTAGCTTTACATATAAATGAGAGAATATTTTAAGTTCGATAAGCAAATATCATTCACTTCTAAGTATATTTAATTTGTTTGTTACATATTTTACACTAAAGCAACGTGTTCTACACATTACAAGAAAACTTTATCTTATTAACAAGAAATTAGGCATTTAAAACATTAAGAAAGTACTACTTAATTAAAAGATATTCATTTAATTTTGAAGGATTAACGATAATGTACGCTCTCACCCCGCACTTGCATCTTTTTAATAATTAATACTTCCTTTCCACTCAATACTCCATGATTACGATTGATGATTATAAAATTTAATCTCACCATATAATTAGTTCCATAAGTCAATAACTTTTCTTCACTTCTTTTAGTATTTGTTGTCGTACATATATATGTAATCAGAGCATCAAACGGTCAGGTATGTAACACGAACACGAGATTGAGGGTTCAAATCTTGGAGTGTTATAACTCGGGTCTCTAAGTTTATTGTTCGTGAGGAGCACAAACTCACGTAAGTGGCTTGTGTGGAAGTTAGTTAGTTTAGGCGGGAAAATTAGTTGATATCAAGTTGTTTAGGCGGGAGTAGTTTGTATTGCAGCTTCGTAGGAATGTCATTTAGTTTTACATGATAATCAATTTCTCATATTCTTCGTTCATGTAACACATGGCAAATTCAACGATATTTGGATTGAGATCCTCTCAAGTTCATATGAACATGACCAGTAATGTTCACTCACAATAAAAAAGAAAAATGAGTCCGTCAGTAGGCCTCATTGTTTTTGTTTGTGAGGAAACCGGTAACCCAAGGGATTGGACTTGTCTGTTGGTCAAGAGAGGAGCCCAAGGAAATTGAAACGTAACTTCTAACAAAAAAATTTGAAAATCAAGAGCGCCCCACAATGGAAATATAGTTTCATTAAGGACAATTTCGTTCAAATGTATCAGTTTCATATAACATCTTAATCAGTCATGTTTTACCTACGAATGTGCATTTGACATGGGTGTACCTAGAGGTGGCAAAACGGGCGGGTAGGGCGGGCACGGGCTACGGGCCAAACGGGCTATGGGCCAAACGGGCGCGGGCTAAACGGGCATGGGCTAAACGGGCACGGGCCAAACGGACTACGAATCGCTTTTAAAAAGATCCAAAACGACGAAATAAATTTCTCGAACGTAATACCTTATTTATATTTAAAAAATTAAATATAAGTTTTTCTTTAAAAACAATTTAATGTTCGAGAAAAACATGTGTCCATTATGCCCATTTAACTTCTAAATGGGCATTACATGCCCATTTCAAAAAAAAGATGGGGTCCAAATGTGACCAAATCTTTCAAAATTTTGCCCATTTTTTTGATTTTGGGCACAAATTGCCACCTCTAGGTGTACCCAAAAGAATTTCGATTCGTAAAATTTCTCAATAGTTTCAGCTGAACCTGCTAAACTCGTAGATGCCTGCTCCAGTCCTCGAATTGAAGTTGTTTTTTTGACTTAATTCTATCATGCCAACAATGGGTCCAACATTGTATCATTCGAATTTGGAATATCTACAAGTGGTTGTACACTTGTACTTGACTCTTCCAAAAAAGCAGTGGCGCATAACAATTTGGAATTTAAGAAAAAGCACGAATTTTGTAAAACTGTTTGCCAGTAGGGACTAAAATCACATAAGGACCAACCTATTTTGCAATAGAAAAAATAATCGAAAGGGACCTATTTTGTAAAACAAACAAATCGCAAGGGACCATTTTTGCTCAAAAGATCACTTTTTAACCGGTTTAGCCGGTTTACCGGTTACCCACGTATCATAATAGTACAAAAATGAAAGTTGACGTATCACACGAGTAATATTTTGAGTACACGTGCCAAAACAATACATTTATGAAAGTACATGTCTAAACTACAAACAAACTACTGCATAATATATCTCATATGTCATAAACAAGACTTGAACTGACAACCATTCGGTCGGATAGCTTCTCATACAACTTAGGGTGCTTAGTTAAGTATGTATATGCTTTTGAGAGTTTGGATAAAACTGTAAATGTGCTTGCTTTTTAGTAAATGAGCACTTTAAAATGGTTACTTAGGTTTAAGCTAACACATTAAAACAAGCAATCCCAAACACCCCCTACTAAAGTCTTGTAAGTATCTTTGATGCTTTCAGTCTTGATAGTTTTGGACAGTATCAGAAGCAGAGATACGGGAAATAAGGCAAACAATTTTTTATGGACAAAGAAACATACAAGATAACATGCATGTATACAACCTTAGCAACCAAAATAAGTACAATTATGCATTTGCAATCACATACTGAAGTTCGATAAGGGTAATTTGTGAAAGGCAATCGGTATTAGAATAGTATGCTTCTTCTGTATTGATGTGCAAATCATGGACTTCCCTTTAGTTTCTTGGTAATGGTGGCAATGTGCTTACCATGATGGAAAGCTTGCTCCAGCTCAAGCTCGGATGGCTGTCTTGACCCGTCACCAGCGTAAGTTCCTGCACCGTAAGGGCTTCCACCTTTCACTTTCTCCATTTCAAACATACCGGCTCCGAAAGTATATCCAATTGGCACGAAGATCATCCCATAGTGAACAAGCTGAGTAATTGCAGTCAACCTGTGGTTCGCATACGTGTTAGTAGACAAGGAATATACCTAATTCAACATAGATATAGAAAGGAAAAGTAAATCATCGACTCTCTTTTGGGTGTGGGACTATTTCCGTAGCTAGACCTTAAAGTCGGAAAAAAAATTGTGTTGCCGCACCAATTTTTAGAAAATCGTCGAAATCTTAATTTTAATTTTCGACATGATTTCACAACTTTGAAACAAAAAATTAGCGATTTTCAACAAAGTTTGTAACATGTTGAAAGGTATATTCTATTGCTCCCGCATCCAAAAGAGTCAATGATGTAATTTCCCAATATCGGAACCTTTTGTGTTTTGATCCAAAGACATAATTGGCGAGAAGATAAAAATCCTCTCCCATACTTGATTCTTCATAGATATAGGCATTTGAAATCCAATAGGATTGATTGGGTCAATGATCCTATTGCTTGTAAAAACATGACGTGATCATGTTTCTCCTCTAACGTCGGGTTCTTAATATATTGCTGTTAAAAAAAATAGAATAATTAGGATTTATAGGTACTTACGCCGTAGTTTCTTGCCCACCACCTTGGGATCCAGTGCTGTAAAAAATACCAGCTGGCTTGCCAGCAAGCTGTTGTGTTTTCCAAAGGCTGCCTGTTGCATCGAAAAATGATTTGAACTGAGCAGACATCATACCGAATCTAGTTGGAAATCCGAAAACAAATCCATCGGCTTCAGCAAGTTCGTCCGGTGTGATTATCGGCGCATCACTCTTGGGTGGTGCACTCATTTTACCAAGCACATCATCATTAAGCGTTTCAGGTACCTAACAACACAAACACGATAAATGAAATTTAAGTACAGAATATGAGTTAATAACTTGCTGAAGATATAAAAAGTTCAGGTAATACAGACAACAGCAACTAACGAAAATTACTATTTTTTTTTTAAAGATCTACAGATTTTAACAAACTTTATTAACATAAATCAAGTTTTACCTGCCATAATTTGGCTTCAACTCCTTTGACAGATGCGGCCCCTTTCTTTATTTCTTCAGCTAGCTTCTCTACATGTCCATACATGGAGTAGTACCTGGCACAAGGACTTAGTTACCCATATAGTTGTTTTTAATCCAGATATGATATAAGGTCTATACTGTAACTTTTACCACCCTATATACTAAAACCATCCTTTCAAATTTTCACTGTAGTTTATCTGGCTGTTATCATTGCTTTCAAGTCCACCACCAAACGACATCTCAGTCACTCAGTGGCAGAAAGAGGGTGATGCGAATTGCGTAAATTAAAGGGGAGATTATCTGATTATTGTGTTTGCAAATAGTGCAAATAATCAGAATACAGTGCTTGACAAACTGATGAAAGTGATTATCTGCGTTTTATCTGGAAAGCAGGTTGAGACGTGCTTTTACGAAACGCAATCCCAAACACCCCTCCAAATCATTAAAATGTAAAACAAAAGCCTTTCGCATTATTAAGATTATACACTGTTTATCCAAATTCAATGTAAGATTTAGTCAAGAGACAGCATATACAGTGATATTTAACGAGGGACGACAAGTCTGAAGCTGGATCGAACGTAGAGAAGTCGGATATTTGTACTGCAACTATGCCTAACAATAGTCTGCATCCAGAAATATAGAAGGGGTACTTCATGTCTAATTAGTTACTCTATCCATTTCTAATTTAATCAACGCATCGCCTTTTTCTAATACTCTGCCGTTCAACCAAGAACTCTACATACACACACTTAGAGAAGCGTGGTATCACTCACAATAGATGTGCTTGACGGGTAACTTACCCGTCACTTGCAACCTGGTATAGGTTTTATCCAACTGATAAAAGGCTTTGTTTCAAGCTAATTCTATCATTCGTCGCCTTTATCACTTTTTGAATACATGCAAGGCCAATTGTGAATATCGCCGGCAGGAATTGATGAATAAACGTTGTACAATTGTATTTCTTTCTTTGAGGCTCTCTGTAATGATTGTTTGATTATTTAAATACCTAAGCAAAAGTTTATTTGTGTTCACACTAGAACAAATATAGTGCAAGTAGACGATGAATCAAGTAAATCAATCCTAGGGTATAATTAACTAATCTTTCTTGTACGATATGCACAAAAACATATTTATACAGGAATATCTTGCAAAGCAAAGTAGAATGACCAACAACTAATTTCTCTTTCCTTTCGATGGGCGATTACAAGTTCAGAACCTGGGGTTAACTCAGTCAAAACTTGGGTTTGAAGTATTTGAACAATTCTATTAATGTTTTTAAACATATTTATATGGTCCTATGAACATGTCATACATAAAATTTCGATAGTAATATATATAAAAACTCCAATCCGAGTACCTCCCCGCCTAGGCCAATTACTCGCTACAAGGTAGCTGACCGCTCGAGTACCGCCTAGTGAGTTTTACAGCCATGCATCAAAAAGAAATCTTCACATCTTGAGTAGTTATTAACACTTAAATCTGAACCTTGAATGTTCCTTTCTCACTCAAATACTTGACGGAAACTACCACCATTTCTTCTAGAGACTAAGGTTAAAAATCGAAATTGCTAATTCATTTCCTTCTAGACTCTATGTATTCTGCGTGAGCCTGATACTAAAATTCTAATGTGCATGTGGAATATGGTTTAGTTGAAAATCAAAATTCAGCCCAGTTCCATACTAGCCTTCCCCTATCAGTCTACACCCATGGGTACTGACTGACGTACGTGTTTTCAGAGCCGATTAATGAAGGGGTTCCCATTCGCATCTCCTAGGCCTAATCACAAAAACAGGACAACCTTGACAACATTTGCAGTTTTGCACGATTACTAGATTTCCTATTAAATGGATTACACATCCAACATCTAGTTTTATACTTAATGATCTCAAGAACTCCAGTAACCGAGTATCATCACGGTTCACGTCATTCCTAAACACTAGGAAACAATTTCACACCGGACACTATATGATTACTTATAAAAGAGATTCTCCTTCTTCTGAACCGTTGTCAGCAAAGCTCCTTTTCCAATAACTAATTTTGTTAGTTATACTAATCAGGTAAATGATTATCAAACTACGTACTAGACTCTAGTATATCTGATTCTCCAAATAGCGTCACAGAAACAAAACTTTCACCTTGCTCAAGCCTCTATAGTTTAAACTAAATCCAGATATATAAAAAAAACCGCACACTTAAAATATTCGTTCCTCCATAGAATCTTCGCTATTATACGCCATGCACACGCACATACACCGACATCATTCATCAATCATCTATTTCACATTTGTTAGCCTGTTTAATTGTGTTAAGATCAGATCATAGTTAGATATTATAGTACTTTATGTTTTAAAGACAATTGTTATGTAATAGTTAGTATGGGTCGAATTTGAAGCCTGCATATGGGTCAAACTGGGTTAACCCAAGCAGCCCATATGGTGGCAGTTATGTAGGTAGTTATTTTGGCAGCTAATCCCCAAGAGTCACAATGGTTGGGAGATTAGTAACTGTCATTATGTGTCGTTTAGAAACCTATAAATATGTTTTCTAAATCAGAAAACATATAACAACTTTTACTTAGAATCTTAATGCAATATTTGTTCTTAGTTTACATTTTGTACCCATTACTGTTTCATTCATTCTACACTATATACAAAGCCTTAACCAGAAACATGAAGCATCTCTTGAAACCTAAATCAATTGGCCATAAACCTGTGTACAATTGGTATCAGAGCTATGGCTCTCATCCATGGGAAAGGCCAACTTCTGGTTTCAAGTCTGGGAGATATCTCTTAAGTGAGACTCCCAAAAGAGTGAATCTGTGGAACACCAAAAGAAAGAAAAACATCATCTCACCAAAAGGAAAGGAGATCTTGGCACAAACTGTAATGGAGAATGAAGCATACAACACTGCAAAAGAATCACATGATCAATGAAACTGAAGAAGAAGGTTATGAAGATAAAAAGGGACAAAAAGGCCAAATGCCACATCTGCAAAGAAAAGGGACATGCCTTTTGGGCATGTAAAGATAGGAAGAGACTTGCAGCCTTAGAACTGCAACAAGAGATGGAGACTACAAGCAAAGTCATTGCAGAAGAAGCAAAGTACTCAGAAAAGGTGTACTTGACAGCAGACTATATGGTGAAAGGTACAAATCTTAAAAATTGGAATGACATCTGGTATACAAGTAACATTTACAAGTTTCATATGTGTCCCACTAGAGCCCTATTCAATGAGATAGATTATAAGTTTAAGATGATAGGGAAAGAAGTAAATGAAAAGAAATTCATTTTTTCTTATTGGATAGGAGATGTTACTGTTAGGACAAATGTTGGAGAAATGGTGATTAGGAATGTTCAATATACCCCTGAGGTTTCATTCAATATGCTTAGTCTAGAATTGCTTAAAACTCAAGGGTACAAGATAGAGATCTGTGATGATATGTGCAGCATCTATTATATGTATCAAGATGAAGAAACTAGAAAACAGTCACCAGTTTTAGAGAAAGGAGAAGATCAGGTTGCACTAAAAAATATTGTGAATGAACACAATCAATATCTGGAAGATCAGTTCAAGCAAATGGATCCTACAAATGAATTCTCTTTGATAAGGGGCTTAGAAGATTTAGACTGGAACAAAGATGATACCCAGGATTACATTGATGATGAGTACATTAGTTATAATGGAACTCTCTATGTACTTAAGGTTAATTCCTTCTCAAGGTATCTGTCTTTCATGAATTTACTGAAAAAGGATGATTTGTTGTACAAAAACTGGGAAATCTTCAGCAAAAGGTTCTTAGATTTAGTCGAGTGGTTTTATCTTGTGCATCTAAACTATGATGCACTGGATACAATACCACAAGTTGTTAGGGATGTTGAGTTGAATTTGTTATGTCTGCACAAGGTTGTTGAGAGTTTGGGTGGATACTTCTCAGTCACCATAGGTGACAAGTAGGGGTGATTGCACTGTTACAAGGATTGTACACCAATGATGCTAATATAGTTAGAGCCTGTTACAGAAACTTTATTGATCTCATAGTGATATACCATGAAACTGCATAAGTTCCTTGGGGTGAAATGCAGAAAGAAGTGGGTGAAACCAGTGAAAGAAGAAAGGCCAGGGACCCACCATGCCAGAAGGAAGATACAGTGAAGGATGGAGCACTTGAAGATGGATCAAACAGGTTTGGTGTCAAGTTGAACAATGAAGATGAAGATGGACAAGATAGCAGCCAAGACAACAATGACTTTGAAGTCATTGCTTGAAGAAAAGCAAGAAGAATCAACTCAGAAGGAGATTTGATCTTAATCAATTAAGGGGGGAATGTTAGCTTGTTTAATTGTGTTAAGATCAGATCATAGTTAGATATTATAGTACTTTATGTTTTAAAGACAATTGTTATGTAATAGTTAGTATGGGTCGAATTTGAAGCCTGCATATGGGTCAAACTGGGTTAACCCAAGCAGCCCATATGGTGGCAGTTATGTAGGTAGTTATTTTGGCAGTTAATCCCCAAGAGTCACAATGGTTGGGAGATTAGTAACTGTCATTATGTGTCGTTTAGAAACCTATAAATATGTTTTCTAAATCAGAAAACATATAACAACTTTTACTTAGAATCTTAATGCAATATTTGTTCTTAGTTTATATTTTGTACCCATTATTGTTTCATTCATTCTACACCATATACAAAGCCTTAACCAGAAACATGAAGCATCTCTTGAAACCTAAATCAATTGGCCATAAACCTGTGTACAACATTTAGGATGTGTTTATTTCGCCTTATATAGCCGGCTTATGGCTTATTTAGTTTTGGGTTTATCTTTTATAAGCTCGCTTTTGTGGCTTATTCTGAAACTTTTCGGCTTATACATATTCAACGATCACTGAAAAAATAGCTTGTAACACTAAACATTTAATCAACACATAACAAAAGGTTAAAACCTAAAAATAATAGCATTAAAAAACTAGAGTAACAAAAAAAAACTTACACAATATATACTTTAGTAGCCATTGATGAGACGCCACGTGTTGTTTCTGCTTTCCGATCAGTGAATAACTAACGTTGTATTAGTTGATGTTTAAAATTTGGGTCGACTGAAAACCAGGTTGAACTAGGATAATTATACTAGTAGCTTTTATCTAGTTTAAGAATGAGGGTGCAGCTCAAGTTATTAATTTGAAGAAAACTACGGGGTGTTCAAAAATCGGGTAATACTTACAGAAATCGAAAACTGAAACCGAACTGAATAAAATCGATTCGAATTAAGTGTTTAGTTTTTGGTTTGAACATGATTTTGGCAAAATGAAAACAGAACAGAACCGAAAATCGAATTCACATAAATACACATATTTTTTTATATATTTATACAAAAAAGAAAAAAAGAAAAACTCATTAAAATTCTGGCCTAATATAATTATAACTTAAGTTTCAAATTTTTTTCTGGTACTAAAAGTTATATAATTAAATGAAAAAATATATAAATTATATAATTTGAGTTATTCGGGTCAAATTTGGTTCGGTTTCGGGTTTTTATTCAATTTATTGCGTCGTACTATTTTCGATTTTGTAATTGATTATGTGATGTTGACTTTTGAAATGGACACGTTTCTCTAATTTGCGAGTTAGGGTGCTAGGTGTAGCTCATGTTATTCATCAAGTTAGACAAAATGTTTTGTATAAAATAAAAGAAATAAAGATTGTTTAATTTAAAATTTTCTATCAAATTATGTACAATGCATATTTTAATTTAACACACGAAACTGCAAAACACATTTTTTTTATTTGTTTTCCTTATAACCTCTTTCTTTTTTCTAAAACAAAAAACAATCGCTAATTTTTTGTATTGCTGAAAGATCCAATCCTCTCTTTTTTTTATAAAACTGGTAAAAGTGGAAATAAAGTTTTTTAAAAAATATCTCCAACTAAACACACTAATGTTTAGCGTAAAACATTTACATCATTTTACATTTTATAATTACCACTATAACTTGGTAACAACTACAGCTCGTGCTAGTTTCGTCGAATAGTTTACTTAAATAGTATACCTTCAACGGCTTCGTATACTACACGTGCGCCACGTCGGACAAATTCATTAGATCTCAAACTCACCGATCCAAACGACTTGACCTTCATGATACTCCGACGACCGGAGATGCTAGAAGAACACACAATCGGAGATAACGCCGCTGACGGACGAGGAACGGTTAGCATTTCGAGAATGCCGGTCATCTGATGAAGCTTATCCGGTTGTAGAGGAAATGTAGCGTGTGTGTTTTTTTAGTGTGTGTGTGGGATTCCTTCAGTTAGAGAGATAGGATGAGTTGCTTTGCACACGTGCGTTTTCTTGTTGGATATTATTTGGATTGGGATATCTTGCTTACAATTGGCTGCATGAAACTCCTATTACGGCACGTTGCATAAGTTTAACAAATCTGATTTTTTAGTCTTTGTTAAATTTTGGCGCCACATAGTATATATATTTTTTTGAACAAGCCACATAGCTTATATGATGAAAGATAATTAGAGGAGCGGTATGTTTTGTTTTATTATTATTATTATTATTATTATTATTATTTATTGATAGTTTTTTTCACATCTATTTTATAAATAACTTCATTCTTAAACTCAGAACCTCTAAGTTGGTGGTAACTCACATACCCCTAGACCTAAGGTCTTGGTTAGAGTATCCGGTATAGTAACTTGGAGACTGACGTAATATAGACATGTACCCGATATTGCCGACGTTACCATACCACACCCAACACAAATACAACGTTGTTGGGGCCGGTGTTCGTTTACCGACGGCTGTTGGTTATGTCTTTTTTTATCCTTTAAAAAAACTAGCCTCGACTAGGTTCAATGGATAGAAATTTATTTATTTGTTTATTTATTTAATCCCATCTTATTTATACCATGCTCTCATTTAACTTTTTTTACACAAATTTCTTACTTCTCTTTTACCCAAAACACATTCTTGTAAACTATGGATCCGAATAATAATGTTGGTTACGACACCGATGAAGATGATATATATTTTCATTTTGACGCAAGTGTATCAGTATCACCTAACATTACAACAAGCTCAAAGTTTTTGAACGCGTAATCTGATATACCATAATAATAATTTAGGTCAACATTTCTATGAAGCATTTATATAATTTTGTATTTATTATATATAATTTATAAATTTGTAAAATATTACGAAGGCTACTAAAAATGACATTATGGTAGGATCTTAAGATCCAGATTTGATCTTACGATCTCGATCTTGCAAATACGAAATTGATTCTAAGTAGGATAACGATCTTGAAAACATTGCTTGCAGTAAATTCAACTTCATCTTATTATTTGGATTAGAGGTGGCACAACTGGCGAGCCAGGCGGGCACGAGCCACGGTTCAAACGGGCTAGGGCCCAAACGGACACGGGCCAAATTGACGCATGTTATACAAATCATTTTAAAAAATACCCAAAATGACAAAATAAATTCCTCAAATGCAACACCTCATTTATATCTAAAAAATTAATTATATTATAACTATAAGTTTTTCTTTAAAAACAATTATAATATTCTCCAAATTGAAAGAAAATATGTGTATGCTTGTGCCCTTTTAACTTTTAAATGAGCAACATGTGGCCATCTAAAAAAAAGAATGGCTAAGTGTGTCCAAATCTATACAAATATGTCCAAATTAACACATTTTTT
Source organism: Chrysanthemum seticuspe (assembly GCA_019973895.1). NCBI lineage: Eukaryota > Viridiplantae > Streptophyta > Magnoliopsida > Asterales > Asteraceae > Chrysanthemum > Chrysanthemum seticuspe. The sequence continues at coordinate 24,000,220 of BPTQ01000006.1, forward strand.
TATTTTAAGCACAAATTATCGCATCTAATTCGAATCGAAAGTTCGAATCATCAACTTTTTTCTTTTCTTTATAAATTATGCATTTGTATGTATATAAAATTTATTTAATCTCAAATAGAAAATTAAAAAACATTTCCATATATTTGTCTTAAAAAATATGGAATCAATTATTTATTAACACGTTTGTTGGCAGACTATTTTGGTGGTAATCCAAAATTAGTTTATTTAAAATTTGATGTATTTTTATCTTCTCGTATTTTTTAATCTTTATTTTTTCGTATTTTTTGTTTAATTTTTGTTTTTTCCGTTTTGTAATTAGTATATTCATTTAATGAATGAAAAATAGCTTGTTTTGTAAAAATGGATAATAAAATAAAATGGTAGGTCTCAAAAGGGTTTTTTTTTAACATGTTATTAATGATGATGTATTTTGGTATGTTAATGTTAAAAGTGAGAACACTTAGATGACAAATAATTGAGGTGTTAACATGTTACTACACCTTTTTCTCTTAGTTAGAAACACATGTAATGTATATTTGTTTGAGTGTCAGGGCCGGATTTGAGGGTGTGCGGGATGCTCAACCGCACAGGGCCTTCAATTTTACCGGGGCACCATGATTATGGACACTTGTGAACATTTAATTCGAGTCTAGTCAAAATTTAACGCGTATTTATCCACAGAAGTGAGATTATTGGTTCATAAACAAAGTAAGATGGAAACCCATTTGTTATTAAGTGATTTTCAAAAGTAAGTGTATACATGTGTTTATGAGCCTCTTACAATGAAGAAGAAGACAACTTTCAATTATGTGCACTTTAAACCCTTTAGTCTATGGCTATTTGATACTTTGGTTTCATTTAGAAACTAGTGTGCAAAAGTTTACCAAGTTGACACTTACACCCCCAAGTTTTAAAAAGACATAAAGTCTCGTATCTATACTACATATAATAGAAGAATGAATCTCTCTCCTCATGGTCTTAAAATTAAGACTTACAAAATACAAAGCCTATGGTACAATACACAATGCACTATTAATGATTTTTCTCATCAATCTTAATTTAAGACTTACAAGTCTTAAAGCTTAATGTACAAAATACAAAGCACTATTAATGTGGTCAAAATATTTAATGTTGTCAATAAATATAATTAATGCAGTTATTAAAACACCCCTTACATATGAAATACAAATTATCAAGCATATTGTATGACCAGCTTAAACACAATTATTGCATTAAATGTCACTACTACAAATAATAAAACAAATCATACAAATATTCAAGCCCAAACGGGCAACGGGCTCGAGCCCGAACGGGCATGCGCTAAACTTGCTCGAGCCTGTATGGGCACGGGCCAAACAGGCTCGAGCCCGAACGGGCACGGGCTAAACGAAATTCTTGATATCCGTAAATTTATTGTACAAAAAAACATAATAAACTAAAATACATGATTTACCTAAAAAATTTATTTCAGGGTAGCCGCCGCCGCAACGCGCGGGTACCCTGCTAGTGTTTCTTAATTTAAAAACTGAAACTGTCTTATATTCTTACCTATTCCTGAAAAATTATCATTTGTGATCCAATAGTAATATTGATGTGATATGTTTTGACGGTTTGTCTTCGTTTGTGCGGTGTTTTTAAAAATTTAACTAAAACCATCTTTACTCCATTTATAAATTTTACATGTATCTTAAATCATTTCATTTTCAAAAGGGGCACTATTATAATGGTGGCACAGGGCCTTCAAAAACGATAAGACGACCCTGTTGAGTGTGCATCAATACTCTAAACGATAAATAATATGTCTTCTCCCTATCCTTTTACTACCTACTTAGAAGTTGGCATGCGGGGAATAATATTAATGATTTAGATGAGACATAATAAGTGGAAAATACATGTCACATATATGTGTGGGTAAGTAGTAGGAGCATATAGCAAAACTCGAGAAATAGTGTTTACTCCTAGTTAATATTCCTGCTTGATGTACACGAGAATAGCTACGAACCGCCGCGTTGCGGGCGGGCCTCCTTTCTCTTCAACTTGCTTTTCCTTCTTTGACTCGGCTGCTATGTTGCTCTGCAGGTGTAGCACCACCACCAGCCAAAGCATGAACTGGAACACCAGCGCTGCCAAAATTGCATTCATGTTTTCATCAGCATAAGCTCCAACTGCACATAAAATAAACTTGATACAAATGCCAGCCAATTCATCGCATTCAAGTGTTATTATTCTAACCATGATCGCCATTTATTTGACTACAATCGGCAAGTGTATATCAGCAACCTATTATCATAATCACCAAATAAGACTAAACCATCCAACAAATATTTGGCTACAGTTAAGAATTTTTTTGATTGTTTGTTAATGAGATTATAAGCTCATTTTTATTGCTTATCACCACAGTTACATACTAATATACATAAAAGAATGCGGCTTCCTTCTTTCTTGCGTTTCACAGCAAGAGTAGACAACACATTTAGAATAATTAAGTTTGTATAGATTAGTAAAGCTTACCAAAAAATGTTAATTTAAAGAAACTCTGAAACGGGGAACAACTTGCAATGAAATGTCATTGATACCGAAACAGGCGCGCAAAGTGAACTAACGTTATTATTGTAACTCTAAAACAAATGCCACCGCTGTTTTTGCCATGTGTTCCGTCTTTTTTGGACGACGACGCAACTACTGCTGCAGCTGCAATAGTAAATGGGTCGAAATCATCACCTCAAGAAAATCAGAAGTAAAATCTTATATCAAGACAAAAGCTACAGCTATATTTTTTACCATTGGAACAACAATATATTGCTTATGAGTTTCCATTTACAATGTGTATGATATCATCAGTACCTATTCCTTGCGTTTTAACAAACCTTACTGCACTAAGCACTTTCAAAGTTGGTTTTGGTTTCATTAGTCACATTAAGTTGGTAAATATTTTCAAGTATCTAAATTATATGATACATAAACACGCATATCCAAACACCCCCATTAAAGTTATCATTTAGCGCCGCTTATCATGTAGTTTCACTCAAAATTGCTCAAGTAACAATTATTTGCAGTGACCAAAAGTGTTATCCCTTTATTGTGCTTTTCCCTAATTCTAAGCCTCATGTAGCAAGATATGTGGCTGCAAAGCTATAACATGTTAGTACCTCAATTATATATGTACCCCATCTGCATTGACTGAGCTCGGCCTCCCTAGACTTGTCGAAGTTCTTCGGCACCTTACCTAAACAAAGTGGGTCGAACCTAAAGTCACGAAAAGAGAGAATAACAAAAGCTAAGAGAGTTGTTTTGGACCTCATCTAAATGAAATTTAAAACGGAAACTCATATTAACATAGGAAGTTAATACGTACAATAATCATGATCCATACACTCTATTAAATTTAGACGAAGTCGGCTGCTAGCAAGGTATGCAGCCTGCAATGCATTATACACATACTTACTGTTCATATTCAGTTCATGGATCCTCTCGCGCTTACCAATCTGTATCAACATGGAAAAAAAAACACATATTCAATTCACAAACTAACCTAACAGAGTAACGCACTATGTTATACACAATAGCACATAAATAAGAAGATTAAATGACAGTCAGTTGAACATACCATAGGTTTATCGTACAAAGGAATCTGTTAATTATCAGATTCAGAATCACAATCTAATAGGTAATAATTGTTGCTATCAATTAACAATCATCACGTGTAGATTCTTTTACCTTAAGAACCACCTGATCCAAAGTTGTTATCGAACACGATCAGCTACAGCTTGTGATACGCTGAAAGGAAAATACCACAATTGTTACGTATATGAAACATGACGGATTGTTCTGAACCATGTTTCTCATTTATCAGCAAAAAGACAACTACCTGGGTGAATGTGCGCATTTTTTGTTTTGGCAAGACTTCACATATCAAATAATGACCACAACTCAGCCTCTTGCTTCCAATAAGACACCGGCTGGTGGTCGCTCATGAATACGCCTGAAAGCTTGCCGATGCTTTTGAGGCCATTTCACAGCTTCCAGTAATTGCATTTTAACCTCCATTTGACGGTCACCGTCCTTCCAGCTAACCTTTGGAACCTCAAGTATTACCTCTGCCTGCTCCAGTTGCGCGAACCAACTGACCCGTATATCGCAGGTTTAGAAGCTCTTAAACATACTCATTAAATCCTTAATACGTAGTGAATCTGTAACGCTACCCTGCATTTTCAGTTGAATAATAAACAAACAATATTCATAACTCCACATAAAAAAACAAATCGAATGTAAATAGATTGGCAACCTCAACCACCTTAGACGGATTCAATTCCCCATGAGCTTTGTCGTCCAGAGCTTTTTCTGGTTCTTCAGAGGTGCCACACGGCTCATGCTGGGGCATCTATTTACATTTTCCATTCTCAGAATTGTACCGGAAAATTAATAATAAAATTGGTAATAATGCAATGACTAAATAAAAAGTATAACTAAGTATGAGTTGGTAAGTACTAATAGGCGTGGTTAATATTACTGATAGAACGACAACAATGTAACCCTTATATAATAATATGTATCTTACCCCAATGTCAAGACCGAGGAACATGTGTGGCTGCAATGCTACTTTGTTCGGAAACATCAGTAAAGCAAGCATAAGCAACGCAATAGCCTCTCAGCTGATATAAACTGACCGAGAACGTAACATTCAACTGATACATCGACAAATAATGCAAAAACGGCTGTCAGTTGGTTCCCTGCAAACAAAATTTTTTAAAAATTACAAACGACAGTTGGTTGCGGTCCTTCTATTCATCACGACTCGTAAACATCCAAAGCATGCTATTCCTTACCAAAAGATACTATTGAGTACAGTTTTGTGACGGATGCCTACTATGATGTGATGTTATGCGACACTCGTACTTAGAGATGTGAGAAGCTGCTGATTTGCATCATCTAATCAACTATGTATAAAATATGAACCGATTGAAAGTGCGACATTGCAAGTAGAAGCGTGTGTCGGTTGTTTCCCTGCAAAAGGAAAAAAAATACCAGATTGTTATGGCACTTTTATTCATCTAATCAACTATGTATAAAATGTGAGAAGCTGTTAGGTCACTAGTTTTACAACACAAGCTTATAGAGAAAGAGATAAGGCGATTGAACAAGCTAAACACACACACACACACAAGAATACTCGACCGGTTATGCGTAGAGTGTAGTGAAAGAGAATAACTTGAACAACCAACCTTCAAATGAAGGTTATTACAATGTATTTATAGGCAAGGAGCTAGGGCAACACTCCCTCTCCTTCCCTATTCCTTATTGGGCTTGGATCAAGCTTATGGGCCTTCTACATAAGCTTGACCTTAAACAAACATAAAGGCCATAACAAAGCTACCTATTACATATGAAATATAAATACTTGAAATACTGTTTAGGAGTGATTCCAACAATCTCCCCCTCAAGTATATATGAATGTAAACGGTGAAGGCGTTGATGTAATAGTAGCTGTGACGTCTTCTGGCATTCTTCTTTCTTGTGAGAGGAATTGCCTTGATTCAAACAATCTCCCCAGTGTAGAGAGATAGTTATCTTTGAACGGTTAAGCTTCGACGTCATCTTTAACTTTGTTCTTTGATCATTTGTTCTTTGTGGTGAAAGTGATAGTATGTTGTTGTCTGCATCAGTCTGCCTCAGGTCTGCTTCGCTGCTCCAATGTCTCCACGTCATTCTTCAACATGCTCACACGCTTTTTGACGTTGGAAATCAATACTGATGAAGTTCTTTAAGTCTTTAACTTTGTAGACTCTTTGGTTAGACGAAGAATCATTCTGACGGTTGTGTTGCTTTTGAATAGAACTTCCATTAGTGATGATGTTGGCGTGAGCATGAGAAGAATCAGCACGATCATTCCGCTCCAGAGCTTCCATAAGAAGAAAACATTGCAAACGGTTAGAAATAAGCGGTTTCCGGTACTTACAAGTTTGAACTTCGAGAGTGTTAACAGCATAGTGTGAAAACACAACTCTAATTCTTACAAAGGCCGTTCCTGAACTGGAGTCCCACAAGTGAGATAACGCGATGTACCGAAGTACATCTACAGTTCAGATGAGTCGCTGAGGTACACCGAAGCATCACCTCACGACTGTAGACCGTTTGAGACACACTCCGCGTAATCCACGGGGAGTTACCGAAGCGACCTGCTGTCAGGGCTGTTTGATGTTGACCCTGGCAGGAGTTTCCATTCAATCACTGAGGATCACAGATGTGAACCTCTCATAAATGTTCTCGACAGATTGCTAAGATCTGTGAAGGACTCGATATGAACCACTGAATCACTGAAGACCTTATTGTTGATCAACAAGTGATTAAATGTCAAGTGTTCCTAAGAGATCTTTTGATGAATCTCGTGGCTCTAGACTCAACAGTGCGTTTTGGTTTTCCTGAGCGGAGACTAGGGAGAGGGTCTCCTTCTTCAATACCAGCGATCTCTAAGAGAAAGCCAATAGTTTATGTAGGGTTCCCTGTGAGAATGAAACAAGCTTCTGTTGAGAGAAACTTGAGTGGCTAAGAAGGTTTAGTGCATGCGTCACTGGGTCCATGACGACTTTTAATCTTCAATACCGGTGTCACTAAGTGACAACCAGTAGCATATGAATTGAACCCGGTGTCTGCCCTAAGTTGAATAATCTGGAGGGCTATTTCTTTTCACCCTTTTTATTACATTTCTTTTTGATTCTTCAACTCCTTCTTTCTCCGATTCTCATTTTCTCCTTTTTACAATCTTTCCTAAGGACTTCTAACACTAACTAATGGTAGTGTCCTTGGGTAGATCCCTCCGGCTCTGGCGGATCATAGGACGGTTATTCCTAACCTTAGTCACCTTATAACTCCATGACTAACCTATGTTTGCCATTATAACCACTGTAAGTTAAAATATCTCTCAAAGAGTTTGTAAATGAAAGACATGTTTGAACCACAGTGAGAGATAAGTTTTTGCATAAATACTCCCCCTCCACATGTGCTTAATAGTTTTGATGGTTAAACGCACAGTGAGGAAAGAGCGCGCACTTTATGAATTGATCCACTAAAGATAGACAATCTCCCGCGAGACACGGTTACGTTGAATAGTTAAAGAGTTACATTGTCAGTTTTTAGGTGACAACTAGCTCTAATAACTACCTTGAAGGTGTAGACAAACCTCGAAAGGTTGTCATACCCGTCAGAGTTCATGTCTATCAAGAGCTTCTCGAATGGTACCTTCTACTAAGACGAGTCCTTTGCGAGACACGTTTACATCACTAGCGAACTAGCTTGAAATTATTACCCGTCCAGGACAAGTCTTTTCGAGTTACAAACAATTTAGTACCGTCAATTCGTTGGTTAAGTCTGAGGTACACGGATTCATTTGCATTCAGCACAACATATTTCATATCACACAAATTTTCTCCCCCTCAAAAATGGCATATATAAAAAATGTTATTTTTGAACGGTTGAGAATAAATATGACCATTTTGAGTGTTTGTGGGAAGAGTGACCACTGTGAACAATTTGTGAACAAAGTTTTCATCAAATACTCCCCCTCAATTAGTGATATAAACGGTTGAGGTTTTGAAAATCTTATGGGGAAGTACTTGTCTTTTTGAGCAAAACCTTGAAAATTGAAAGGTTTGATAGGTTTTACTCAAAAATAAGAAGCTTTCGCTCCTTTTATAAGGATTGTGGCACTGAGGCGTACCACAGGGTCCTTTCTTGACAATTGCGGGTTGTACACTGTTATGTGTGCACAAGCCATTCACATATATAAACATTCATCCAAAATCATATGAAGGAAACAATTCAAGGGGTACCAGGAAGTGCAGTGATGTTCCCAGGAGTGCGCACAGGGCGTTGAAAGCCGGTGATGTTTATCCTGGGTCTACCACCAACATAGCTCTCCAAGCGTCTGAACTGATCCCTTCTGAACAACCGATCATCAATCATGGTGATGATCCTTCTCACATCCCTTCTATCCTGAGAGTTCCAGCGCTTAGGATTCCCAACTTTCAGGCGTATATCCCTCAATCTGTACGCCAATCCATCCCTAACCATCTTCAAGGTGTGATCCCCGAATTTGTGGAGCTCACTACACGCCATTAAGCAGTTTCTGCGAAGTTCACTGCGGTAAACAATGCCGAAAGGTTTGCTGATGAGCGTAAGTTGTTTGAGCTGGTTGATGTCAGGAAGATCAAGCTGTGGTGGAGTGAAGTTTACACGTTTCTGATATGATTCAACAGCCATCTGGATATCTTCGACACGTTCTTTGATCACAATGCGTCTAATGAAGATGAGAACTGACTTGATAAATTCACGTTGAATTTCAGTCGAGAATTGTCTCATACGACCCTGTACTTTGGCAAGGTACATATCTTCGATGTCGTTGAGTGACAGGTTCTCAAAGTCAGCCTCTGAGAATTTATAGTCTTGTTCATCTTGTCGTTTGACTATGATATTCTTCAAGAATGTGTAGACCCATTTAGACTTGAGATCAATGTGTTTGATGGCCACGATGTTCTTTGAGCAATACACTTCATGTTGAGACTTCTGAACCAGGCAGCTTCTGTAGTAGATTCTTCGGCGTTCAGGCCAATGATGAATCCCATACAATGCATCTTGGTCGTATGCTTGCACGTTGTCAGAAAACAAGTGAGTTGCACGTTCCTCGATAGCTATGCAGTTTGAGTAACAAGCCGCTGGGAATGGAAGAGTCAATGATGTAGCGTATTTTCGTGAACCAGCGCCACCATGGAGAAGAAATTCCAGGTCTGTGTTGAAAAAATATCTGAAGGGAATCCTTGGTTCATCTGGTTGGCCGATTGTTGGTAGAGGTTTGGTCCAGTCAGTGTAGTATGGAGGGTTGTTCCGTTTAGTGAAGTCGATGTTTGCTTCTGGGTTGAGCTAATCCATGTTGTTAGACATGGCTCGAGCAATGTTTTCAAGGTGATATTCAACCTCGATTGCACTTTCCGAGCTGTTTTTCAACAGAAGGAATGCGTCATTCTTGATGCGCTTCAACTCGGATTTCGTCATCTTCTTCACACGGAATCGTTCTTGCAAGATTTTTGCATGCTCCAGTGTACTACCGTCTACCAATTCTTGACCTTCTTCAGGGTAGGGAGTGTTGTTAACAAGTGTGGAGAACCATTCAAATTCTGCGGTTGTATCGTCATCTAGCCATGATACGACATCTGGCTGAGTCGTCTTTTTCTTGCTTTTAGAAGGCTTTGATGATGATTCGGGTTTCTTCACTTGTTTGGGAGAGGAGGGTTGTTGTTGGGGCTCAAGGACCTCTTCATCGTCACCACCCGTATACTCAAAGTGATCACCAGTTTTCTGAGTCAAGGGTGGTAACTCGGAATCGTCCCGAGGTTTATCAGTGGAAGACCGTGGTGGAGAAGACTTTTGTTGTGCAGAAGTTCGATGTGGAGGAGGTGGCATAGATGTAGATTGACCAGACTGCTTCTGACGTTTAGGTGCAGAGTCCTTATCCTTATCATCGTCATCTCTTGGTCTTTTGGGTTGAGTGGCTGACTCCTTGCATGATGATCTGAGTTGATAGTCAAGTAGAATTTTGAAAAATTTAGCTTCATCTGAAGTAAACGTTCCAGATCTCTTTGACATTTGCATCACTAGTTTAGCGATTAACTCAGATTCGGATAGATCAGCTTCTTTTGCCATTGTATGTTTGACCAATGCTACGATGTTAGGGGTGAGTTGTCTGGAAAATACTTCTTTTGTCACATTGGGGACAGTGTCGAGAAGAAACTTGTGGGTTTGTTCTCTTGCTGACTTTTCCAGTTCCTTTTGGACTTTTGGAACGATATCCTGAAGGTACTTTTGAGTGTAACCTTCAATCATTTCATTTAGTTCCCCCTGACGATGACTTCTCATGAATTCCTGAATAGCTTTCCTATCTTTCCGCATCTCGTCATTCTCATCATGTAAGTACTGCATTTGTTCAGCATACCAATTAAGTTTTCTTTGAAGCATGTCCTTCTTTCTAACTTCTTTGACAGCTTTCACAATTCTTGCATGTGTTTGAGAAATCCAAGATTTTGGTGGTTTCTTCACGGATTTGGATGATGATCTGGTTGACTTAGTTGATGGTGGTGGTGATGAATGAGATGAAGAGTCCGATGATGAGGATACATGAGGAGACTTCATGTCCTTAGGAGTTTCTGAGGTTTTCTCCTTTGAGTGAGTTGGACTGTCTAGAAGAAACTTTGTATAATCATCCTCGTCATCCTTAGACTTTTCTTTCTCAGTTTCCTGTTTCTCAAAATCATACACAATAGTGTCTTCAACAGGCGGTTGTTGTTGCAGAAGAGTGGTGGCACCAGATCCCTTATCGGGTTGATTAACCGCATCAGGATCTGGAGAGGAGTGGGCAGCACCACTTGATCCTCCGGGGCCACCCATTTGATCTTTAGCAAATTCAGCAGCCTTTTGAATGTGTCGAACGTTGTGAAACTTTTTTCTGTATGATTTCTCCAATTGCTCTTCTTCCTCTTCTTCAGAGCTCTCATCATAAGGTACAATGGCTGGAGTCTTCCCTTTTTCTTGGACAGCTGGAGGACTTTGAGGTTTTGTCACTGAGGCAGGTGTTTCGGTTGCAGTAGCAGAGTAATGAACCTCTTCATCTGTTTCAGTATCTTCAGAGCTCTCATCCCTAAGTTGTCTTTGAGGTTCAAGTGTGGGAATAGGTTCGGCTTCCTTTACGGGAACAATCCTTTTAGAAGGAACTTTCCTTTTAGGAACCTTCCTTTGACTCGCAGAACTTGTTGTGCTTCCTGCGCTTCCTCTTCTGGTTCTCCTGACCGGTGTTCCAGAAGGTTTTTCGCCAAGATGACCAACTTTGCCTTGTCTGACTGCTTCCAGATATCTCTTGTACGTTTCAAGCTTTCTGACATCTTCAGTTAGAAGGAAATCTGGCAATACAGCACCTTGTTTCTTTGTGGACGTTTCCTTGATTCTAACAGTGAGAATGGGTTCCGTCAACATATCGTGATTGTCTGGGTCATTGAGCCTCTTGGGAATATCAGGATGAAGTCCAAGTGCTCTCTGTATCAACAGTTTAGTATATCTGATGTAGGGAATCTTTGATCCAAGTTTGCTGAGAAATGACATCATGTCATCCCAAATCAGAGCTTCAACAGCGATGTGTTTCATGTTGACGAATGCCCAAAATATTTGCAGTTCTATGAGCTTAGGATGCTCATAGCCGCTATCACGACCAGAAACAGACTTGGTGATGATCATGTAGAGTGTTCTCCATGGTTGAGGAATACTCTTAAGCTCTACGTGAGAGTGCTTGGTGATTACTCCTGTAGCCTCATCATAACCGATGTTGATTAAGAATTGGAGAGTTAACTCTTCAGCAGGTGTGGCATAGAGTTTGGTTGGATTGACTTCAGGAATAAGGAGAGCAGCCCTTAAGTCTGCAGGTGTAATGGTGACTTGTTTGTGATTCAGAGTCACTGTCACTGCAGTCCTTCCTTTGACCCTTTCCATGGTGTTCCAGAACTGTTGGATATAGATCTCAGGAACTGTTGCAGAATGTGTGAGCATGTTCTGATATGGATGAGTCCTCAGAATGTCAATAGCGATTAAGCATGAAGACTCAGAGCAAGTGAGAGTGCTGAAGTCAACTCGGAGATTATTCTTTCCAATCTTCATTGGGTAGCCATTAGGGTAGATGTCAGCAATGGAGAGAACATTTGGTGCATCCATGTTTGGTTGAGCAGCCATGTCGTGATCTGAAATAATATTAGCCAAAAGAACCAACATATCGAAAGACATAATGTTAGTCAACAGAAGGTCTTATTGTCTAGTTATTTAATGTACAACGTCAATGATTGTTACGAGTCCTAAGTCACTTGTATGTCCAATAGTCTAATGACGTCGTGAAATGTTTCGTGAGTTAGTTAACTTTAAGTTTTAAAGCTTATGTTATCACTTATTGTTCACAACATATCAAACGTTTAGGTTTATTAGTGACATTATTGGATTCGTGACGTTATGATAAGTTTATTAACAAGTTTTGTACACGTAACAATTCATAATGAAGGTCAAAAATGGCTTAAGCGTAGGATTGACAAAGTTACGCGTAAACAGTCGTGACATACGCGTAGGCGAAAGCTTATGCGTAGGATCCTTTCTTATGCGTAAGAAATGTTACGCGTAGGAAAAAGGGGACCTTACGCGTAGAGCTTACGCGTAGGCGTATAAAAACCTTACGCGTAAGGCTTACTCGTAAGAGTAGACCTTATGCGTAGAGGTCACTGTTTACGCATATCCTTCACAGGATACGCGTAGTCCCACTGTAGAACCTTACGCGTAATAGTTATGCGTAGGTTTTATTTTACGCATAACATCACTACGCGTAGGGTAATCCTTATGCGTAGAGAGTCTTATGACCTTGATTCTGAGTGTTTAAGCGTAGCAAAGCCTGAAATAAATTCATCAACTCATCAATGTTCACACAAGACAACAATTTATCACAGATAACAACATCCTAGTCCATGTTAACTGTTACGCGTAGAATCACATACGCGTAGTCTAAACCCTAAACTTACGCGTATGAGATTTAGCCATGGGATGAACATCATATTGATTCTGGTAGTTCTAAGAAGTCCATAAAGTAGTTTTATCCAAGTTTTAACATCAAATAAGTCTTGAATCAAAAATACCCAATTTATATGAACTTGAACCCTAATTTTCGAATTAAGTATCATAGTTGTTTCTGGGTGATTTCTGGGTTTACATGTGTTCAATTGAACTTGAAAACAACCTTATATGACTATATTTTATACCAAAAACCTTCACATTTGAAAAGACCCAATTCTACGCATAAACCCTAAATCTCAAATACACTCAATTCGTGGGTCTAGGTGCGTTTTGATGTTTAGAAAAGTATTATAGATGATATTAAATCATTTTGACACAATCCTTTTTAACTTCAAACACATAAACAAGATTATGTGTTCATACGCATACGCGTAGAACACAAAATCACCCATAGGTTAAAATCAAGCCGTTAACTTTCAAAATGGTTTAAAACCATTGTTTGTAATCTTGTTATGAACACACAAACACTTACAAAATGAAGATCTGAGACACGCAATTCTTGAATGATTTTAGGCGTAGGATTTGAAGGTTTTTAGCAATAAATGTGGTTAGAATGGTAGGTGGGGTATTTTATTGAAAAATACTTTCGGATTATGACAGTTTCAGTCCCTCCACCTTTTCCTTTTTCAACCAAAGCCTTTTAACTTCCATTTAGGTTACCAAACAAAGATTTTTGAGAAAGAATCATGACGACACTCCCCCTCGGCTTGATAAATTTAAACGGTTTAAGAATTTTAGTCCGAGGAGTGTCATTGAGCCAGAAAGTCCACCATCATTTGTATAACGAAACAACCGAGATGTAATAACATGCAAGTACACTTATGTTTTGAAACGGTTAAGCGATAAATTTCTCCCCCTCAACACTTGATCAGAGAAATACGAAATTTGAGAGATGCAAGTGTTGACGGAAGAACGGTACTTGCCATGTTAAAGAAAATAGATGAGAAGAATATTTTTGTTGTTTTATCAGATTTTATATTTTTGTATTTTGTTTTTGAAAGATTTTATTTATTTACAAAAGATGTTTTGGTGTTTGACAGGTTTTTAAGACGATTTTAAGAGGTCATCCAGTTCCTCTTGAGTCAAACACCTCATACCAATTCGGTGGATCAACTCATTAAACCTAGCGGGAGGCAAGGCTTTGGTGAGCAGATCTGCCAATTGGTATTCAGTACCCACAAAGTATAATTCAACGGTACCCTGTTCCACATGATCCTTGATGAAATGATAGCGTAGATCGATGTGCTTTGATTTCGAGTGCTGAACTGAGTTGCACGAGATTGCAATGGCACTCCGATTGTCGCAGTACATCGGGATTCTGTCAAATACATAACCATAGTCTTTGAGTTGTGTCCTCATCCAAATGACTTGAGCACAACACGCGGACATGGCTACATATTCTGCTTCAGTTGATGACAGTGATGTACAATCCTGCTTCTTTGATTGCCAAGACACCAGTTTATCACCGAGAAATTGTAGTGCTCCTGAAGTACTTTTCCTTGAGTCTAGGCATCCTGCGTGATCAGCGTCTGAAAAAGCGATTAGTTCAAAACCAGAATCCTTCGGATACCAGATCCCCAAATTAATGGTTCCCTTGATGTATCGGAGGATTCTTTTAGCCTCAGAGAGGTGGGTTTCAGTTGGTCGCGACTGATAACGGGAGCATAGATAAACGGCAAAGACAATGTCAGGTCTGCTAGCTGTTAGATACATGAGAGACCCAATAATACTTCGGTATTTGGTAGGGTCAACCAATTTTCCATGTAAATCAGCATCTAATTTCTTGGTATGAGCCATTGGTGTGGCATAAGTATCACAGGTATTCATTCCAAATTTGTTTAACAATTCAAGGGCATATTTGGACTGACTCAAGAAAATACCACGGGGTGATTGATGAACTTGCAGTCCTAGAAAGAACGTAAGTTCACCCATCATGGACATTTCAAAATTTTTCTTCATGAGTTTTGCAAAAGCGATTGAAAACTTTTTATGTGTTGACCCAAAAATGATGTCATCCACGTAAATTTGAACAATTAAGATGTGTGCCCCGTGATATTGTATAAAAAGAGTTGGGTCAACCGAGCCTTTGGTGAAATTATTGGAGATGAGGAAAGATGATAGCTTATCGTACCATGCCCGAGGGGCTTGTTTGAGACCATAAAGAGCTTTGTTCAGTTTGTAGACATGGTTCGGGAACTCAGGATCAACGAATCCATCTGGTTGGCTGACATAGACCGTTTCTTTAAGTTGTCCATTTAGAAACGCCGTTTTGACATCCATCTGATAGACCGTCATGTTCATATGAGCCGCGAACGCAAGAAATATCCGAACAGCCTCAAGACGAGCAACTGGAGCAAAAGATTCTTCAAAGTCTATCCCTTCTTCCTGACGATAACCCTTAGCAACTAGCCGTGACTTGTTTCGGATTACATTCCCTTCAGCATCCAATTTGTTTTTCCAAATCCATTTTAGACCAATGACGTAGACCCCTGTTGGTCGTTCAACCAGTTCCCATACTTCAAGACGTTTGAATTGATTGAGTTCTTCTTGCATGGATTCAATCCAGTTGTCTTTTGTCATTGCATCCTTAATGTTTTTAGGTTCAGATTGGCAGACAGTGAGTGCATAAATGCAGTGTTCACCATCTGAGTGAAGACGTTGTCTCGTAATGACTGGTTGATTCGGGTTGCCAATAATGTTAGCCAGAGGATGGTCTTTTGTCCATCTATGTGTAGAGGGTTGATGTTGGTATACATTGTGCAGATTCTGAGGATTCAAATGGTTTGTTGAAGATTCCGCGACATCTGGTGCAGCAGTCTCATTGGCAAACGGGTTGAAGAACGCATTTGGATCAAAATCTGCGGGTGGGGGTACTTCATTCAGAATATCATCAGCTGGTTCATCATTGTTGGAAGCGGTGTGTTCAACTGTTGTGTTGGAGTCAATTGGTGTAGGTGCATCTTCAACAGTAGTTGTTGTAGCAGGTGTATCAGGTATAGGAATATTATCAGGTTGTGCAGCGGAAACAGCGGATACACCAGGAGCACGTTCATCAATATCGTCACAGAACAGAGGAGCAAATAACCTTTCCATTTGTTGACGAGTTAGCTGAGGGCTTTCTTCAGCTGATGATGGGGTTTGAGGGAAGTTTAAACGGTTGTGACCGGGTTCTAAGCTGTTATACTCAGAATCCATTTCCGTGAGTTCATCGAAATGAGCATGAATCGTTTCCATAACCTCCTTAGTTCGACGATTCCAGATTCGGAAACCTTTAGAATTGTCACAGTATCCAATAAAGACACCAATATCAGCTTTGGCTTTTAGCTTTCCAAAATCATCACGATCATTATTTGGATAGCAAAGGGATCCAAATACATGAAAGTGTTTGAGGTTCGGTTTATAGTTGTGGACAAGCTCAAAAGGTGTTTTGTTGTGGCGTTTTGTGATCATGGAACGGTTTTGAGTATAGCATGCAGTAGATACAGCTTCTGCTCATAAGTAATCTAGAAGTTTAGCATTGATTAACATTGTTCTTGCAGCTTCCACTAACGTTCGGTTTCGTCTTTCAACAACTCCGTTTTGTTCAGGTGTCCGTGCAATAGATGTTTGATGCAGAATTCCCACTTTCTCATAAAAGTCACGAAGGGTTTTGTTAACAAATTCAGTTCCTTTGTCTGTTCTGATGATTCTGACGGTGTTGCGTAGCTGAACCTGTATTTTTGTGAGAAAGGTGATGATCATTTGTGGAGCTTGGTCTTTACTACGAAGAAAGTAGACCCAAGTCCATCGAGAGTAGTCATCAACGATTACTAAGATGTAGCGTTTGCCATTTATCGTTTGCACGCGCATGGGGCCACACAAATCCATGTGAAGAAGATGAAGCACATGCTGAGAGCTGTGTTCCACCTTTGAAGGAAAATGAGCACGAGTGCTTTTCCCTTGTTCACAGGCTGAGCAAAGGTGATCTTTTGAATACCGGAATCGTGGGAGTCCTTCAACTAGTTTGTGTCGAGCAAGATTGGTGATGGTTTGAAAGTTTAGATGTGAGAGACGACGGTGCCATAGCCAGGATTTTGTAGATGTTGCCTTTGAAAGTAAGCAGATGGGAGAGGAAGCAACCATGTCTTGCATAGAGATAGTGTATAGACTGGAATTACGCGAGCCAGACATAAGATCGTTTCCTTGTAGATCACGAATGAAACAAGTTTTCTCCCTGAAAGCAACCTCCAAATCTCCATCACAAAATTGACCTACTGAAAACAGATTGTGACCGAGGCCTTCCACATAGTAAACCCTGCTGATTTCGATGTTCCCATTAACATAATCTCCGTAGCCCATGATGGCTGCGAAGTGATCGTTCCCGAATCTGACAGTGCCAATGAACTTTGCAATAAAGTTTGATAACAGTTTAAGATTGCCTGTCATGTGTCGGGAACATCCGCTATCAACAATCCAGAGAATGATCTGTATCACCTGCATTACACACAGACGACACAGATGGAATAGAAGTAGATGTGGAACCCGAAATGTTAGAGGGTTCCGAAGCAGGTACATTAGACATACACACATTGATAAGTTTAGGCATCCATTTAAATCCAAGTGTGTTATATATCCATTTCTGCCATCTATAACTACTCTTTGCTTTAGTCTTAGTGAAAACACTAGGTGTTACTGTATTCTTAGGAGGTGTAGCGGGAGCTACTGTGATAGCAATGGTTGCCTTAGAATCTAAAGAAGGTGGTTTACCAAGCACAGACTTAGAATGATTAGTGGGCCTAGAGGTATTCCGATTCTTAGGATTCCGTAATCTAGAGATTATAGCTTTAGCAACACATTTGTCATGACAATCAGAATTCATACTCTTTTGACAAATATCACAAGGTGCATCAGACTGAATATCAAAGGTACTTAACGGTTTAGCATTCGTTACATCACTATTTCTATTACATTTGCCAGACGCAACATCTATAGTGGAAGTAAAATGAGTTTTATTCAGATTTCTAGGGTGTTCTTCTACTTTAGCATTCCTTATTGATCTTTTCTTAGGTCGCAACTTCCTATTCTTCGTTTGAGTGCTCCTAGGCAGTGAAGTGCGGACGTTTGGAAAAGATGCAACTATTCCTGTTTCAGTAGAGGGAAACACATTAGCAACTTGTGATTTGACAGTGGGAATTCTAGGTTCACGATTACTAAGTGTGACTGGTGCTAATCTCTTAATCACAGTAGGCGGAAGTTGTTCATACTTTCCTAACATTTCCCGTAACTTAGAGATGGTGTGAATCAGATTTTGATTTTCAGAACGAAGATTACCAGCAAAATTCATGACTTCTCTAGTGTGAGCAAGATAGTGATCAAGTTCGTTTGATGCTTCATCTCGAGTCTTTTTGAGTAAATCAAATATGACACCATATTCCTGTTTAACTTTTAAAAGTTCTTGTTCATATTTTGAGATTTGACTTTTCAAAGACACGTTTTGATCATCCAGTTGCTCAATTTTAGGATCAGAAGATTTAGCACTCAATTGAGCGATTTTCTTTTGAAAACTGAGTTGATGGTTGTGAATATCTTTTTCACACCAATGAAGACGACGTTTTGCATTGTTAATTT
Source organism: Chrysanthemum seticuspe (assembly GCA_019973895.1). Classification (NCBI taxonomy): domain Eukaryota; kingdom Viridiplantae; phylum Streptophyta; class Magnoliopsida; order Asterales; family Asteraceae; genus Chrysanthemum; species Chrysanthemum seticuspe. The sequence goes on from BPTQ01000006.1 coordinate 24,018,469, forward strand.
CCGTGTGTAATCGTTTATTTTCAGCTTTTAAAGACTCGATCTGAAGCACATTATCGGTGTTCTCAACAGTTGTAACAGTTTCAACAATATCAGCAGAGATATGATCAGATGCATATGGCAACGAATAGAGTAGCACAACATTATGTATATCAGCACAGATAACATCTTCCAAGAGTCGATCAACATCTTTTCTCAACAGTTTCTTTTTGCGTTTTGTGTTAGTAATAGATGTTTCTGTTTTCTCGAAAACGTTTTTCATTACCCCAAGTTCCTTATGAAAATCCTTTTCCCAGGCAATTGCACAACTTTTCAAGTTTTTAACATTAGGTAAAAGGTTTTTCTGAAAGATGTCTCGTTGTTCTCTCGCCAGAGGCGATTGAAAATGTTCAACTTTGATTTCAGATCGATATTCTATCTCATGTTGTAAAATTTTGAGGTCAGCCATGAAAATGTCAAAATATCGAAGGATTTTTCGATTTTCAGGTTTTGAGTTTACTTCACTAATGGAAGGTAAAGGACCGTAAGTTTGTGCAAAGACTGTTTTGGGATTAACAATAGAAGACTCGGGTGTTTTGATGATAACCCTTGGTGTGTTAGAATAATCCGTTGGTGTGACGAAAGTGACCGCGTTTTTATAATTAAAAGGTTTGTTGTAAACAACATTTTTTAATTTTGATCGACTCTCGTCTTCTGCATCTAATTCCTCTTGACGATGGTATTCAACAACACTCATGATAGTATTATCAATTTTGTATGCTGCACTGGAAACTTCAGGAGTTGGTTTGAATGTTTTTAGTGAAAGCTTAGGTTTGTAATCAGCTAGATTTTTTCCAAATCCGTTTGGATTGGGTTTTAAGGTAAACTTTTCAATAGCTGTTACGGATTCACCATGTTTGTAAACAACAGTTTTAAACTCTTTAAGTTTGTTTTGCAAGCCGAGGATTTCTTCAAGAAGGTCATCTACCCGATTCGTCGAATGCTTTTTGTATGCGGAGAACTGTTTTTGACAATTTAACAACTCAGCCTTAGCTTTTTGAGTTTCCAAGGTGAGAGCGTTAATTTGCTTTTTATGTTCATGTTTCAGTTGTTCTAATTCAGACAACAAAGCATTCTTCGAGGCGGCTAGATCACGCATCTGTCTCTCTAAATATTTTTCGTTTTGATGAGATTTTGTAAAAGCGGCTTCAAAACCTTTTTCACGGTTTTCTTGAGTTTTGAAAAAGTTGAGTTGCATTTGTAAACATTCAAAATCCTTGGTTAACAGTGCATTTTTACTTTTTAGGGATTGATTTAATGCATAACATTCCTCCATTTTGATTTTATGGTCTTGAATTAACCGAGCAAAATCCGGATGAGGCAACAGATCATCTTGTTCAACGTGAGTCTCAACATGATCATTCTTTAGATCCTCAAGTACGACCACGGAGTCAATTTGATTATCAAAGGGGACCATAAGGTCATCTTGATCGTCAAATGTAACTACAGGGTTAACTTGAAAATCATCAGAAGAAGATGTAGAAGACTCATTTTGAACAGTCTGATCCGTGCCGGATTCAGATATTGGCGGAGATATTAGTTCAGATATGATGATGGTTTGTTCGGGTACCTGAGACAAGCCATCAGTGTCGTACACTGGGCCTGAATCACTCATGTGTAGCTCATGCATATTAGCCATCAACATAACAGCTGCATTAGCCTGCAAGTCCTCCATATCATCATCTGAGTCTGCATCTGCCATAAAGCTCTGTTCTTTGTTTGTGAGAGATCCACCGGCTTCATCCTTAAGAGCCAAAAGTAAGGCCTCTTTGAAATAAGCACTGCCTCGAGTCCTTGGCTTTGGGCATGCATTAGCCAGGTGTCCCTTCTCATTGCAGTTGTAGCATCTAAGACCATTTAACCGATTCTGAGCATTTCCCTGTTCCACCACTTGAGCTCTGTTGTTATTCCTACCCACAGCATTAAACCCTTGACCACCGCTCATCTGACGACCATAATCACGATTCTGAACTTCAACACGTCCATTGTTCACAACAGCTTGAGTCCGTGTGTTAGATGAGGAACGAATACGATTGTTGGATTTGTTGGTGTAACGGCCAAAAGCATTAGCAATCATCACAAATCCTTGTTGCAATGCTTCGAATGGATCGATTTCCTCAGTAGCTTCACTGACATATGCTTGAGCATTGTTGCTGTATGGGACCAATTGATTTTGTTGAGGTTGAGGTTGTTGCTGTGAAGTTGTGTTGGAAGCAGTTGGTTGAGTTGCTGGTTGAGAGGGATAATTCTGTTGAGCATACAAGGCAAGTTGTTGATTGTCCGGTTGTGACTGTTTAGCAATTTGAGCACGGAGAATCCTTTCCCGATCAACTTCCTTTTCATGAGGCTTCAAGTAATCGTACAACAATCCATAAGTAGAATGATGCATGTTCTTCGCTTGACGGAGAAAAATGACATACTTCTCCCATTCTGGACCGAGACTACTCAGGAACTTAGTATTCACTGCAATTCTTGGCATGATGATGTTGTGTTTATCCAAATCATTGATGATGTCTGAAAATCGGTGATGATATGACTCAAGTGTCTCTCCAGGTTCAATCATGAAGTGTTCATAAGCCAAGTAAATTTTGGATTCCAAATCCTCCTGATTGAGTACAGATCCTTCCATAAGAAGACGAATATGATCCCACATTTTTTGTGCAGTCTTTTGAGCATCAACACTACGAAGAATTGGGTTTGGTAATCCTAAGAGGATGTATTCCATTGCAAGTTCATCAGCTTCATAGTGTAGAAGTTCTGTAGGATTTAAGTCTGCAACAGTAGCAATGTTGGTTTGCTCATCTCTTGGTGGAACAGCAGTTGGATCTCCGGGTACAATGACGGTAGGCATCTCAAATGGACCTTCCAAGATAACCTTCTTTAAGAACTTTCCATGTGGCTTCTTTAGATCACAGAACCTAAAGAACCTTATCACCCATTGATCGTAGTTTCCTGGAGTGAGCATTGGAGGTCTATCAAGTGATCCAGCTTCATGAATTGATTGTTGGCTGCTTAGAGCTTCACACATCTTTGCAAACCAAGTGGGTTCCTTCATAGTGCTTCGTGATGGATGTTGATTGAAATCGTTTGTGTAGGGTAGAGTTTGAAGACTTGGTGGTGGTTGAACCATTTGTGGTTGTGGAATTGCACCAAGTTGTGGAGTATGTTGCTGATTAAATTGTTGTTGATAAATTGCTTGTTGTTGATTCCATTGTTGATGTTGTGGAGTTAATTGTTGTTGTTGTTGATGATTATAAGTGTGAGGGAAGTAGTTAGAGTATGGTGGTTGAGACATGATGATAAACTTGTGTAGTAAGAATGGATCTTTGTAGTCGAGTGAACCTTTGTTGATGAAGTATCCTTAGGCGTAGAAATGACAAGAACCAAGTAGTACTTATGCGTAAAAACACCAAAAGTTACGCGTAACAAGAATAGTTACGCGTAGGATTTAGCTTACGCGTAAGCAGGAAAAAAGACTAAAGTTACGCGTAAACAGTAAGTTAGGCGTAGAAAGTTAGGCGTAGGATTACCTTATGCGTAGGACTAAGTCTACGCGTAAGATAAATCTTAAGCGTAAGATTTTCTATGCGTAAGCTTTATGCTTAAGCGTAAGATTAGGGTTTTATCCCAAGTGATCTTTTACACTTCACAGTGCAAAAGATATCCAAAGTCGACGTATTTTCAGACTTATCCAAGTAAGAAAACACGGAATAAACCAGAAAATTGAAGATCAAACCAAGGAAAGTCTTACGCGTAATTTTAGGGTTTTGTTACGCGTAAGATTACTCGTAACTTTGATTCTATCCAAATGTGTTTCTAAACCAGTTTTTGTGTGTTGAAATAGCTTCAATAACACCGAAATAACACAAAAGTGTGAAACTTGATGATCTAAAGCACTTAAAACGATTACGCGTAGGATAACACTTGCGTACAAAAACAAGCTTAAAAACAAGGAAAAACACGTAAAGTTTCAAACTTTTTGCCAAAAACCAATAGTTTAACACCTAATAACGTTGAAAGTACAAGAATCTTGGATTCAAAAGTGTAAAAAATTAGTTTTTAAGCGTACCAAAGATTGTGTTATCTTTACGCGTAAGACCCAAAACCAAAACTTCAAAAACAAACGAGTACACCCAACTATTTGGCGATTGATACCACTGTTAGGTCACTAGTTTTACAACACAAGCTTATAGAGAAAGAGATAAGGCGATTGAACAAGCTAAACACACACACACACACAAGAATACTCGACCGGTTATGCGTAGAGTGTAGTGAAAGAGAATAACTTGAACAACCAACCTTCAAATGAAGGTTATTACAATGTATTTATAGGCAAGGAGCTAGGGCAACACTCCCTCTCCTTCCCTATTCCTTATTGGGCTTGGATCAAGCTTATGGGCCTTCTACATAAGCTTGACCTTAAACAAACATAAAGGCCATAACAAAGCTACCTATTACATATGAAATATAAATACTTGAAATACTGTTTAGGAGTGATTCCAACAAAACTGTACTATTCCTTACCAGAAGGTACGACAACGCCTTCGAGGGGCAAAACAAACATTTACCAGAGTCCCTCACCATCATAACCAACACATCGCCTAGGTTGAAGTTCTTGATACCCTTTTGAGTTTATCATTTTGTTCTTGCTATCTACTTAATTTCACCTTCTAATAGTCTACCAACTATAACATAAATTAAGTCGAATCATTAACAACAAATAAATCAAGAATAAAATAAACCTTGCATAAAAAAGTCATAAAATAATCTCTAGAAATTTAACAAAACCCAAAACAAATAATCATACCTTTTTCTTTAATATTTTCTTGAGATGAAGGGATTTGCGTCAAATTTAAACAAAGAAACACATATCAGCCAAAAGCTACAACAAAACAACACAATTAAGAAATCAAAAAAAAATAAGGCCGAGGAAAAGCACAGAAACCATGTTATACGGCAAGAACATGCATCCAGTAACTCGTTGTAAAGTTTAAAAATGTCACCTTTCCAGATCTAATCCGGTAGTTCTGTGTCGTTCAATCATTTAGGGAAGTGTGTATAATGGCGGTGCAAGATTAGTCTCGTTGAATATCTAGAGTTTTCCTTGAATAAACATGCCGACATAAGATGGGCCAACCGAGCAGGCTAATGTTTTTTTTGGGCTAGGCCTTGGGAAAATTTGGCGGGAAAAAGCAACAGTACAGATACAGTGCTAAACGGCAACGTTTTAATTGTGGTTTAATATATACTTATAATGATTATGATATGTGGAAATTGACGAAAGATAAAACTTAATCGACGAGAATATATAAACATACACAACACACTTTAGTAGCCATTGATGAATCGTTTCCACTTTCCGGTCGTGGGTAACGGTGAGTGAGTTGAGAGAGAGAGAGAGTAACGTGTGGAAGTGAGTTATGAATTTAAAGTAGCTTTTGAGTTTTGATGGAACGATTTCGTTTTGATGAAGGTTGTTGAGTGAAATGAATTGGTGTGAGGACGTTTGGAAATGATGCCATGTTGGTGCATTTGCGACGTACTTCTTAGTGGTACACAAAATGTGCCTTTTATTTTGTTAAGCTAAGAGTCTTAGGTGTCGTGACAAGTAACCCTTTGCCACAATGACGTGTCACTTGTTGTTGCTTGTCCTTAGCTTGCCATCACACTGAGTGTCACAATTCGCAATTTTTGGTCATTTCTTAAACTCTACATTCATCATATTAGCTCATGCATAGTTTTGCATTTCACATTAAACGCATAATTTCATATTAAATAAACGTTATCGCGTAAACATTATTTTGAACAATTGATACGATACTTCCAAAAATTAATCACCATATATTTTTATACTCATATTAAGTCTATAAAAATATTATTATTAGTTTACCCGGTGTTTTAAATTTATTTCGTATATAAATTGTTATGTTTATATAAATTACGACGGTTTTCTTAAATTCAACCCGATAAATATTTATTCACTCAAATCTTTCAAGAAATGTATTTTTATAATTTTTATGACTTAAATATATCTTATCTTGACCCGTGAAAATTTATTTTAATCTAACGCTACCTTAAATATTCAAATGGGTACACAATTTACCATAAGTCTTCAAGTAACTTACATATTATTACACTTATACATTTAATTAGCAAATAAATGCACCACTCTTTTCCTTTAAATATATGTGTCGACATATATGGTGAGTCACTTGGTGACTTGCCTAAAAATCTCTTCTAAAAGTCTTATGCCATTAACTAAACACACTCAAGATATTATCCAAGGTGAAAAACACAATTTTGCTTTCCTCTCTTCTCTATTGAAACCGGCAATCACCAAGGACCAAGAAGGTTTCATCCAAATTTTCAAGACAAGCTTTTATCACTCTAGTATCACTCTTTGTTGAAGGTTTTGCAATAAAAACCTAGGGTGATTAGGATAAACCCTTTTGTCCTTAAACCTCATCAAGTAGTCTTGTAAGCATCTCATGTTTATTTTTCATCTTACATATTCATTTCATATTCATTTCATCATATTTGAGCAAAAACATGCAAGTCATATGATGTTGTACCACTTTTTCAATGATTTTCAAGAGTTATGAATATATATAATCCATCCTATAATTACTCCTTGTTATATATTAGTTTTGGTGATGTTTAGGAACCTATGACACCCTAAGAAGGTGTATGGTAGGATTAGAATAGCTCCGGAGTTGTTTTGAATGGGTTAGAATAGATTTGGCGCGAGAAAAACTCATTTCGACACATTTTAAATAGGGTCTGTCCGTATTTTGAATTCTGGGAAAATCCGACAGTAGGTAAATATTTTTGGGCTAGATATTTAGAAAATACACTTTAAAACGAAAACGTGGCCGCTTGAACGGATTAAAACGGAGCTATAACGAAGAAGTTATGAATTTTTCAAGTTTGACGACGAAAGATATTTGGTACAGAAAATTCAGCATGTTATATTAACTTTTTACGAGTCAAAAATGAGTCTTAAGCGTTATTGAACGTGTCGACCTATCAAAAATATATTAGTATATATTATCACGATTCCAAGGACATATAAAACGTAGAAAACGGACTTGTAACGATTAAATTATACACGTTTACACAAAGTTGCCGTAACTTTATTATATAAGAAAAAGTATTATATTTCTATTAGACAAGTATTACGGCAACAAGTGACCATGTTGAGGGTCGTTTTTAACATCGATGTAGTACTTTTCATAACATGATGTCTTCTAGTAAAAGTAAGTTCGCCTAGCATATTTTTCAAAATGTCCAACCGTTTGTCAAACGGAGTTATAATGAATTAATTATGGTCACTCAAACTTTGCCGAAAACCATCCTTTAAACTATACTTTGGACTAAAGTACCATACTTAACCTATATTTTTCTCCATGATCGAGACCTCTAGGATGAAAACTTAAACACTAAAACTTTGAGATAACGATACAAGCTTCCCAAAACCGTTGAGTTTGTTTCCTAACACTCGATGTGCACCATTTTACGACTAGCTTTCCGAGGCCATATAGTCACTTTCATAACTTGTCAAATTATATTATTTTGCGACGAAAAGTTATAGATTCATAATAAATCACTAAATGATTATCGTAGGATATCATTTCAACGTAAATACTTGTAAAGTATTTGGTAACTTGACAATATGTCATAAACATATATTTCGACGATAAACTTTATTTTCCAAATTGTACAAGTGGTATGGATATCATATGAGTTCGCATGCACGACATTGTTTCATGACTTATATTAGAGCATATCATCCATATTAGGTTGCGGATAGAGATCGCACCTCACTTCAGTGTATCTACTTTTGTCACCATAATCATTGCATCAGGTGAGTTCGTAGCCCCACTTTTACTCGTTTAATTGTTTCATAAACTCTTCGGGGGAGATACATGCTCAACTACTTGCTTTTACTTTACATTTATATGAACTTAAATATCTTTTGTTTCACTCTATGTGCGCGTAAGTAGATTATGCCCGAACTAAATTGATCACTATCTTTTGAACGCTATTAGTTGAAACACTTTCCTTGATTTTGAACCCTTCGACATGTATATTTGAGCTCTTTTAAATTGATTCGGACCCTTTAACATATAAGTGAACACTTTGGACTTGATATGAACCTTTTTGACATATAGTTAAACTCTTTTAACTTGTAAAGGACCCTTTTGATATATTTTAAACTTGTTTGACATGAATTTGAACGCTTCGACTATCTTGAACCTTTTGATATTATTCGAGCTCTTTGACTGTTCTGAACTTTTAAACTCGACTTAAATCTTTGAACTTAATTGCGAACTTTTGAACGGAACTCTTGAACTTAAATACAAACTTATGACTTGTTTGAACTTATTGAACCGTACGTGTTATGGCCTTGACCTAAAGTCTCCCATGTTCGGAGCATCACTATAAAGTCTCCCATGTTCGGAGCATCACTATAAAGTCTCCCATGTTCGGAGCATCACTATAAAGTCTCCTATGTTCGGAGCATCACTATAAAGTCTCCTATGTTCGGAGCATATCTTTGGGAAGAGGCACCCAGTATATCTTTGGGAAGAGGCACCCAGTATATCTTTGGGAAGAGGCACCCAGTATATCTTTGGGAAGAGGCACCCAACATAACTTTGGGTAGTGGCACCCAGCATAATTTGGTTTCATCAGAAGCATCATTACAAAGTCTCCCTTGTTGGAGCAGTGCAAAGTCTCCCATGTTCGGAGCATCCCTGAATTATTATATACGTGGTACTATATTGTGAATTATTGTGGTAACTTATAATTGACTACTTGACACACTATATTTTGTGCAATGGGTTGTGAACACACAGGTTGCAAGTTTTGTATGGGCGGAACTTGGAACTGAGTGGATTTACAATGCCTTTGCTTTGTGAACTATTATGATAACGTGCACTTGACTTCTAGACATATTACTTTTGGGCAGTGGGTTGTGAACACACAGGTTGCAAGTTTTGTATGGGCGGAACTTGGAACTGAGTGGAATTACAATGCCTTTGCTTTGTGGACTATTCTAAATGACCAAAAACTTTGTCTTTGTTGTATGATCGCTCTTTAAAAGCTTTACTTGTTAACCAAACTCTATGAACTCACTCAACCATTGTGTTGACACTTTAGCATGTTTTATCTCAGGTATCTAAGGCATTCACTTCATGGCATGCATGGTCATATCATAGAGTCGTGGTGACGACGCGTCACACATGGGATTTATGCATTTTAAAACAACGTTTGGCTTGTAACAAACTTATTTCCGCACAAATTGATTTCTATTTGGGAACTACATTTTGTAAACTCTGATTATTTTAATGAATCAAGCGGTATTTTCAAAACGACACTTTAGGTCGTTCGATATAACTGTAACTTTGATGCTATGACAGTCATCCCCCAAGGTATTCCATTCCGCTGCAAAACAGGTAATTTGGGGGTGTGACACTGAGGAACCTTGTTGTCGTTCGCCATTGTGTTGCTCGTCATCTGTAAGATGAAGCAAATAATCGTCCTTGTTCGTCCTTTTTTGTCAGATATGAATGTTACACAACATTTATAATATTTCCGTTCTTTTTTATTATTATTATTTTTAGAAAAAATTACACGTTTGGTCCCTGTGGTATACCCCAGATAACAACTTTATTCCCTAAGTCGTTTTTATTACACCACAAATACCTATTTTTAAAACCTTGCACTCATTTAGTCCCTATTTTGGATGGGCGTTAGTTCAGTCCGTTAAGTGTTTTGCGTTGTTAGTCCTTCGTTAATAACTTTTGCACCGTTAGTCCTTATTTTTTAAAATATAGTTTTCTCCAGTTACTCCCTCCGTTAATAATAGTTATCATCCGTTTTTTATGTTTTTATCCGTTTTCGTTCGTTTTTATCCAATTTACCCCTTTTTTTTTTCGTTTTTGTCCGTTTTTGTCAGTTTTTTATCCGTTTTCCACCCTTTTTTTACGTTTTTATCCGTTTTCGTCTGTTTTTTTTACGTTTTCGCCTGTTTTATTACGTTTTTGTCTGTTTTTATCCGTTTTCGTTCGTTGTTTATTCGTTTTTGCCAGTTTTTTTACGTTTTTGTCCGTTTTCGCCCGTTGTTTTATGTTTTTATCCGTTTTCGTTTGTTTTTTTATCCGTTTTCGCCTCTTTTTTTACGTTTTTATCCGTTTCCGTCTGTTTTTATGTTTTCGTCCGTTTTTTTACGTTTTTGTCTGTTTTTATCCGTTTCCGTTCGTTTTTTAATCGTTTTCGCCAGTTTTTTACGTTTTTGTCTTTTTTTGTTCGTTTTTTTTCCCGTTTTCCACGTTGTTTTACGTTTTGTCTGTTTTTATCCGTTTTTGTTCGTTTTTTATCCGTTTTCGCCCTTTTTTTGTCCGTTTTCATTCATGTTTTTCCGTTTTCGCCCCTTTTTACGTTTTCGTCAATTTTTTTTTACGTTTTTGTCTATTTTTTATGCTTTTTCCGTTTTTAGGTATTTTTCATCTGTTTTTAGGTAGTATTCGCCCCGTTTTTTACATTTTTGTCCGGATAAAAACTGGCAAAAACGGAAGAAAAAAAAAGAAGACAAAAACAGACGAAAACGGAAAAAAATATTAAAAAAAGGGCCAAAAACAGAAAAAAAAAATTGAACAAAAACGGATAAAAACAGACAAAAACGAACGAAAAAGAATAAAAACATAAAAAACAGATGAAAACGGGCAAAAACAGAAAAAATAAAAAACGAATGAAAATGGATAAAAACGGACAAAACGGATAAAAACGTAAAAAAAACGGGCGAAAACGGATAAAAACGGACAAAAACGTAAACAACGGGTGAAAATGGGTAAAAAATTAAAAAAATGTGCGAAAACGGATAAAAAAAAACGAATGAAAACAGATAAAAAACGGCCGAAAACGGGGAAAAAACGGTTGAAATGGGCGAAAACGGATAAAAAATGAACGGAAACGGATGAAAACGGACGAAAATGTAAAAAATGGTCAAAAATAGACAAAAACGGATAAAAACGGACTAAAACGTAAATAACAGACGAAAACATATAAAAACAGACGAAGAGGGATAAAAACGAAAAAAACGGACGAAAAACGGAAAAAAAAAAAAAAACAGTGGAAAACGGATAAAAACGAACGAAAACGAATAAAAACGGACAAAAACGTAAAAAAACGGGCGATAACTATTATTAACTGAGGGACTAACTGGGGAAAACTATATTTTAAAAAATAAGGACTAACGGTGCAAAAATTATTAACGGAGGACTAACAGCGCAAAACATTTAACGGACTGAACTAACGCCCATCCAAAATAGGGACTAAATGAGTGCAAGGTTTCAAAAATAGGTATCTGTGGTGTAATAAAAACGACTTAGGGACTAAAGTTGTTATTTGGGGTATACCACAGGGACCAAACGTGTAATTTTTTCTTATTTTTAAATAAACTTAAATTCACACTATAAATACTAACACATTTTTACAAATTTTACACAACCTCTCTTTCAAGACACTATATTATAATAACCAATAAAAATGAGTAATTTATTTTATTCCTGTGAAAGTGATCTTGATGAGATAGCAGAACTGGAAATGATTCTGCAACAATATGAGTTTGAGTAATCGTTGCAACAACAAGAAGCCGGAAGTTCATACGGCCGTAGATACATCCCCTGTAAATGTGATATTGCTGAAGCACGTCTAATAGCCTACTATTTTAGTGAAGACCCAAAATATCTTGACACAAATTTTAGGCGTCGCTTTCGTATAAGTCGTAAACTATTATTAAAAATAGTACAATGTATTGAAACATATATTGAAACTCATCATCCTCTTCCCAAGCATTTTGATTTCTTTAGAGTCTGACCCGATGCTACGGGTATAATGAGTTTTAATGTGATTAAGAAATGCACATCCGCCATACGCCAATTGACGTACGACAGATCATCTGATGCATTAGATGAGTATTTATAAATAGGGGAACATTGTGCACTCGATTGTCTATATCATTTTACTATGTGCATAATCCAATTGTATACGCCTCAGTTTTTAAGAAAATCAGACGTGAATGACATTCACAACTTATACAGGGCAAATAACGCGGTTCATAAGTTACCGGGAATGTTGAGAAGCATTGATTGTATGCACTGAGAATGAAAATATTGCTCAAAATAATGGCAAGGGCAATTTCACATAGGTGATACTTGATGAGCAGGTATTCTAATTACGTTCTTCCCTTACTAAGTGATGTTCCGTGGAATTTTTCTCATCAATTCGAAATCTTTACACCGATCTTGTTTTTGATCTGCTCAAATTCATTTGTAAATAGGGAGATACCTTTTTATATCTACTAAATACCCAAGCTCGGATTCGTTCACCTACCATAAACGTCGTAAACAAATCATCCTCGATTTAAAGACAGTAAGAATTTCTTTTCGTTTCAATGTTGTTACAGCTTTCTCATATTGACCCCAATTTTTTTGCTTTCTTGTTCTTGAATATTAAGTTCACGGATATTGTAATTTAATGTTACAACTTTCTCATCTCGGCCCTAATTGTTTGCAACAGGCTTCAGAGTTGATATTGGAGAAAGATGACCTATTAATGAAGGGGGAAGAACGTGAGTTGGGATTGCACATACTCGATTTAACTGAGGCAAGACGAACATCTCAATGAACTTTTACTACTCTGAACATACAACATCCTATTTGAAGTTATAAAACATAGTTGAAACTTCGTTTTATTTCTTTTGGTTACTCTAAAAAATTATAGTTTACGGGCTAAATTGAAGTGGAAATTTCGGTTTTTATAAGTTTTCGTAATTTTGTAATAATAATTCTGCATATTATATTATTGTATTAATAATCTGACATTCCTTTTCAGGTTCTTCGAGTGTCTTGTTTTCGAGTCTTGTCACATATTCTTTGTAAATACCTTTATAATCTATCTGAGATATTCAACCGTTACTCCTCCATTAAATTCACAACTGCCAAAGTACACTAAATATTACTCCTCTGATAAATTCACAACTGCCAAAGTAAACTAAACATTACTCCTCCATTAAATTCACAGCAACCTCCTTGTCTAGTCTATGTTATAAACTTAACTTCACCAGCTCATTATCAAAAGACCACTTCTTCTTCTTCATAGTTTGAGTTGGAATCAGTCTTTCAGCCCATGGAATTTGTCCAAGGAAGATTGGTGTGGCATGTGCCATGCCGATTATTTTGTTGCCATGTCTTCATTATTGAAATGGGTAGTCTCCGAATTTAGATTCATTAAAGGTAAAATCACATTTCTTTCTTTGTTATAACTTTTAGTTTGTTTCATGTCACCACTTTTTATTATTTGCTTTGTTTTTCACAAACAAACTACTATGAAATGTTTTAGGAACTTATAACTAAACAAGATAGATGTATTGAAATTTAGTTTTTAGGGTTTTGTTTGATTTATGAAATTACAAACCATTTGAAAGATTGTGTTTCTGTATCGTTCGGCCTTTTAATCTTCGATCTTGTTGATTTGTTACTTCGATTTGTGTGTAAATTTGAGTTATTAAAAGTTAGTTTTGTTTGGGTCAATAAAGTAGTTATCAAAAGATGTCAAGATGGTTCAACATCAAAATGTTGCCCATCATGGACTTCAATAAAGTAGTTAAATAGATCCTATAAGAATAGCGAATTATATCTTTGCTTTGGGGTTGGATCTGGATGTATAAAGTTATAATTGAATCTATAAACTAGTTGTTGTGAAAGGCGAGGTTTATGTGGGATGATTATCTTTAATTTGTAGCTGTTGTTTTGATTTTCTTCAGGGATCCACTTAAAATTCAAAATCACGGGTTTGAGCCATTCTCGATTCATCTTCGTGTGAAACCTGATTTCGATCTTAGAGTCATCAAGCTGTTTGGGTATGTTTGTAGCTGATACGTACGGACTACGGTCATTGAGAAAGTCTCAGAACTATTGTACATGCGTTCGTGGAGCAACCAATAAGCATTAGTAACATAGAATGGATGAAACTGCCATAATGGTAAGTCAAGAGTATGTAGAGATAACTTCTAATTTACTCCTTTTATCATTGACTTTTAAGAGTCAAACCAACTGCCTTTTTTGCATTGCATCTTAGTCAAAACTTATTCACTTTTTATACACAGATGTAATCACTTTATACAGGATAAGCACTATAATTTATATGCAAAAAGATGTCGAGAATGTAGAGCTACAAATTATAGAAATTGTGAATTTGATTGCTATTTAGTTCGATACTAAAAAAAGTCAACTGTTGCCTCTCAAGTGACCCACACCAACCAACTAAGGATACAACGATAAATAAGTAATCTCTCACCAGAACACAAACAAAATGGCGAAAAACCAAAATCTGTAAGTGAAGAAAGAAGAAGGTTCACAACCCAGCATCACACACTAAGCTATACCAGTATGTTTAAGAGAGTACTTTCCTCTTCAAGTTAATGACCACAATCAAGCCTAATAAAGTTCACACAAGCATATGACATCTAATAAACCAGCATCATAGAAGGATAAAACATAAGCAAGATCAATTTGTCAACATGATTGCTATGCAAGAGTAGACTTGCTAAGCAAAAACTTAATATGAAAGATAAGAAACAACACTGAAGAGCTTTAGCAACCAATAGTTTATAAGCTTGTGACCAGGATTCTTAATAGAGTGCCAATAACTAGGTTTTACAGTTAACGCAAGCATCATTTAGAGTCTGCAAAATCAGAGTCACTAGGGAGTATGTAACTAATTTAAACAAAAACTAAAGTGCTATCAATCAACTAACTTCATCACCTTTAGGACCATGATCAAGTAATAGTTATTACTAGTCTCCGCTTCAAGTTGAATCAAAATCACCAAGAACCTTCAAGTTTGATGGAAATGTGAAATCTTTAGCTTTTAAATGAGCGAGAGCCTACCAAAAAAAGAAACGAAATGGGAAGATAACAAAAATGAGAATGGTGTAATGCGTGTATAAATTGATTGTTATCAAGTCACAATGAAAATGGAATTGCAATTATACCCCTCAAGGAAAACTGTTTCTATTCATAATTTCATACAAGTAGGGGTGTCAATAGGGTGAGGTTGACCTGAACCCGATAAGCCTTATAGGGTCGGGTTGCGGCTCATATTTTCAAAAGTCAAAATCCGATTATCCTGATAACCTGACCCGAGCATATAACACCCCTACATACTAGTGACATTAATCACATCCAAAACACATATCCAAAGAGCCACTAAGACACAAATTACCAAGTAAAATGGAAAGTTGTACCTTTAAGCATTTTTCCCCAATTTTAACCTCCTTTGCATGGCCAAGGCTAAGTAGAATTCCTTTAAACATCTCTTCATTCAGTTCATCATACTCTTTAGGCCATTCGCCACGAAAATACTTTTTCTCATAATATAATTCAGCTTTTATTACCGAGGACACGTTTAGCAACAAATGCTTTTCAACCTGTAGACAACCTTGGATTGTTAGCGACAAGATATACGGAGCACTGATTTCTACAGAATCCAAATTATGGCCAGTGTACCGAGAGAACACCAAGTTCTTAACACTCTTGTTAGTGATATCAAGCAGCTCAAAACCACGGCAACTGTACATCATCAAAGTTTCCAAAAGAGGACTGCCGGATAAAACATTTTTAATCACATCTTGGTCTAATTCCGCATCTTCAATATGTAAAGTCCTAAGGTTTTGCCAACGAACTACATTGGCTTGTTTAAATATGCACCTAGACAATGTGAGATGAATAAAACTTGAAGAGATGAAAAAAAAGCCAGGAGAAACCAATCCCAAAGATTTGGACAAGCATACCAAAGCAGAAATAAATCAACCTCTTGAACATTATGAATAATAGCATTACGAATACAATTGTTGACTTGAGATTTAGTCTGTTTGGTGTAAAAGGCATGCAGTATGAATTTGTTGAGAGGGTTGTTCGATTGACTTAAGATTCTTTCTACAGACGAATAGAATCGGAAGGCATCTTTTGGAACTTGCTCGCTATTAATGAGATGTGGACAGTGACAACGGCTAATAATGAGATTAGGAACTTGAGGCCAAAGATGTTGCCATCTTTTGGAGAGTGTACTTGTTCTTATGGCGTATTTTGTCTCAGGTAAACGAGAGATGGTTTCGATAAGTAAGCAATCTGGTAATGAGCTTATTCGATCTTCTTTTTTCATGATTTCAATGGCCTTGCTACCAAAAACTCATATCGAGTTCTCTCATCATATTTCCAAATTTATACTTTAGTCCTACAAGAAAGTTTGCATGGGCCTGACAGGAATGGCTATGGGCCAGGCTGTCCCTAAAAATAATCATATTTGTCGGGAGACTGGTATATGTGAACAAGCTTAGCAACCAAAAAAAGTAGAGATATGTTATGCAATCACATATCGAGGTTCTATCAAGAATAATGAGTGAAAAGCGATCGATATTCAAATACAATAACATTTGTTAAGACATGTAAGTAAACAAGTTAAGCAACCAAAAGAACTACAAATTATGGACATCAATTCCCTTAAGTTTCTTAGTGATGGTAGCAATGTACTTCCCCTGATGAAAAGCTTGCTCCAACTCGAGCTTGGATGGCTGTCTTGACCCGTCACCAGAAAAAGTTCCAGCCCCGTATGGGCTTCCACCTTTCAGTTCCCCCATTTCAGACATACCGTCTCCGAAAGTATATCCAATTGGCACAAAGATCATCCCGTGGTGAACAAGCTGAGTAAGTGCAGTTAATCTGTCATTCACATATGGAATTTGCTCAAAATCGTCAAAAACTTGATTTACTTTTAAAATACAAGTCTACTTAATATCGCAAAATGTGTACTTTTTCAGACATTTTGTTTACATCATTACATGTAATTAAGTACTAATTGAGTGATTTTGCGGTTTCACGGTATATTAAAGAGACACCAAAAAATTTCGAGGATGTAATATTCCCAATATATATCTACTAGCTAGGATCCATATTTAGGTACTTACGGAGTAGATTCTTGCCCACCACCTTGAGTACTAGTGCTGTAAAAGACGCCGGCTGGCTTGCCAGTAAGCTTTTGTTTCTTCCAAAGGCCACCAGTGGCATCTATGAATACTTTGAACTGAGCAGCCATCATACCGAATGTTGTTGGGAATCCAAAAATGTATCCGTCAGCTTCACCAAGTTCGTTTGGTGTGATTACTGGTACATCGCTCTTGGGTGGTGCACTCATTTTCTTAAGCACTTCTTCACTCAGAATCTCAGGTACCTACAACCCGAAAAACAAACACAAGTGGAATTCCCCTGACTATACTAGTCTAGATAACAATATAACTAGATATTAAACATCATTTTGCATGATAAAAATGTACATGTGATCATTTTTATCTTCGATCTTGGCACCAATCTACCTGCCATAACTTGGCTTCAACTCCTTCAACCGATGCAGCCCCTTTCTGTATCTCGTAAGCTAGCTTCTCTACGTGTCCATACATAGAGTAGTACCTGCAGCAAAAAATGGCACGTTAACTGTCAGTAAATTAGCACAGGAAAGTTGCATTATAACCGTATAAAGAATTAAATTTATCTACCAAGATTAAGGATAGTGTGTATGTTCTGTTTAGTTACTTCCACCGCCTGTACGCTAATCTTGCACCCATAGTTTATCTTAGTATCCTGTTATAATCCTTAATCTTGCACATAAATCATATGAATTTTCTAGACAGGTAATAAAAATGGAAAATCATTAATCGCAAACTCATACTCAAGCCATCTCAATCACATCATTTTGTCCAACCTTAATCAGAGTTCATAGCATAAACATAAATAATAGTTGAGACAAATAACAATGTCTACAACAACAACAACATTGTTATTCAGTTAAATTGGTTATTGTTTGGTTTGGTCTTTTTCTGCCCACCCATTATACGTTTTAGATTATGTAGCGATAGTAGATCTTGATAGGTTAACAAAAACACACACAGCCATAGAAACATAAGTCATCAATCAGAGGTTACCCATAGTACATTTCAGTTACTCTAACATAGTACATTTCTGTTACCCATAGTACATTACATGCTCAAACCTCACTAGTTAAAACACTTAAAACTTAAACATCTAGGGGTCGCCAGACGGGATACTCAGGTTAGGCCGTGTACATTTTAGTAGCCGTTGATGAACTTAAACGCTGAATTGAAATGTTGATGATGAACTTACACAATGTACACTTTAGCAGCCATTGATATGATGAATCCACTCTTGATTTGAGAGTAAAACAAAAACAAATGAACAACAACCACTAATTTCAGTATTTATGAAGGACATGGCTTTGTTGGAAGGTACTTGGGGACATGAAGATATGTGGGGCCCTTGGGAAATCATGTGAGGATGATGTCATCAACTACCAATATCATTTCGGGTAACCATGGTTTTCGACCTTTTGACTTTTGACTGACTAACCACGAAGTTTGAACCCATCACCACACAAATTCAAACCAGGTATAACCCTCTTTTTCCAGTATGTTGGTGTGGTCACTTCAAAGTTGTTTGCACATTTTTGTAAGCATTTGTGTTATTAGCTTCACGTTAGTTTTCATTCTTAATCGCTATTTTATCACTTTTATCTTGCGATAGTTTTATCATGACTAGTAACCACTTTCTTAACAAAATATATCCTTCACACACGCACATTTTAAAATGTAACATGCAAGGGTGCTTGGTGTCCTCACCGGCCTCCACTTTCATTTCAACCCTGTGAACGCAACGCCAAGACACCAGTCGCAGACACCGACGCTTAATGTTAATCATCTTCTTGAGCACGTTGCAGATGCTCTAAAACAAAGTCTTACATTTGGTAGTTAGATAACCATGGTTATAATGATTTTGGTTCAATAATTAATAGTTACTTGTAACCAGTGTCGTAGCTGAGTTTTGAAAGGCCATGTGCAAAAATTTACATTGTGTCCTTTGAAATGCATTCAAATAGATTTTAAATTTATCTTAATGCAACTTATCAAACTAGATAGTTACATTTTAAAGTTTTCCATTGGTTTGATAGATTTTAAGGAAGTTAAGCTTGTAGGTCAAGGTATTAATGTTTTTCTAGAAAGTTTGCTTACTTTCGTGCATCAGCTTACAGCACAAGGTATGGAGATTTTTTATTCATTTTTCATGCCATTAGTGAGCCAAACCATACGACTACTTGGTGCCATTGGTGAGCCAAAGGTATTTGGGTCATTCCAACTCAAGCCATTTGTGATGTTTGGTGGTTTTTTTGTTTTGTTTTTTTGTATATTATGAGTGAGTGGGTATTTTTAGTGGGACTCAATAACATGTTAGTGGTGTGTTATGAGTGAGGGTGTTTTAATTATTGGTGAGTTATTGGGAGGTGTATAATGTGGCGCTGAGGTGGCATACCAGTAACGTGTTATTGGTATCCACGATACCTTGTACTCTTAGGCTACTCGGCAAAGAGGCGCCTTTGCTTAGAACACACGGTAAGAGCACTAGGTATGGTGTTATCCGATAACACGTTATTGGTATGCCACATCAGCGCCACCTCATCTCCATCCAATAACACACAAATAACTAAAACACCCTTCCCTCATAACACACCACTAACATGTTATTGGGTCCCACAAAATACCCCACTAAAAATACTCACTCACTCACAATACACAAAATAAAAAATAAGAAAAAACACAAAAGTTACCAATGGCTTGAGCCATTTCACTAACTCAAATTCATTTGGCTCAACTTTGGCATGTTGGCCGGTATGGTGGCTCACGAATGGCACGACGAATGGCATGTTAAATGGCTACCATACCTTGTGCTCTAAGATTTTGTAATAACACGCCAAACGCAGCCAAAAGAACCAATAGCATGCCAAATCTTGTACCAGCCAACAAGCCAACTAGATGCTAAATGAATTTGACTATTTGAGCCAGTTGAATGGCTCACGCCAAAAGTAAGATTTTTTTTTTTTTTTTTTTTTTTTTTTTGAGTGAGTGGATATTGTTAGTGGGGTATTTTGTGAGACTCAATAACATGTTAGTGGTGTGTTATGAGGGAGGGTGTTTTGGTTGTTAGTGTGTTATTAGGGAGTGTTAGTTTTATGGATATAAATTAGTAGACGTGAGTTAGGATCGAACTTGAGACTACGGGATTGCACACTTTACGTATGAGAATTTAAAGTTAATAATTAAATATAAACGTTATATTTATTTATTTATTAAACGAAATAACTAACGAACGTTAAGTAATTAATGTAATTGACTAACGGGCGTTAATGGTATTTGGAAAAGGACTAGATTGCAAAGTTTGGAAGTTTCCGGAATCCCTTGGGGATGTGATGCACCGATCGGCCAAGGAAAAAGGAAACAAAGCCACAACTTGTTCACCAAGTTTGCTTGGGTATATATACAAGGCTAGGGGTCTTGTTTTTGTATCTCTTGTATTCATTAGCTAAACCCTAAAATTGTTTTGTGTGTGTTTTTCTTCTCCAAACCGATCGGCCATCCTCAAGGGTGTCGATCCAAACCTTTTTCCAAAACAAAGTTATTTGTTTGATAAAAACTAGCATTACTTTAATTCGGTTTAGTATGTGTGTACAAGAACGTAGTAATAACACACTATTGTTATTATCTTGGATTGAATTACAAAACTGTAAGGGGTAATTCATATAATCCTAATTAAATCAAATTAGGGTTCATCCGTTGCTAGTTTGTGGATTTGATTCTTGTTCGGCTAGAATCAAGAAAAGGTACGCATATTCTTTTATGTTAATTAATTGTTCATTAATAAATCCTATACGCTTCCGCTTGATTACTTTGATGTTTTGTGGTTATTTATTTGAATGTCATGTTATCTAATTCCAACAGTGGCATCACGAGTCATTGGTTTTTAATGAGTAATTAATTACATGAACGCGTAATAAAACAAATACTTGTATGTTGTTTGATATGTTTATCTAGGGTTCATATTTTTTTTATGTCGACACATATAAAATTTTTAGGGTTTTGAAAATTGTTTGCTAACCTTATTAAAACCTAGAATTAATATATTGGTTACGTGATTAATTCATGAATAATTTGTTATGTGTCATGGAATTTTTTATATGCGATCTTGTGACTATTTGTATAATTGTTATGATATCCATGATTATACATGCATGTTAGTCATGGATAAGTTGCTTTGATAATTGTTTAATTGTTGAGACATATTTAATTATGATAAATCTTGAATTAGGGAAGACTCCAATTATGTATATTAATGAATCAATTATGTGCAATTTAGTATATTATTAATTATGGGTTTACACAATCGATTCGTCAATGTATGTGGCTCACTCTCAATTGAGAGAGTAAAAGCCCTAATTAATATATACATTAATTTAACCTAGAAATTGATTATTAATAGGGTTTTATCGAATAAGTTGCATGTGGCTACTTGTTTACACGTATAAATTGTTTATTATGTGCGCATTGTTTTTTAGTAGTTTATTTTTTATTTGTTACTTGTTTGTTTATTATGTTAGACAGTTTTAAGCAAAAGGTAATTTTGAATAGAAAAATAATACGGACTAAAAAATGGTGAAATTTTATTTGTTTTGGAAGAGTTAAGTTTTCTATAGTTTAATTGATTGGTGACTTTGGTACAAATGGTCTGAACGGCTCACCCATCAGAATGAACTATAAAGGGGTTAATTAAGAAGTGCGCACAGTCACACTGAAAGGATGTCTTAGGTTATGCTTTGCGCTTACCTGGTCCTCTGCCCCCTGTAAGTTCGAATGGAGCTACTTAGTAAGCCATAAAATGTGCAAACTCATCTTAAGGGCGAATTAGTTTTAATTCCATGCGCCACTTCGGTGGTAATTACCCGAAACACTAAGTGTTTACACTTATGCAAAAGTACGGTATAATGGATGATAATTAACACTAAATTCCTTGATTGGTGAACCCAATACCTCAATCAAAACTTTGATAATTTGATCTTTATGAATTGGTAATAAAAAGTTTTTTATTAAATTTATTCTACAAGATGAATGCATGACATCTTTGTACATATTTGATTTGACCACATAAAATCAAAACCAGTACCCTTTTAAATTAAGTTATATGCCATCTAATTAAAAGGAACACTTGAAGTTGCAATTTATGTCATGAGAGTACTTGGCTAGATTGTGATGGAGAGGTAAATCTCTATGTAAAGTGAGACCTTACATGGACATATTTGCAGTTTTTTAAGTTAGACACTTAAGTTGAGTAGGAAGTGAGACTTGGACTCAATGGCATAAGATGGGATGAAACATGTTTATATTTGCAATAGCGTTGGAAAATATAAATGCCATAATGATCTAGGAGTTGGAAATTGTTTGCCAATTAATATTCGACAGATTACCTTATTATATGCGTTCGTTGCTAGCAGATCAACTGATGTAATGAACCTATTATAATTTGGATCCTAGTTTTTTCGAGAAAATTATATGGTTATATGTTTATATTACCGTTGGGTATATTTTATTTTCTTGAAAAGTTGTATTATCGAAAATACTAATACTTGAACTTTTTTCTGTAGAAATGGCTCAAAATAACGATAACACTAACACTGCACTAAGTTATGCGTTCAAAAGCTTTTTTTATCGAGAAAAGTTGACTGGCTCTAAGAATGTCAATGATTGGCACCGTTCTTTGAGAATTATATGTAGAGTTGCTGACAGGTTGAAATATCTTTATGAACCTTGCCCTGAACAACCAACTGGTCCTGATGCTACTCAAGCTCAAAAGGACGCTTGGCAACTTGAGTATAAGCGTCATAATGATGTGGCTTGTCTTATGTTGGGAACAATGGAATGTGCTCTTCAAAAGCAGTTCGAACATTATTTCCCATATAATATGCTCAATGAACTTCGAACTATGTTTGAGAAACCAGCTGCCGTCGAGATTTATGACTTGACCGACGCGTTACACAGCTGTAGGCAAGGTGAGGGTAAACCCGTAAGTGCTCATGTACTGGAAATGAAAGGTTACATGGACCAGCTTAAAGCACTTGGCAAAACTTATGATGATGACATGGCTGTGAATCTGATTAATAGATCCCTTAACAAGGATTTTAATGGTTTTGTCAGAAATTTCAATATGCACTGCGTGGGGAAGACAGTTACTGACCTACACGCATTGCTAATTGACTATGAGAAAGGGTTGCCTCAAAAGGTTCCTACTGCCCAGGTACTTGCTATTCAGGGTGGAAGGATTAATAAGCCAAAATCGCAGCGTGCGAACAACAAGAAGGGGAAGGGTAAGGGAAAGGTTGACAAAGGCAAACAGGTTATGGCCTATCAACCTCAACCCAAGAAGAACCCTACTCCTAGGAAGGATAATCCTAAAAAGGATCAAGCATGCCACCATTGCAAGTCAGTTGGGCATTGGAAGAGAAACTGTGCTCTCTATCTTGATGAATTGCGGGCAAATAAAATGAAGTACGACGGGTCCATGGGCGCCGGTTCTTCTGGTAATTTATTTGTCATTGAATTATTTACTCTAAATCATAATAATTCCTGGGTATATGATACAGGCTGTGGTATTCACATTTGTAATACACTGCAGGGGTTTAGAGTGGAAAGGAAGCTTGCCTATGGGGAGCAATATCTGCACGTGGGAAATGGCGCACATGCAGCTGTTGAAGCCATAGGAACGTTTAGTTTAGTATTGCCTTCGGGCTTAGTACTGTTATTGAACAATTGTCATTACGCACCTTCTATAATTAGAGGTGTTGTTTCCTTTTCAGTTTTGTTGGATGATGGTTTTACTCATACTATTTCACGTAATGGAATTGATGTTTCTTTAAATTGTGTATTTTATTTTAAAGCAATTACTGTGAATGGTGTGTTTGAAATTGATGTGATTGGAAATGAATATAACAATAATAATAATTCAATGTTTAGCATTAACAAGAAGATAAAGTTAGACTTGAATTCTTCTTATCTTTGGCATTGTAGACTTGCTCATATAGGCAAGGCTCGCATGCATAAGCTACAACAAAAAGGGCTTTTGCAAAATATCAATGATGAATCATTTGATAAATGTGAGTCATGCATATCTGGGAAGATGACTAAGAAACCTTTTCATAGCAATATGGAGAGGGCTTCTGATCTACTTGGTCTTATTCATACTGATGTGTGTGGACCACTTAGACATGTGTCAAAGAGAGGTGCTAGCTACTTCTTAACCTTTACTGATGATTTCAGCCGTTATGGTTATGTTTATTTACTTAAGCATAAACATGAGGTGTTTGAAACATTTAGGTGCTGTTTGGTTCACATATATTGGGTGAATTTAAGCGTGTTTGAATTTAAAATTTGATAAAAGTCGTGTTTGGTAATGCATATGAGTGGGGTTTAAAATTCAGTAGGGCCCAATATTTGGCGTCTTTAAAATGCAAGTGAGGAAGGATGTATTTTAATTTCGGTGTGGGCCTTGCAAAAGAATGACAAAAACATTCCTTTTTAATATTTAAAAGCCTTTACCTAACTTTTTAATCTATTGTGTTCATTATCTTCTTTGTCACTTCAACTCAATATTTGATCTCTCACACCTAAGGTTATACTAAGCAAGCTTGATTTGCTGCAAAGAATACCCCGATCGCTTATAAAAATATGGTTCCCATCTTATAAGTCACCCATTTAGTCCTTCATGAGCAGCCAATGCATGTAGATCTGGGTTTGTAAATGTGAATATGGGTTTTTGTTAGTTGTATTCATATAGTTCAATTTTTTTTTCTTCTTTTTTGTCTTTCAGTGGCCTCTTTCTGCATTTGTAATAGGTAGATTGTTGTTTTTGGAAGAAACTTTTAAGTATATGTTCGGTTGCATGTGTAACTTTTATGTATAATATGTTAAAAACAATTCTTGTAAATGGATATGTGGCTTTACTTTCATTATAGTTGTTCTTTTTATGCATTTAACAGATTGTATGTGGTAGATAGATAGCTATTTTTGAAAGAAATCAGTTGCATTTTTTTTTTCTTTTTTTTAAATTTTCTGGTATGAAGCTTCATAAATAATTGAAGATGGTGTTTAAAGCAAGAGGGTAATGTTGTCATTTACTGTGATAGACATGTGACATCTTTTTCTCTTTTGCTGCAAACCAAACAGGTTGTTGTGTTTCAAATGTCAAGTTTTTAAACACTCTATATTTAAAACCTCACAGAATTAAGAAACCCATGATTTAAAAAATTTGAGCCAAACTGATTTCATCATTTTCGTACAGATATTTTCCGAAGAAATACAAAGGAATGTATTTCCCGGGTCGTTCTCCCAACGAGGGATGAATGGAGTAAACAACTCACGTCTCAATAATCGGGATTCGAATAAGAAAAGGGGCATAAGATGATATTATCTAAACTATGGGATAAGGAAAGTAAATGGAACATAAAATCTACGGGGAATCCTAAAAACTAAGGCAAACTACGCAATTCTACACTAAAACGCAAAAACGGAAATCAAACGAAACGCGAATAAAAAGCAAATACGACTAATCTAACTCCTAAAAATAATCTAAAAATACTTTTACGCTAAAAATGATATGAGAAAACTAAATATGAATTAAAATTATTTTTATGGAATTTTCTTGATTTTATAAAAATTAAAAACTAATTATAACTATTTAAAATTCTAAAAAATACCAAATAAAGGGAGAAAAATAAGGAAAAATCTTTTTTATGCTTTTTATATTTTTCTTAAACTATTAAAGTTGAAAAATTATTTTTTGGAACTTTTTCTCAATTATTTGCAATAAAAGGCTATTTAAAATTGATTAAAATCTAATTAAATTGAGAAAAATAGCAAATGAAGACCAAAAATTATGAAATCTTCAGGAAAATTCTAAAATGATAATATGAATCTAATAAAAATGAGAAACAAGCAGGTTATGTGTGAGATATATGAACTGATGCACAAACTGCTACTAAATAAGCTAGGAAAATAAGCAAACAAGCTAAATAAGTAACCAAACAGAGACAGAAGCTAATATCTATAAAAATAAGCTAGAAAAAACTAATTATCACTTCTCCTAACAAGCTACAAGCTCAGAACCTATGATCTAATCAAACTGCTAAGTTAGACCAAAACAGTGAACACCCCCTTGGTTTGAGCTTATTCAAATGCTTATCAAGAGTGCTAAAGCCAAAAACAGATAAGTGGTCTTATAGACCACCTATCTGACTATACCTAAACCAAATTTTGGACTCTAATTCCTTGAAATGAACCTACTGCACAAGCTGTAAGTTCTGAGAAAAAAACAGGTGCAGTCATGAATTTGACTTTCAAGATCAGTAGCTATGTTTGACTTAGTTGAGTTTTGATCCAAAATAATTCACTGATTAGGATGTTTAAAGGCTATTAGTGATGACAAAGTGCTAGTTCTACTTATTCTAAAGCTAATAAGCAAATTATTACCTACTAGTTCTAACAGATGTGCACCTAAGAGCAGTTTAGCTATGATTTTGACTATTTGAGAGTTTGAGTGCAAAAACAAGACTGATATGAATGTTATAGACCTAAGTAAACTTATAGCAATAAGTCTAAACTACAGAATCAATCCCTAGCTCAACAAACTTATCTTAACCAAACACTCTATAAGCTACTGATATGATATCTAAGAAACAGATTACTACTAAAACAAACTAAACTATCATGAAACCTAGATCAAACAGTACCAATTAACTCTAAATAACAGATTCTAACAACAAATTTAATGAGAGAAATGTATGAAATAGATATGAGCACTTACGATACTGCCTTAGCCGCTATGGCTTGCCACAATGAAACAGTAACTCTAACCTATTTGTACCCCTAATCCTAAACCAATTCCAGCTTAATTCACAACCAATAACAGCATCAATTCCATCCAATTCCAGATCCAAAACCAGAACAACAGATCTTCATAGCAACTGTAGCATCTGATATGGACTTGATAATTTTGTGATTTTGAGATTAAAACTAGTATAAGCTCACAATAAGCTATGATAAGCTTATATGAACCTAAGTGAAGCAGTAGCTAAGTATAAATCATTCTATGGAACAGATTTGACATGATTTTTATTTTTCAATGATTTTTTTCTGATTTTTTTTTGTAATTTTGAGAAAAGTTGAGATACAAACTATTTTAAATGGATAATAAGCTAAATGAATAACAATAAGACTAATAAGCAATTTAAAGACAATTTAAGATCATAACAGTAATTTTAGCATAAAAAGTAAATTTCATTAATAACAAAATTTTAATACAATAAGTGAAATTAAAAGAGAAATACAAAGCAGTGATTTAAAATGATTACAAACTAAACTTAGCTACTGAAATTGAAAAGAAAGAGATATCTAAATGTGAATGAGAAGAGGTCTTTATATAGGAGAGCTTGAGCTCTAAGAAGCTTCTGGAACTCTTCAATTGTGCTTTCTCTGAGCTTGTGTATACCCTTGGATCAAATCCCACTCATCTCCTCTGATTTCCACCCTTGGATCATGAGCATGTGCTGTTTCGACCAATGGGAGAGTAGCAATACACACGGATTGATGACCTGGACACCCCCATGTGTCAGGGAAAGGACGAAATTACCCTTTGATTACACTGATTTGGCTCAATTGTTTAAAGGGTATTTTAGGGTTCATGTGAGTAGCAGTATTGGGGGGAAAATAGGCGCGGTTCTATTTTGGTTTATTTTAATGTTTTTCAAACGTTTGACCGGTTCAAGAAGGGTTTGACTCGGGTAATATAAACCGGGTTTTGGGTATTTCGGGTTTAAATATACCGGGTAGGATAGGCTTGGGATTGGGCTTGGGTATTGCAATTTGGGCCGAAGGTTATTAGTTGTGGATTGGATTTGGATTTGAAATAAACCCAAGTGTATTTAAAGGGACCAAACTTGTATAATTGGATTTCCAAGGGACTAAATGTGTACTTTCTGAAAATCTCATCAAGGACTAATCATGTAAAGCTCAAATAATCCAAGGGTGACTTTTGTAATTTCTGAATCTTTGAGGGACCAAATCTGTCAAAAGCTCAAAGTGCAGGGACTGAACTTGACTTTTCTTCAAACTTTTCTGAATCTTCAAAAATCATCTTTTGAGAATAAAATCTTCCACAATACACAATCTTGACCTTTCAGCTCAGCTAAAACTCTCTTGATCTCTCGTGCTCGGATTTACATCTGATTTGGATCCTTTTTGCGTGTTTTTGCATATCCGTACCTGCACAAGCACAAACTCAAGAAAACCACAAATATAAGCAATAAACGGCTTTTCCTTGGTTGTTTTGGGTCAGTTTTGACAAAGAAAAGATATGTGAATAAGCACATATCAAAATACCCCAGACGAGACCATTGTCGTGTCCTCACGCAATGCAATCAACTCACGCTTCTAAAACCAAGGATTTCCATCTCTTTCTACTAAACCTATGAAGAAGTAGCAAAGATTCCTCAAAAGAGATTAAGAAACCCCTAATTCTAAAAACGCCCCGTTTACCTTTTAATTCACATGTATAGATATTATGATTTAGCACATCCTGATTATGAATGACGGTATGTTGAACTTTCATGTCGATCAATAACTCCAACATTTTTCAAACGACACGTTAGGATCACGGAGTAGAAAACACAACACAGCGTGAAGTGACTATACGGATAGAATACATCGTCCCTGATTTTTCACAAGCTCCCAAACTAAGCGTAAAACCGAAATCATTGTTACATACGACTCTAGATGCTAACACTACCCATGGAAGTTACTTGTGTACTTACTTTTCGTTCCCATTTTCCTATTTCCTCTAGATTATTTTATTTTTGTGAGAAATGAATTTCTTCAAATTCTCGTTTCGATAATTTTTATTCCGATAAAGATACAAAGCTAAGTCGATAATTAGTTATCCATCTTCTCTCAAGAACCATTGTCGTAAAAATGAGGTCCACATCAAGGAATTTTTATTATTAACTTTTGATTTTTTCACTTTTCAACATTTTTTTTTTTTTTTTTTTTTTTTTTTTTTTTTTTTTTAAATATAAACTTATACCTTTACTTATATGAGCTGTGAACCACGGAGCTTCACGGGGTAATTCCAAGACTATAGGCTTCATGAGATGAGAATCCCGGCTGGTTAGGCTAAGACCTCATTCAATCCCGGCTAAAGATCCAAGGGTCCGATCTCGACACCGCAGCTCACAACTTTACTTATTACTTATCATTTGATACTCAGCACTTATTTATTATTACGAATCCTTGATGTGTACCCAATTTTTAAAACAAAGATTCTTTTAAGAAGATAAAGAACTAACCATCGCCAAAAACTCGACATCTCTAATTATTTAGACAGATGTGGGGTGAAACAATTTTGTGGGAACAAAAAGCCATAAGTACCTTCGATGGGCTCTAAAGAGAACCAACTACTCCATGCTTAGCATCTAAACTCATAAGTAACTCTATCATTTCTCGATCTCTGCAAATTTAAAATCCCAAATAATGAGATCCGCAGATGCTTAGCCGATAATTTTTAGATTATCTATGGTTAAGGGAACAAGCTAGGGCTCAACACGCCCGGTCAAGTCAGAATTCCATTCCTACTCTCACCAGCGGAAAGTCAATCAAGGTGTCAAAACATATATTAACTTAGCAAATGCTTCGTCAAATAATCTCAAGTCTCGCATTTTTAAAGTCACTTAGGGAAACTTGCAAAATCCTTGGCCTTGTGAGCTAGAATTCGCATTTTATAGCTTCTTATCTAAGAGACTAGCAAAACTTTTCAATTAAAAAGACTTAACAAAAGCTTACAAAAATTTTTAATTTTTCACATTTTTGCACAATATTTCATTTTTTAAGGAAAAACGGGGTTACGAGAGTACATGACAGAAAACAAGCAAGTGCGGTCAAATCAAATCGAAGATTACCCTACCCCAGACTAGAACGAAACATTGTCCTCAATGTTTAAAGCAAGGGTATCACGAAAATCTAAAAGCCGTTTATTAAGTATGCTAGAAGATAAACGTTAGTCGATAAGATTAGGATATCGGATTTCCATCAGCATCGATCATGAAACTCGAGTGGAGAAAAGACAAACTTCGAGCACGAGAGTCTTCATATCGGGAACATCCTAAACACAACATCACAAACAACCAAACACGAGAAATCGAAGAGGCAGACCCCTTCGCGTCACTTATTAGAAAATAGAAAGAAGATAGATGGATAAGCATGGGGTGCCTCCCACGAAGCGCTACTGTTTTTGGTCACCGAGTCGCTAGCCTGACTCGTCCCCGAATTCATTTGTCCTTGGGGAAGAAAGTGGAAAAGACAATCTCCATCGGACTCTCGTTCAAAAGGTTTGGATAAACATTGAAACATAAGAAAGTTCCACTCCGACGAGATACCCACGGTTCTTAAAAAGGAAAAGCGGTGATACCGGGGTCAAAGATGGTATCCTCACTCCCGTAAGAGTGAAGAAGAGGAGAAATCACATTATATGGAAGAAATGGAATAAAGATTTTGATAACAATAAGGATCCATTCTTCATCTTCAAAATCAAATTCCTTAATCGGATTTTGAACATTTAAGCTCATTGGGTGATTTTCAACAAAAACATCGGGAGGAAGAGGTGGGTTGATGTCATCAATAACAGAACTCTTTTGAGAGAGTTGCTCTTCCCCCAAACAAAAATCTTCCTCAAGATCAAAATAGACATGATCATATTCTGGAGGAGATATGAAATGCGAGAGTTCACCGGAGAACTCCTCGAAACGAAATGAATCATACTCGGGAAGAGAGAAATAAGAATGAGAAGTGGTGTTGCCACGACTCGTCTCTTCCGTATGATCGATATCAAAGTGAAACAACTCATAAATCGTAAGAGAAAGATCGGGATGAGAAGTGGGATTGCCACTACTCTCTTCGGCCGTATCAAAGATAAAACTTTCATATTCGGGAACAAAATCCGTGAGCTCGGGCTCCAAAGGATCTAACGGCTTAAGTTCGACAATTTCTTCAACATTATCTTCATTCGGGGGAAGAAAAAGTGATGGTTCATCGTAGAACATCTTTTCTAAAGGAACATCTCCCCCCGGATCGCAATCGGTTTCAACAATTTCTGGCGAAATTGGATCATCGACTCCTTCCAAAACAACGTCACTTCTCTCAACCGGCGTGAGTGAAGGGGAAGAGTCGGAAATGATAGGATTGGAAATGGGAGTGGGATTGCCACTCGAAGAATCGTCATCAATCTTTAGGTTCTCTTCTTCAAACGGTTCATCATCATCACTATCGTCAGAGTCGGAATAGTAAAAGGTGGGTGGATGACTCGATCTTTGTTGACTGATATAGCTTCCTTGCTTGCCCAAGATGTCAATTTGAGCACTCATAACGGAAAATTTCTCGGAATAATGATCACATAATATAGTGGTAGAATTGTAAGGAATATCAGCATCCCACTGATAATGATGTTGTGTCATATTCTCGATTAAATCATAAGCTTCTTGAGGTGTCTTCCGCATGAGATTTCCACCAGCTGCCAACATGATTTTGTCTCGATCAATCATAGTGATACCATGGTAAAAGGTTAAGATTTGATCAAGAAGCAAAATTCGGTGATCAGGACATTTCTGTAGTAACGATTTGAATCTTTCCCAAGCTTCAAATACGGATTCCTCGGGTAATTGCTGGAAATTAAGAATTTCTTTCCTCAGCTGCATCGTTTTCGAATATGGAAAGTATTTATAAAGAAACTTGCGAAACATCTCTTCCCAAGTATGAATTGAATATTTTTCAAGGGTATAAAACCAAGATTCGGCTTCGTGGGTTAAAGAGAAGGGGAAGAGATTCAATCGGATATCATCTTGAGAAACGCCACGTTGTTTCATGGATTGAGTGATAGATAAAAACTTGTTCAAGTGTTCATTAGCATCTTCGTCGTTATATCCATGAAATTGACAATGCTGTCGAAGAAGACGAACCATACGATTTTTCAATCTAAACTTGGTTCCCGGAACGATCGGTCCTCCTCGACCGATAAGTGACGGACGATAGAAATCCTCCATGGTCCGAGGATCATGGGGATCAAAGGGTGCGAAATCGAGCATTGTGGAGAATTAAACAATTTAGAGGGTGAAGAGATAAGAATTAAACATTTCAGAGGAAAACGAAGATTATTTTTGGGTTTTTATAAAAATCAAACATAAAAGGAAAACAAATTTTGAAAAGGAAAATCTTTTTGGGTTTTTATAAAAGGGATATGTACAAATATCAACGATAACTTCACGAGGAAGGATCTTCAAATGCACACGATTCGAGACGGAATACGAAAACTCACTACAAGCCCTCCCCGGCAACGGCGCCATTTTGATTTCATCATTTTCGTACAGATATTTTCCGAAGAAATACAAAGGAATGTATTTCCCGGGTCGTTCTCCCAACGAGGGATGAATGGAGTAAACAACTCACGTCTCAATAATCGGGATTCGAATAAGAAAAGGGGCATAAGATGATATTATCTAAACTATGGGATAAGGAAAGTAAATGGAACATAAAATCTACGGGGAATCCTAAAAACTAAGGCAAACTACGCAATTCTACACTAAAACGCAAAAACGGAAATCAAACGAAACGCGAATAAAAAGCAAATACGACTAATCTAACTCCTAAAAATAATCTAAAAATACTTTTACGCTAAAAATGATATGAGAAAACTAAATATGAATTAAAATTATTTTTATGGAATTTTCTTGATTTTATAAAAATTAAAAACTAATTATAACTATTTAAAATTCTAAAAAATACCAAATAAAGGGAGAAAAATAAGGAAAAATCTTTTTTATGCTTTTTATATTTTTCTTAAACTATTAAAGTTGAAAAATTATTTTTTGGAACTTTTTCTCAATTATTTGCAATAAAAGGCTATTTAAAATTGATTAAAATCTAATTAAATTGAGAAAAATAGCAAATGAAGACCAAAAATTATGAAATCTTCAGGAAAATTCTAAAATGATAATATGAATCTAATAAAAATGAGAAACAAGCAGGTTATGTGTGAGATATATGAACTGATGCACAAACTGCTACTAAATAAGCTAGGAAAATAAGCAAACAAGCTAAATAAGTAACCAAACAGAGACAGAAGCTAATATCTATAAAAATAAGCTAGAAAAAACTAATTATCACTTCTCCTAACAAGCTACAAGCTCAGAACCTATGATCTAATCAAACTGCTAAGTTAGACCAAAACAGTGAACACCCCCTTGGTTTGAGCTTATTCAAATGCTTATCAAGAGTGCTAAAGCCAAAAACAGATAAGTGGTCTTATAGACCACCTATCTGACTATACCTAAACCAAATTTTGGACTCTAATTCCTTGAAATGAACCTACTGCACAAGCTGTAAGTTCTGAGAAAAAAACAGGTGCAGTCATGAATTTGACTTTCAAGATCAGTAGCTATGTTTGACTTAGTTGAGTTTTGATCCAAAATAATTCACTGATTAGGATGTTTAAAGGCTATTAGTGATGACAAAGTGCTAGTTCTACTTATTCTAAAGCTAATAAGCAAATTATTACCTACTAGTTCTAACAGATGTGCACCTAAGAGCAGTTTAGCTATGATTTTGACTATTTGAGAGTTTGAGTGCAAAAACAAGACTGATATGAATGTTATAGACCTAAGTAAACTTATAGCAATAAGTCTAAACTACAGAATCAATCCCTAGCTCAACAAACTTATCTTAACCAAACACTCTATAAGCTACTGATATGATATCTAAGAAACAGATTACTACTAAAACAAACTAAACTATCATGAAACCTAGATCAAACAGTACCAATTAACTCTAAATAACAGATTCTAACAACAAATTTAATGAGAGAAATGTATGAAATAGATATGAGCACTTACGATACTGCCTTAGCCGCTATGGCTTGCCACAATGAAACAGTAACTCTAACCTATTTGTACCCCTAATCCTAAACCAATTCCAGCTTAATTCACAACCAATAACAGCATCAATTCCATCCAATTCCAGATCCAAAACCAGAACAACAGATCTTCATAGCAACTGTAGCATCTGATATGGACTTGATAATTTTGTGATTTTGAGATTAAAACTAGTATAAGCTCACAATAAGCTATGATAAGCTTATATGAACCTAAGTGAAGCAGTAGCTAAGTATAAATCATTCTATGGAACAGATTTGACATGATTTTTATTTTTCAATGATTTTTTTCTGATTTTTTTTTGTAATTTTGAGAAAAGTTGAGATACAAACTATTTTAAATGGATAATAAGCTAAATGAATAACAATAAGACTAATAAGCAATTTAAAGACAATTTAAGATCATAACAGTAATTTTAGCATAAAAAGTAAATTTCATTAATAACAAAATTTTAATACAATAAGTGAAATTAAAAGAGAAATACAAAGCAGTGATTTAAAATGATTACAAACTAAACTTAGCTACTGAAATTGAAAAGAAAGAGATATCTAAATGTGAATGAGAAGAGGTCTTTATATAGGAGAGCTTGAGCTCTAAGAAGCTTCTGGAACTCTTCAATTGTGCTTTCTCTGAGCTTGTGTATACCCTTGGATCAAATCCCACTCATCTCCTCTGATTTCCACCCTTGGATCATGAGCATGTGCTGTTTCGACCAATGGGAGAGTAGCAATACACACGGATTGATGACCTGGACACCCCCATGTGTCAGGGAAAGGACGAAATTACCCTTTGATTACACTGATTTGGCTCAATTGTTTAAAGGGTATTTTAGGGTTCATGTGAGTAGCAGTATTGGGGGGAAAATAGGCGCGGTTCTATTTTGGTTTATTTTAATGTTTTTCAAACGTTTGACCGGTTCAAGAAGGGTTTGACTCGGGTAATATAAACCGGGTTTTGGGTATTTCGGGTTTAAATATACCGGGTAGGATAGGCTTGGGATTGGGCTTGGGTATTGCAATTTGGGCCGAAGGTTATTAGTTGTGGATTGGATTTGGATTTGAAATAAACCCAAGTGTATTTAAAGGGACCAAACTTGTATAATTGGATTTCCAAGGGACTAAATGTGTACTTTCTGAAAATCTCATCAAGGACTAATCATGTAAAGCTCAAATAATCCAAGGGTGACTTTTGTAATTTCTGAATCTTTGAGGGACCAAATCTGTCAAAAGCTCAAAGTGCAGGGACTGAACTTGACTTTTCTTCAAACTTTTCTGAATCTTCAAAAATCATCTTTTGAGAATAAAATCTTCCACAATACACAATCTTGACCTTTCAGCTCAGCTAAAACTCTCTTGATCTCTCGTGCTCGGATTTACATCTGATTTGGATCCTTTTTGCGTGTTTTTGCATATCCGTACCTGCACAAGCACAAACTCAAGAAAACCACAAATATAAGCAATAAACGGCTTTTCCTTGGTTGTTTTGGGTCAGTTTTGACAAAGAAAAGATATGTGAATAAGCACATATCACAAACGCACCCTTAAGGTTTTTGTCACAATTCTCAATTTCCGGTCATTTTTCAAAATTTATATTTCATTAACGTATATATTTCTTATTAAATAAACGCTATCGCACGATCATTTACTTTGAACAATTGATCCGAAACTTCCAAAAATTTATTCCGATATATTTTTATACTCATATTAAGATTATAAAAATATATTATTAATTTACCCGATGTTTTCAATTTATTTCGTATATAAATCGTTATATTTATATAATTACGACGGTTTTCGTAAATTCAACACGATAAATATTTATTCACTCAATTTTTGTAAGAAATGTACTATTATAATTTTTATGACTTCAATACATTTTATTTTTGCCCGTTAAAATCTATTTTTAGTTAACACTACAATTAATACTTAATTATATATACAAATTACACATATACATTACAAATAATACACTTAATTGTCAAAACTACCCAACCCTCCCCCATTTCTACCCAAAAACCGGCCACCTAAACCCCCCCTTGTCATCACTCTTTGATAAAATATCTTACTTAATATATACATATATTTAGATGACAAGGCATGATTTAGTCTAGATATTATTTTGCAAAAACATACAACACACATTGAGAAGGTGTAAACAAAATAAAATCCTCTCTTTTTTCCATGAGGGTGGCCGGCCATAGCAAGAAGAAAAAGAGAATCCATAATTTTTTTCAAGGTTCAAGTGATTATCAAGCTCATGTAGTGATCTAGTATAGGTTTTGAAATAAAAACCTCATGATCTACTTAAGTATACTTTGCTCAAAACTCTTCAATCATTCAAGTAAGCATTTCATGATCTTCATAACTTTTTCATATCCATATTTATGTTATATCATCATTTTTGCTAGAAAACATGCATGTTACATATGAGTCTATACCACTTTTAATGTTTTTATTACTTATTATGAAATATAATTATCCAAATAATAATCCCTTGTAACATATCATTTTTGATGATGTCTAGGAACCCATGACACCCTAAGAAGGTGTATGGTAGGTTTAGAATAGCTTTGGCGTTGATTGGAATTGGTTAGAATAGGTTTTGCGCGAGAAAAACTCATTTCGACAACTTTATTTAGAGGTCTGATCTTATTTTCGAATTCTGGAAATTTTGACAGTTGATAAAAATAGGGCAAATTATCTGAAAAGGCATCGAACTTGCCACTTTTTCCTTTTCTGGGCATCGAACTTTTTTTTTTCCTATTGTAGCACTGAACTTGCCTAATTTTCCTATTGTAGCACTGAACTTGCCTAATTTTCCTATTGTAGCACTGAACTTGCCTAATCACACTTAAAGTGTAATTAATCTTCTTAAACCCGTTTTAAGTGTGATTTTGTGTCACAAAAGGAAAATTAGGCAATTTTAGTGCTACTATAGGAAAATTAGGCAAGTTTAGTGCTACCCGTTTTAAGTGTGATTTCGACCGTTAATTTTTTTATTGCACCGCTAGTCCTTTTCGTGTGTTTTTAACGACCGTTATTATATTATTGCACCGTTAGTCCTTTTCGCCCGTTTTTACACGTTTTCGTCTGTTTTTGCACGGTTTCGTTCGTTTCTACACGTTTTCGTTCGTTTTTGCACGTTTTTACACGATTTTTTTTAGTTTTTGCATGGTTTCGTCCGTTTTTACACGTTTTGTCCGTTTTTACACGTTTTCGTCCGTTATTACACGTTTTCGTCCGTTTTTACACGTTTTCGTTCGTTTTCGCACGTTTTTGTCCGTTTTTGCACAGTTTCGTCCGTTTTTACACGTTTTCGTTCGTTTTTGCACAGTTTCGTCCGTTTTTGCACAGTTTCGTCCGTTTTTACACGGTTTCGTCCGTTTTTGCACTTCTTCGTCCGCTTTTGCACGTTTTCATCCGCTTTTGCACATTTTTACACGTTTTCATCCGTTTTTACACGGTTTCGTCTGTTTCTACACGTTTTGTTCGTTTCTACACGTTTTTGTTCGTTTTTACATGTGCAAAAACGGACGAAACTGTGCAAAAACGGACAAAAACGTGTAAAAACGGACGAAACTGTGCAAAAACGGACGAAAACGTGCAAAAACGTGCGAAAACGTGCAAAAACGGACGAAAACGTGTAAAAACGAACGAAAACGTGTAAAAACGGACGAAAACGTGTAAAAACAGACAAAAACGTGTAACAACCGGCGAAAACATGTAAAAACGGACAAAACCGTGCAAAAACTAAAAAAATCGTGTAAAACGTGCAAAAACGAACGAAAACGCGTAAAAACGGACGAAAACGTGTAAAAACGGACAAAAACGTGTAACAACCGGCGAAAACGTGTAAAAACGGACGAAATCGTGCAAAAACTAAAAAAAAACGTGTAAAAACGTGCAAAAACGAACGAAAACACGTAAAAACGGACGAAACCGTGCAAAAACGGACGAAAACGTGTAAAAACGGATAAAACCGTGTAAAAACGAACAAAACGGACGAAAACGTGTAAAAAACGGCCGAAAAGGACTAACGGTGCAATAATATAATAACGGTCTTTAAAGACAGACGAAAAGGACTAGCGGTGCAATAAAAAAATTAACGGTCGAAATCACACTTAAAACGGGTAGCCCTAAACTTGCCTAATTTTCCTATAGTAGCACTAAAGTTGCCTAATTTTCCTTTTGTGACACAAAATCACACTTAAAAACGGGTTTAAGAAGGTTAATTACACTTTAAGTGTGATTAGGCAAGTTCAGTGCTACAATAGAAAAATTAGGCAAGTTCAGTGCTACAATAGGGAAAAAAAAGTTCGATGCCTTTTCAGATAATTTGCCCATAAAAATATTTGAGCTAGATATTCAGAAAATATACTTTAAAACGAAAACGTGGCCACTTGAACGGGTTAAAACGGAGTTATAACGAAGAAGTTATGATATTTTCAAGTTTGACGACGAAAACTATAAAACTCAGAAAATTCAGCATGTTATTTTAACTTATTACGAGTCAAAAATGAATCTTAAGCATTATTAAATGTGTCGACTTATCAAAAATATATTAGTATACATTATCACGATTCCGAGGATATATAAAACGTAGAAAACGGACTTATGACGACTAAGTTATTCACATTTTAAACAAGTTGCCGTAACTATTTAATATAAGCATAACTAATATATTTTCTAATAGACAAACATATCGGCCGCAAATGACCATGTTGAGGGTTGTTTTTAACATCGATGGAGTACTTTTTATAACATGATGTCTCCTAGTAAAAGTAAGTTCGCCTAGCATATTTTCCAAAATGTCTCACCGTTCGTCAAGCGGTGTTGAAATGAATAAAATACGGTTACTTAAACTTTGCCGAAAACCACTCTTAAACAATATTTTGGACACAAGTACCATACTTTACCTATAGTTTTCTCCATGATCGAGACCTCTATGATGAAAACTTAAATGCTAAAACTTTGAGATAATGATACAAGCTTCCCAAAACCGTTGAGTTTGTTTCCTAACACTCGATGTGCACCATTTTACGACTAGCTTTTCGAGGCCATATAGTTAATTTCATGACTTGTCAAATTATATTATTTTGCGACGAAAAGCTATAAATTCTTGATAAATCACTAAACGACTATCGTAGGATGTTGTTTCAACGCAAATACTTGTAAAGTATTTTATAACATGACGAGATGTCATAAACATATATTTCGACGACAAACATTATTTTCAAATGCACAAGTGGTATGGATATCATATGAGTTTGCATGCACGACATTGTTTCATGACTTATATTAGATAATATCATTCATCATAGGTCGCGGTTAGAGAGTTGCATTTCATTTCTGTGCATCCACTTTGTCATCGTAACTATTGCAACAGGTGAGTTTCATAGCCCCTACTTTTATACGTTTTGAATTACTTTTGGGGGAGATACATGCTCAACTATTTTCATTTACTTTTATAAGTACTCTAAACTTTTACTGATTACCGTGAGTTCATACCCCGCTTTTACTCGTTTAAATTCTTATAAACTATTTGGGGCAAGATACATGCTTATTTATCAAAACATTTAAACTCTTTTGCCAAACAACATTACTTATACTTTAGACTTTGTGCGTAAAGTGACTAGACTTAAACAAACATCCCAATATTTATATGTTGGAAGGCCATTTATTTGGATACAGCCCAACGTGAGTCGTTGGAGGAACATCCCAACATTTATATGTTGGAAGGCCATTTATTTGGATACAGCCCAACGTGAGTCGTTGGAGGAACATCCCAACATTTATATGTTGGAAGGCCATTTATATGGATACAGCCCAACGTGAGTCGTTGGAGGAACATCCCAACACGAGTTGTTGGAAGACCCTTGTGGTGATATTTATACTTTTAACTACCTTAATGCGCATATTCATGATTGTCATTCTATTTTAGGCAATGGGTTGTGAACACACAGGTTGCAAGTTTTGTATGGGCGGAACTTGGAACTGAGTGGATTTACAATGCCTTTGCTTTGTAAACTCATTTGGCAACGTGTGCATGAACATAAACTATACACATTTCGGCAGTGGGTTGTAAACACACAGGTTGCAAGTTTTGTATGGGCGGAACTTGGAACTGAGTGGATTTACGATGCCTTTGCTTTGTGGACTATTCTATATGACCAAATACTTTGCCTTTGTTGCATGAACGCTCTTTAAAAGCTTTACTTGTTAACCAAACTCTATGAACTCACTCAACCATTGTGTTGACACTTTTAGCATGTTTTATCTCAGGTATCTAAGGCATTCACTTCATGGCATGCATATGGACATATCATAGAGTCGCGGAGACGACGCGTCTCACTTGGGTTTTATAAACTTTAAAACATCTTTTGGCTTGTAACAAACTTATTTCCGCACAAGTTGATTTTCATTTGGGACCTATACTTTGTAAACTCTGATTATTTTACTAAATCAAACGATGTATTTTCCAAACGACACTTTAGGTCATTCGATATAACTGTAACTTTGATGCTATGACAGTCCTCCCCAAGGTATTCCATTCCGCTGCAAAACAGGTAATTTGGGGGTGTGACAGTTTTCAAAGCTGAAGTAGAACTGCAATTGGGAAAGAAGATTAAAGCTCTTCGATCCGATAGAGGAGGCGAGTATCTAAGCCAAGAGTTTAAAGATTACTTAGTTGAGAATGGAATTGTCCATAATCTCACTTCTCCATATACTCCACAACAAAATGGTGTATCTGAGAGAAGAAATCGTACATTGTTGGACATGATACGATCTATGTTTAATCTTACCACTCTACCTTTATCCTTTTGGGATTATGCTTTGGAATCAGCTGTTCGCATTCTAAATATGGTTCCCACAAAGAAGGTTGATAAGACACCATATGAAATATGGCATGGTAAAGCTCCTAACCTGTCTTATTTAAAGGTCTGGGGTTGCGAGGCGTATGTTAAACGTGACTCAGCAGATAAACTCCAACAAAGATCTGTAAAGTGTATCTTCGTAGGATACCCTAAGGAAACTATGGGTTACTACTTTTACTAGCCAACTGAAAATAAAGTAATTGTTGCTAGGTATGGAGATTTTCTTGAAAGAGATCTCGTATCTCAAGAATTCAGTGGGAGAGTTTATGATCAGGAAGATGATCAAGAAGATGCATTACCTTCTGAAAACACTAACGTACTTCCGGTAGAACCTGATAGTCTGGGTCCTCCACCAGAAGTTGAAGTGATTCCCGTTCGTAGATCCGTAAGGAATACGCGTGCACCTGAATGTCTATGTCTTAATGTATAGGTTGAGGAAACTATGTTAGGAGATCTTGGAGAGCCTACTAGTTATAAAGCTGCCATGGCAAGTCCTGATAAGGATAAATGGCAAGTTGCAATGAATGGGGAAATGCAATCCATGAGAGAAAATGAAGTCTGGGTAGAGGTCGATTTACCTCCAAACGCCAAGGTGGTTGGAAGTAAGTGGCTCTATAAGATTAAGACTGACATGGATGGCAATGTACACGTCTATAAAGCTCGTCTAGTTGCGCAAGGTTTTACTCAAACTTATGGCATTGATTACGAGGAGACCTTTTCTCCTGTAGCGGACATTAGAGCTATTAGAATTCTCATAGCTATAGCAGCATACTATGACTATGAGCTATGGCAAATGGATGTCAAAACCGCCTTCTTAAATGGTCGCTTAGATGAAGACATCTATATGAAGCAACCTGAGGGGTTCGTGAATCCACAATTTCCAAACCGTGTATGCAAACTTCAAAGGTCCATTTATGGATTGAAGCAAGCATCAAGGCAATGGAATAAAAGATTTGATGAAGAAATCAAAAGGTATGGATTTATTCAAAATCTTGATGAGCCATGTGTATATCACAAAGTTAGTGGGAGTGATGTAATTTTCCTAATTCTTTATGTCGATGACATATTAATTATGGGAAAAGACATTCCAAGTATGCAAAATGTTAAGGCATATCTTGGGAAGTGTTTTTCCATGAAGGATTTAGGAGAAGCTGCATACATTCTGGGAATCAAGATCTACCGAGATAGGTCAAAGCGGTTAATTGGTTTAAGTCAAAGCGCTTACATTGATAAAATATTGAAGAGATTCAATATGCAAAATTCCAAGAAAGGATATTTGCCGATGGAAGTAAAGCATGGCTTATGTAGCGATATGTGTGCTTCAACACCTGCTGAGGTGGCACGCATGCAGAAAGTTCCTTATGCTTCGGCTGTAGGATCTATTATGTATGCTGTGAGATGCACAAGGCCAGATGTGGTGTTTGCTCAAAACATGACCAGTCGATATCAACAGAATCCGGGTGAACTTCACTGGATTGCTGTTAAACATATTCTGAAGTATCTTAGGAATAGGAAAGATATGTTTTTAGTGTATGGAGGAAATCCAGACATAGAGCTTGGTGTTACAGGTTACTGTGATGCGTCCTGGCAGAGTGATAAAG
The DNA here is from genome assembly GCA_019973895.1 of Chrysanthemum seticuspe. NCBI lineage: Eukaryota > Viridiplantae > Streptophyta > Magnoliopsida > Asterales > Asteraceae > Chrysanthemum > Chrysanthemum seticuspe. The sequence goes on from BPTQ01000006.1 coordinate 24,060,955, forward strand.
ATGATACGAAGTCTCAGACGGGTTATGTCTTTGTCATCAATGGAGGAGCAGTTGACTGGAAGAGCAAGAAGCAGAGTACGATTGCGATGTCTGCGACAGAAGCCGAATACATAGTTGTAACACCCCCAAATTTTGTTTAGCGGAAGCATACGTATTATTCGGGAGCGTTACGGGATTGGTGAATCATAACACAAGTAATAAAGAACGAAATACATACTCCGTTTGATTTCATAAAATAGATTTAAAACATTGTCTTACAACATAGTTTAAATAAATGGGCACATCCCATTAGTTTTAGTGGTCCCAATGTAAAAACATCATTTTTGTGTAAAAACACTTCTTTAATACTACTACGACCATACATCCGCTTCTTGCCTTGCCTTCATGAATATAACTTAAACACCTGAGAAAATATGCTAAAAAGGTCAGCTAAAAGCTGGTGAGTTCATAGGTTTAAGTTAAAATAGTAAGCTTGGACCATCAGCAAAGGTATATAATCATTACAACGAATATAATGATATATGTATGAATGTCTATTACGTTAGCTCTAAGTTCATGCAACCGATACTACGACAGTTTCTGTATGCTAAAAGATGTCATACAATATAGGGGCCCATAGCAAGTGTTTTGTCCCTCAACACTTGGTTCCGACATGGTATACGTTTCGCTTTGGCCTAAGCATGGCCAATCGAACGGAGGAGTCACCCTCAATAGATCTATTTATAACATTCGCGTTTCCCAATGGGGAATTGACGGTTCATGAAAAAGGGCATTCTCTAGGGACATAAGGGCTTAGGCTAAACCACGTAATAGTAATCATGTAATAGTTTTGGTCCATAAAATGTTTTGCATAATTCTCACCCCAAAATGTATAAAACAGTTTATCAAGTAAAAGTGGGGCTATGAAACTCACCTTAGCAAATGTGCAATCCAAAATGTGGGATTAGTGATGATTGTGGAGCGGCACCGACACGCGACCTAGATAAGGAGGGCAATGCTTTAGTTCATTGTTTTAAGTATTACTTACTCAAAAATAGTTTAATTGTTTTTATAATTGTATTAAAAACTATACTTTAGCTTGTAAAAATAATTGAAAGGTTTTTCTAGTAAGTATATGAATGTATATATACTTTTCATGTTGACACTAATATGGTTTTAATATCCAAAGTTTGATATTAGAATGTTCCACTAGTAAGTATATAAATGAGTATATACTTATTTTAGTTGACGCAAAATGATATTGTCGAAACTAGTATTAGGTTGTTTATTTTTCCAATTGTATTTAGAAAACATGTAAGTTAAATTTGGAGACGATAAAGTTTATCGCATGATAAAATGACTTGGTGGTCTCTATTTATTTATCAAAGCTTGTTCTTACTGTATAGTCCTTAACGTGAGATTTACTTGACATAGGTATAAATATTCGGGTGTGCTAGAAGTTAAACTTTGGTGTAACATTTATTCATGTAGATTGCATTTTCATCGTTTGTTTTCGTGTAGTACTACTCTAGCACTAGTTTATTGGTATCAAGACTTTTTGCATGTTTGACATTTAGAAAATATGTAGCGAGATGAAGTGAAGGAATAGACAGGGACAGGTTTCATTATTTGTCATCCGATAAAATGCTTCATGTATTATTCGATGGTCTGCTATACATTCAAACGGACGTTCCAAAGTTCTCCATGGGCTGTGGCCCGGATTCGAATACAATAATGGAGTGCCAGTCTTGGGCCTGGGCCTGATGGGGATTTACACGAAAGAAAAGGGCTGGTCCAACAAATTTCTACCACCTTTTGTTGATCAAATTTTTGAGAAACTACTCATCTTCAGAACCTTGTTGCCAAGGAGTACGACTTTAGTTATAGGAGCTTAACGTGAGCTACATGGCTCGAGACATGCTCGATCATTCTTGTTCCAATTTGTGAAGCCGAGGCTTCTCGATCAGGGGTGGGGGGTAAATGACCTCGTCACCGTGGTACTACCAAAGTGAGGTTGTCGACTTATACATTTTCAAAACGCTTTTATTTTGATGACAAGTTGTACCTATGGAAAATAAGTTAACGCAAGGAAATTGACTATGAATGAGGTTTTTCTCTAACAAGACTTGACTAAACCATTGACGGCTAGTAAAAGCAAGGTGTGACGAAACCTCATGGTAGTCGAGTACTACTCAACTTGGTCTCATCACGTCCACTACTTTACTCTTACGGAACTTGACAAGTATGAACCACTCGCATTGTTAAATGGCAAAGAGTACACTCGACATGGATTTCTCCTAGATATACATGACCATTTAGACACAATGTTTATAACTGGGATTCGAGACGGAGGGTATTAAGTTATCAACCATTGTTTCTCAAGTTTTGACAAGATTTTGTCATGGTTTTCGACACACTAAATGGGTTTGGTTCAAATTGATTTTTCCAGACACCAAGCTTTACAATACACTTCTAGTACTACTCGAAAGTGTCACAACTCACATTCTTCATTTTCGACAGGAAAGGTACCAAACTATCCAGATGTTAAAGCCAACTTAAACCTCAATGAGACCAATATTATCTACCAAACAAAAGGATTATCAACCTCCCGAACACAACACTTTTCTAGTTTTCGGGGTCCATCTACTCGGCAGGAAACATATTAACAAGGCTAATGACTAATTTAAGTTTTCAAAGTGACAATCTTACTTATCATAACACGAGTTTATACACATTTACCACACCTAGCTCATACACTCGAATCACAACAAGATACCACCATTTAACATTTTATTAACAAAGTTTATTGTACAACAAATTTACAAGGAAAAGAATTAAAGGTGAACCTTATGAAAGTGAGGCGAAAATGACGAAGATGAAGGCTAACTCGAGAGCTCCACACAAACCGAACCTCCAAATCGAATCTGAGCCACAAAAACCCAATAGTTTCACAACACCCTTAAGAACACTATTCTTTTGTGGTGGGTTTGAGATTTGATTTGTGTGTGACCTTAGTCTATTGAGTTGCATAAGGAGTTAAAAAGGAAGTCTTTGACCAAGCCTTTACATCTTGCATCTTTGTTTGAAGCCAAAAATAGTTTACTTCCAAAACCAAAGGAATCTTGGATATAAGCTCAAGATAGATTGGTGGAAGATTTGTTTCTTTCTTGTGGTTAACTTGATCTTCCTTGGATTCCATTAAAGGGTAGCGGCGCATCAAGAGAGGTTTGGGGAAGCAAAACTTACATGAATATGGTATGAAAGATGAGGAATATTTGGAAGAATATGTTGGGTTATCTTCTTTTGGTGATATTCGGCCTAGGAGAGGCGCAGGGGGCATAGGTTGAAGAAGAAGATTGCTATATTCCCTTTTCCTGATTTTGGGTACCTTGTTTTGTCGTGTGTGGATGAGAGGGTCAAAGACAATATCTCAAGTCTTTAAAGTAAAGATTTTATTTTAGTGATATTGCATCTAGGTGGGTTTGTACATGTAATGTTTTACTTAGGTATATGTAGACTTTTAATTTATTTGAGTAAGTATATGTATGTAGGAAAATTATTGTATAAAATGTATGCCTATGCATTATACTTATGTATGTTTGCACTTGAGCCTTATAAAAGTTATTGTTTAAATGATAGTGTGTCAAACATTTTATGTCCTGCGAAGTCATATTGTGACCAAAGTTTCATTGTTTGATAACTTTTTCTTCGTAGTATTTTATTGTTACGTGTCTGAAATATTTTTATCTTTGTAATATTCCATGTCGCGGACATTTGTTATTTGTTTTATCTAGTCCTTATCATAGTGTCGGTACGCGTGCAGTGTCGGTCACCGGGGAAAACGAGATAACCTCTCGTCTTATAATTTAAATCATAAGACAAAAATGAAATATTCATAAAATGATATGAATGCAAGAGTGGTGAAATCTTTATTGTATGCGAGTTATCTACTCAAATGCTCAGGCAAAGCTTATGCATGCTTAATGACTCATGCTTAGTAATAATAAATTACTAATTATCAGTTAAATTTTAGTAAAAATTTACCGTGTGTCACAATAGCTGCTTCGGAAGCTGCAATGGAGGCTGTTTGGATTAGGAAATTCATTTCAGGGCTTGGTGTTATGCCTTCGATTGAATCACCTATTGATATGTATTGTGACAATTCTGCCGCAATCATATTTGCCAATGAACCTGGAGTCATGAAGGGCACCTGACATTTTCTACGGAAGTATCACTATGTTCGGGAACAAGTCCGCGAAGGTGAAATAAATCTACTGAAAGTTCACACAGATGATAACTTAGCTGATCCATTCACTAAGGCTTTAGCTAAAGACAAGCTTATTGGACTTGCCAATGGAATTGGACTTCGTTTAGCTAATAGTTTCATGCATAACTGTGATTAGTATTTGGATAAAGGATATTGTAAAACATTTATTATTTTGATGAAATAAAGTTTGGATTATGTTTATTTTCATTTATAATATTGTTGTCCTATATTTGCATGTTTAATCCGTGAATAACTAAGTTATTCTAAATGTCCGTTGTCAATTAATGATATGGGAATATTATTAAACTAAGACAAATCTGAGAGATGTGGTAGAATATATTTGAAAGTATATTGATGAGAATGCATACCAATTTCAGATGATATTCAATGAATTGAATATAGGACTTATCCCAACTACATAATTTACTTTGTGGATATTGTTATAAGTAAATTATGAATAGTTATCCTCAGACTTGAGATACCAGATAAGTGTCATGAATGTAATGCATTTATGTGAAGCAACTTAACGCTATACGTAACTGGTAGTCATAAAGGTTGTTTTCAGAAATGTTACAAAGTTTATGGGTTATTCTTGTAGTCAAGATAGAATTTGTTCCTTCAAATTTATTTGGAGTTTAATATTGCTGGGCCCCTCGTAGGGTTGACAAGATGTTTGTGCGGCCGCACCCAAATCTCCCCTAAATATGTTTAGATGATTCGGTAATCTTGGTCAATCACTTACAACGAGAAACAGAATAGTTTTATAAAGAATGACTTAATTCCATATCTTTATTTAACGTGGTATTAGAAACAAAAGGATAATAATAATGAGAAATCATTAAAAGGTTTTCCAGGAGCCTTACTCGAGTTGTACTAAAGGCATCGAAGTGTTGCTAGACGCTAACCGATGTGATCACTCTATTAAGATATATCCAAGTGGGAGCTGTTAGTTTTATGGATATAAATTAGTAGACTTGAGTTAGGATCGAACTTGAGACTACGGGATTGCACACTTTACGTATGAGAATTTAAAGTTAATAATTAAATATAAACGTTATATTTATTTATTTATTAAACGAAATAACTAACGAACGTTAAGTAATTAATGTAATGGACTAACGGGCGTTAATGGTATTTGGAAAAGGACTAGATTGCAAAGTTTGGAAGTTTCCGGAATCCCTTGGGGATGTGATGCACCGATCGGCCAAAGAAAAAGGAAACAAAGCCACAACTTGCTCACCAAGTTTGCTTGGGTATATATACAAGGCTAGGGGTCTTGTTTTTGTATCTCTTGTATTCATTAGCTAAACCCTAAAATTGTTTTGTGTGTGTTTTTCTTTTCCAAACCGATCGGCTATCCTCAAGGGTGTCGATCCAAACCTTTTCCCAAAACAAAGTTATTTGTTTGATAAAAACTAGCATTACTTTAATTCGGTTTAGTACGTGTGTACAAGAACGTAGTAATAACACACTATTGTTATTATCTTGGATTGAATTACAAAACGGTAAGGGTTAATTCATATAATCCTAATTAAATCAAATTAGGGTTCATCCATTGCTAGTTTGTGGATTTGATTCTTGTTCGGCTAGAATCAAAAAAAGGTACGCATATTCTTTTATGTTAATTAATTGTTCATTAATAAATCATATACGCTTCCGCTTGATTACTTTGATGTTTTGTGGTTATTTATTTGAATGTCATGTTATCTAATTCCAACAGGGAGGTGATGAGGTAGCGTTGAGGTGGCATACCAATAACGCGTTAAAGGTTCTTCCCTCACCTTGTGCTCTTAGGTGACTTCCAAAGTCACACGTGAACCTCTTGGCCAAAGAAAAAGTCACGCGCTAGTTCCCAAACCCAAGACAACTTACGGTGAAGCATTCACCGAGTTTACTTCGGTGTGATGTGGGGCCGGGGGTATTTTTTATAGTTATTTATTTCGTTTGTGAGTGTGTGTGGGTATTTAGTGGGGTATATTTGTATAAAGTGAGTATTTTAATGAAAGGTGAATATGTAGTATCTTTGCCCACAAAAAGGTGAGTGGGGGTGAGGAGAAGTGAGAGGAGAGAGAAAGTTGACGTGGCGCTGAGGTGTAAAGTGAGTGATTCACTTCCATGCCATCTAGCTTTAGAGGTGTCATAGCACCATAACATCAAAAAAGTGCATCTACCTCATCGTCACCTCATTTTTAACATTTTAACACCAACACACTAAAATAACCCCTTAGAGCATTCCCAACAATAACACCATAACATCAATAACACCGTCCACGTCGGCACCACCACATCAGCTTTAACATTTCACCTTAACATCCCCAAAAAACACCCACAACAATAACATCCCAATAACATTTGATATTTTCAATTTCAACCCCTAAACTAAAACAAACACTTCATTTATTAAACTAAACATATCATTAAAATTGAAATCATATTACAATACGAGATTAAAAAAAAAAAAAAAAAAAAAAAAAAAAAAAAAAAAAAAAAAAAAAAACGTTACAACAGAATAAAAAAAACACACTACAAATAAAACGTTACAACAAATTAAAGAAAATGACGAGAATATGATCTACTGACGAGGTTTCAAGTTATATTTTTTGATGATTCGGTCTTTCTCGTCATTGATCAAAGCCACGACATTTGGATCTTGCCCTGTAGTATCCGTCATCAAAAACTTTATCTCTTCCAACCTTGTTATTGTGAGATCCTTTTCCTGCTGGACCTGATACGCCGCTTCGGCGGTTTCACGTTTCATACGAAACTCGTTTGCCATAGTTTCTGTGAAATAAGCTGACGAGCTCGTTCCTTCAGTGCTTGCTCCCCCGGTACTTGTCGTGCTCTCTGATCTTGCTTTCTTTGTAGCACGTTTCTTTCCCATGGGGCGAGGTTGTTCATCATGACCAAACAAAGCCTCGTTTGTTTGGCTTGGGACTTCGCCGGTTAAATCAACCGGTTCCGGTGTGTCCCATTTCTTATAATGACGCAAAACCTCCCAAGCGTCATCGAGACCGAATGGTGCTGCTTTGGTTTCCTCACGATACCATTGCTTTGCCCGTTGCATCACATCCAGCTCACTTTCCCCGCTTCGTTGATCCCGTTTCGCACGTTTGTAACAAGAGTTGAACTTTGTGCATATGTCGTTCAAAGTTTTCCACTTGCTTGACATCATGTCCTTGTTGCGTCGTTGAAAGTTGTTTCTATTGAACTCATTTCTGACCCGATACCAAAACGTATCTCTGGGTTGGCACTTTCCAACTTTCGGATCCTCCGAAATAGCTATGTAACATCTTGCAAGTAATGCTTCCTTTCCTGGAGTCCAACGTGCGTTAACGACAACTTCCTCTTCATCAGAATCAACTGGTTCGGGCTCGGGATCTTTGGATTTTTTTGATTTTCGCTTAATACGACCTTTTCCTTCTTTTGGAGGAAACGTGGGTGTGTCAGCAACATCATGTGTTTCAGTTTGTGATTGTTGTGTGAATTGTAGGTTTTGAAAGTTGAAATTTAAGGTGCTTTGTTGGTGTTGTTGTTGATAAAAGAGAAATTGTTGATGTTGTTGCCACATTTCTTGGCTCGAGAAGCCTAGTGGGTTGGGGTTTGAAGATGAACCCGCGTTCGGGTTAGATGATGAACCCGGGTTTGAGGGATTCCACCCACCACCGAGAAGATTGAAGAAAGTATCATCGTTGCCTCCCGACATTTTTTTTTTTTTTTTTTTTTTTTGCAGTTAATTGAAGTTGAAAGATTGAGAGTATTGAGAGGATTTAGTAGTGGAAGTGTGAAAAAAATGATGTTTTAATTAGGTATTTATAGTGGTAAATTTTTTTTTTTTTTGTTGTAAAAACTAGCCGTTTAGGGTTAAAAATGATTTTTTTTTTTAAAACCTAACGGCCAGTAGCCGTTACAAGGGGTGAAAGTGATTTTTTTCTTTTTTGTTCTTTTTTTTTCCTTCCCCTTAACGTGCGTTAAGGCCTCAACGCCGGCCTCCTTTTACCTCTTTAACGCCGTTACCACAATGGGTATAACGGGCTCAACGCCGTTATTTGTGGTTTAACGCCGTTATGGCGTTATTATTGTTAATGCTCTTATCATAACACCTCATAACACCAACTTTTTTAGACCCACCATACCCAATTAAAAAAAAAAAAAAAAAAAAAAAAAAAAAAAAAAAAAAAAAAAAAAACCTTTTGTCTTTCACCTTACAACGCAAGTTACAGTGGCAACTTGGGGCTTAACATGTTAAAACTTGAGGGGAGGGTGGTATGGTAACTTGGGATAACTTGGAGCAACTTGTGCCACATAGGATTAACATGTTTTACATGTCATTGATACGTTGGTTGCACCTCAGTTTTCATGAACCAAAAAACTTTATATTCTCAAATAATTCCAGGCATAAGTTAGACATGTGTTTAGTGTTATCGTACTGATAGGAAACCAAATTACATTAATGCAAAATATTAAAGGAAGATATCAACTTGACTTTGTGAACATGTGAGTCTAATGTACTTGTGACCATGTTGATCAATTTGTTCACATTGATGACAAATCAAAATTCACTTCCTACTCTTTTGACAATAATTGAGCTACTCCGAGTGATGTTGGAAAGAGCCTCTGAACTCTAAACAGATCTATGAAAGTTGATTAAAATTGTTTTTTTTTTTTTTTTTTTTTTTTTTTTTAATTTATTTATTTTTATTTATTTTTTTTTATTTATTTATTTATTTTTTATATATATATTTTTTAAAGAAAAAAAATCCTTAAAATTGAGTAATTTGTTATCTTCAAAATATCATTTTAATCTTGATGTGTTTAATGGTTTTGAATTTCAAATTTTTATTTAATTAATATCCTACCAAAAATATGTAGTTACTTATGTTTAAAAAAAGTTGTCATATGTTGTTGGGCTTATATTGGTGGAACCATACACGATAGAACTTATTTTTATTTTCAGTTTCACTAAATATTATTGTACACTCTTTAATACATTTTGAAAAATTGTTTTTTTTAATTGAATTTTCGTATGTTACAACAGTTTTCAAATAAAATTTGATTATTTTACGCTATATCTATAAACGTTATGCAAAATACTATCGCAACTATAATTATTTGTTTAGTCATACTATCTTATAATGCACAAAGTCTTTTTAAGGCATTAAATGCACTAAGACATTAAAATCTTACAAATTCAGCAATACAAGTATAAAGCTAAATGTACAAGTAATTTAAACATAATCTTCTAACATTAAATACCTTATATAAGTTAATTTTAAGTATTACTTAGCACCATACATCTATTGATTAGTCAACACATGCAATTAAAGTTAATATCAGTTGCATATCATATGCTGATGAGGCAGATTGGAAGAGGAAAAATAGGTGATGGTTGATCAGTGGTATATACTATGGGCCGTAAATGACCATAAAAATTATGGTAGTAATCATCGTAAAATATTATTGCTTCTAAGATTATGGTAGAATCACCATCAACAATAAGAGATGAAAAAGACAAGATATAAAACATGAGATGCGGATCTAAATTTAAAAGAAAGAAAACAAGCAACAACGATACTTGTTAATATCTAAATAAGAACAAGAAAAACCGTAAAATCAAAGAGCGGCTGATAGATGAAAAAAAGATAAAGTGCAAAACCTAACTATTAACAATGACGAGTCATTAAAGCCCAAGATCAAAATAATATGTTATCAAGATTTATGTATTTGTTTGTTAGGACCATTAGTAAACCAAACAAATATATGTTCTTATCAAGTTATTATATTTTCTATTGTTTGTTAAGCTATATTTTTAATTTAAATTTAAAATTACTATATATAACACATTTTAATGTTTCTAATAACCTTATTTTGTTCCGCATTTTTTTTCTATATAGTGAATATTGAATGCTATTTTTAGCTTAGGTTTATTACATGTGTTTGTTATTGAAAACCATATATGTTAGTTACTTAAGAGTGTTATTATTAGATGTACAAATCAAACACTAAACACCCCTACATATGGGTACCTTATTAGTTATTGCTCCGTATATGAAATAGTTTGTTATTTGTGGGTTATCCGAGAGTTACTGTCACACAAAACGTATAACTGCTTGCCTAAAATTTTAGTTACATGGTACCCACCGCCGCAACGCGCGAGTATCCTTCTTTCTAATAAAAGCATGCGTTAACCACTTGAAATTAGATGTTTAAGTTTTCAAACTTAATAGTAACACATTTAATCTTAGTTTGAATTTCTTTATTCATATGTTAAGAAATGAAAAGTTTTCAACATCTTTTGATTTCGGTATTGAATGGTCTCATCAAAGGTAATTATTACTAACGTGTCGTGAACTTCACTATCTTGCGTTCAAAGATTAGAACTATGAGATGTGGATATTTCCTATTCTATCTATTTTTGTTAATTGACCTTTATTTACATGTCATTAACTTTAGTGTACATTACTTCACGGAAACGAGTAACCTGTGTTTATCGAACTTTCTATAGAAAGAATATCGTAAATCACACGCTTGGGTACATTTCTACTTTTGTTTTCATATTTAAAATGAATAGGCGATTACCTGTGTATATAGCGATGATAGTGTATAGTGCCGTCAATTTATTTGTATGTGTAATTATTCTTTTATTTTTATATATGGGTGTAGGGTGTCAATAGGGTAACCCAAACCCGCTAAAGCTTATCGGGTCAGATTGAATCGGGATAAAAATACTTATCAGGTTGTGTGACCCGAACCCGATAAACTGACATAGTTATCGGGTCGCGTTAAAGTTGAATTATTTTTATTATTGACTCAACCAAATAAGACCCGAAATTTATTTTCAAAGACTTATTTTCTTAAAGAATTATAACCCCGCTAGTTTTTACAATTACACAAGATATTTCTTTTAATCGTAAACATGTTAATAGTTCGTTAGTTAATTGCATGCTACATAGTTTTGACTACTACTATTGTTTCTTTTTTATTTTCTTTATACAAATGCTACCGGTGTGTTTTTTATCTTATCTGAATTTGTTTTTGAGCTTGTTTTTCACACGCTTGCCATGTTCCATTAGTTTTTATTTGTACAAGTAATAATATTAAAAGCCAAAATTCTAATTAACTCATGACATACTTTTAGTTAGAGGTGGCAAAATGGGCGGGCCAAGCGGGTACGAGCTTAAACGGAACATAAGTTATACGGGCTCATGTTATACGAGTCGTTTTAGAAAAGACCCAGAACGAAGAAATAAATTTCTCTAACGTAGCACCTCATTTATATTAAAATATATATATATATATATATATATATATATATATATATATATATATATATATATATATATATATATATATTATATCTATAAGTTTTTCTTTAAATAATTGTAATATTTTTCAATTGATCCTCATTAACACTTATTTAACTTTTAAACGAGTCATATGTGTCAATTAAAAAAAAAAATTGGCTAAATATGCCTAAACCTTTAATAAATTTACTTAAATTAGCCAATTTTTTAGTCACAAATTGCCACCTCTACTTCGAGTCCGTATATCTACTAACTGCAAATTCCGATAAGCAAGAAAACACACTTATTAGACTGGGAGGCAAGGATCCGTCACTCACTCACCTTAACCTCTCTCACTCGTGACTCACATTGCCCTCCTTGTTCCCTCACGCGCAAGTCTCGCAATTCAATGCAAATTAAAGTGACCAAGTCACCTAGTTGATTTGTGTGCAAAGAGACATTGTATCGGTTTGTTTAAAAAAAAATTAAGGTAAGTATAAGTGAGGCCTTTATCCACAGAAAGGTGAGTGAAAGTGAGTGAAAGAGAGAGGTGAGAGAAAGTTGATGTGGCGCTATCTATAAGGTGAGTGAAGTAACAACTTGCCCTCCGGCCTTAAAAGCCAAAATCCACATTAACTCATGACGTACTTTTAGACGTGAATGTCTAAGTGGTGGGCCTAGGCGACTATGAATTTGTGAATGGGCTGCAAACTTTAAGAATGAAATATCTGCTAACTGCAAACAGTTGTGAACGCGTCGACATCACCAAATTTTGTCAACAAACAGAAAATAAGTGTACTCATTTTCTTATTGATAAAGATGATAATCATCGATCAAATTACGTGTTTTGTGGTTTTATAGCTTTGACTGAGTTTATTTCCACACTCATTGATACAAAATGGTAGTATAATATAGCCACAAAACTATATTTCAAATAAGAATAATTTGTTTAACAAATATGACTAAGAGAACACGTCGGGTGGGAGTCTCGCCTAATGGTGTAAAACTTTTTTGCGGATTGTAAAAACGTTACGTTTGCCTTCTTTCCGTAACAGATATGGCTAACAAAATGTTGGAACACAGTGGTGGATCTAAGGGGTTCTCGAGGGTTCACGGGAATCCTTTGGATTTTATTCATATAGTGTAAATTTTGTCAAAAATCCTTATTTTTTTTTTCCAAAATGAACCTGGTAACTTTGTAAATCTTATAAATTTTTTTATTTGCACCCGGTGACTATAAGTTCTGGGTCCGCCCCTGTTGGAACATATGGTGAAACGAGTGATTGTTTTTAAGATAGAAAATGAGCATATATCAATCTATGTGTGAATTAGATATATAATCTTTAGGTTGATATTTACTATTGCTTCACAATCCTGTGTCACTATACTCTTTGATTAGAATCGATGAACAAACTTAAATTTTTACATACAATTCAGCCATAAAAACGAACTATTAAATCGCATGTATTACTCATAATTTATATAGAAATTCAATCAATCTGTAAAGATCAACTAGTACAAAAAAATCCAGATTGGTTTAGAAAAAACCACATAAGAAAAATAACAACTATTGATATGAATTCTTAACCTCTTGTTCAAGAGCTTCTTCCAACAAAAACTCAGATTGATCCATCAAATCAGGACTTAATCTAAACATAAGAACACAAAATTCCATCTGATTTAACGCGCCATCACCATCATAATCACCTTCCTTTAGCATGCTCATCAAATCATCATCACTCAAGTCTTGGAGGCCCAAAAACGACGCGTTATTCTTCAAGCTATCAAATGTGATCACCCCTTTATTCGGGTCCATTATAAGCTCAAATCCTTTGCATAATTCACCTATGAGACCGTCTCCGCCTAGCTTTTCTTCTATCAAAGGTAAATGATCATGAAACTCTAGTTGTGTCTTGGATGCAGCCATTGGAATTTAAGATATTGTTGAATGTTGTTTTTGTGATGAAGAGAATTGATGTATGGATTGTTTATATATATGAAGAGGAAGCTGACCAATTCCATGAGTGGCATATTCATGGAAAGGGGAGGGTGTTTGCTTTTGGAATTGACCATTTGGTACGACAATGTCGACTAGGATAATATTAATAGCAACGTACTTTAACAAATGTAACGATGTATGCAACATGTACATGTCGTAGAAATAAAACGTAGTAAGATTAACTTAATGGAAAAGGTATAAACTTTGGATTAAGGGCTGTCCAATGAATTTCGAAGACCCTATGCGGTAATGATAAGTGGGCCACATGTATGACGAATTTTAATGCAAAAAATAAAGAATTGTCGACTTTTTCATTGTTGATGTTTTCTTAATCTTGTATTTTGGTTGTGATCATATAACATTGTATCATAATAAATTTAACCAAAAGCTTAAATTCATGCACAAATAACTTGATAATCTATAAAAGGGAGGTTTCATAGAAATACTGGCCCTATGCAGCCGCCTCACTTGCATAAAATGTTCGCCAACGCTTTGATTGCCATGTAAATGGTGTTACATGTGAAAAATGAAATAATTTTCACTAAAAATCTTTCTATAAGATGATAACATACTATAATTGGAAAAGTTTGTTGTTCTTTTTAGAAAGGCAATTGGAAAAGTTGTATTTTTCTTTTTCTTTTTTTTTTCTTTTTTTCATATGTCATTTTCCAATTGTAAAGACCAAGTCTTATTTCTGTTACAAAGGTAGGAGGGAATGATGCTTCTTTGTAGGGGAAATTCCAATGAAATTAAGTTAGGTGAAATTACGAATAGACCCAATATACCAAGAAAAGTGAGGTATTGCTATTGACAAAATTTGAAGATATTAATATTTGTTTATTAGTACATTTTCTTCTTGTTTTCTTCATGGGGCCATATTTTAATTGGATAATATAATACTACTACTTGTTGAGTTTTTGGCTTATTACATGACCATGTGTGGTCACATTCCACCAAAGCCAACCAAGGTGACATTTTATTCCTTAAGCCAAAACCAAGCTATCATACCTCTCTTTCCTGTGTCATTGTGCAAGCAAAACCATTGATTTGCGCTAAAAGTGGGGTGTTTTTTTTTTTTTTTTTTTTTTTTTTTTTTTTTTTTTTTTTTTTTTGAGAATTACATGTATATCTTTTTTAATGTTCAATATTACGTAAATATCATTCTCATTTATATAAATATCCTTCTCACTTTTATAATTAGTCATTCTCAAATTTTTGTAGTTACATCAATATCTTTCCTGAACTTTAAATTCTCACGTATATTTAGAAATCAATTAAATTATAATTATATTGATTTTCAATTCAAAAACTATTATTTATCTCTGATATTCATCTCTGATATTCCCAAAAAATATATATAAAAATTATTATTTAGCCTCAAGTGATGAAAGAACATGTTGATTTTGAGATATATGTATGAGAATTTAAAAGTTTGAGAAGAATATTGATGTAATTAAAAATGTTTGAGAAGGATATTGACGTAATTACAAAAGTGAAAAGGATATTGATGTAATTAAAAAAGTTTGATAAGGATATTGACGTAATTACAAAAATGACAAGGACATTGATGTAATATTCAACTTTAGTAAAGACGTAAATGTAACTGCCCCTTGTTTTTTTGTGTTTTGATGGGTATGGTGAGACCTAGTTTTGGCTTGAGTGATTAGTGAGGAGGTTTTTTGATGCGTGAGTGATAAGAAGTGAAAAGAATAAATGTTGAAGTGGCATGACGTGACGCACTTTTTTTCCTTTGGCTTGAGTCACCATATCTAGTGCTCTTAGGATGAAGGTGCATCGGTGTTGATTTAAGAGCAATATGTGAAGATCTAAAAAGCATGACTAAAAACATGTCTAATTCACGTATTTTATTGATTCATGTTTTTGCCACTTTCTCTTTTTAAACATTCACATTTGATCTTAATATGTGTTCAAATCTTGTTATTAAATATACTTTTAGACATATTAATTAGGCACGATTTTTTTTTAACAAATGAGTAAAAGGAGTTTGTTACAAAAGATACGAGTCAAAGAAGTCCAAATATAATATGGAATTCTTTTCGAATATTGTAATTTAAACATGCAAAACAGTGTCATTAAGAAATAATATCACTATCTCATTAATAATTCACAAAACAGCTTTAAAAAAAGTACAAAGATAATTGCACCCTAAGGCAATGATTGTTTTTTTTTTTTTTTTTTTTTTTTGAAAAAGACCGTTTTTTTTTTTTTTTTTTTTTTTTTTTTGACTGTAAGCGAAAAGAGTAAACAAAAACTAGTGGGTGTTTTTCTTTTCTCCTCGTATGCCTGCAAACGGAAAAAGAAAATACAAAAAAATGCATTTGTTTTTTCCTCTTATGTTTACAAGCGAGAAGAGTAAATACAAAAATTATGTTTGATTATTTTTCAATATAAGAGGCAAAAATGATTATTTTCTCTTCACTTTTGTAGATTATATTTTGGTATAATTATCAAGTCTTATATTTTAAAGAATTTAGATCACCTCTTCTCTCGCAGACATGGTTTTGCATGGTTTTGCAGATAACACATCAAACTGAACTTTCATTATTAGTACTTGAACATGAAACTGGCTTTATGACTAAGCTAATAACATATAATAACACAGGAAACTAACATGCCTAAGCTTAAATCAACACAACAATCACAACACTAATGCTTAAATGAACAAGGATCCAGCAAGGGAGAAAACGCGGAAGTTCACTAAAGTACACAAGAGCATGTTGTAAACCATTAGCTGGTAGATGAAATTTTTCGTAGATAAAATGAAGCGACCTCTTAAAAGCTGGTCAAAAAGTAAACCATTCAGAATAAAAGCCCGCTACGGCCTGAATGAAAGAATAATTCTACATCAAGCTATCTCAGCCACCGACGAAAGAAACCAGGATCCTATTCGTTAAACTATATAAATGTAGTCAAAGTAAATATAGTAGTATTAAATTGTGAAACAAACACACCTAATGACAGTACCGAATAAGTCTGTTTGTTTGAATAAGTCTCAAAGTAATACACTAACTTACAATTCTCCAACATAGCTATAACTGAAACCAATAAGTAAAACATTAAAATGAACCTTAACTTGGAGAACGATGAAATAAACTCGAGACCAACACGATTGCTAAGCACCAGCTGACCGTGTCTGCTTCCGTAACTCCTCATCAGCATTTTTCATAAACTGGTCCCAACCACTTCCTTCACTTGTATCCAAATAATCATAAGGAACCGCAGTTTTCAAACCCGGCCTCACTCCCAATTGACTATCAACAATTCTAAACTCTGGGTCCTGCATCAACTCCTCAGATTCCAGTTCCTCCCATGTAAACATCAATGGTAAAGTAACCTCGCACCACGGATTAAAGTCAAAAACCTTAACTTTCCCATCCTTTTGAACATAAACATCAAACGTGTAACTTTCTGAATCGAATTCCATACTCACTTTATCCGTATAAAACTTTCTAATTTCCGTTTCTAGTTTATCTTTCTCCTCAATCAAAACCGGGTAAAATCCGGTAACTTCCCGTTGGGATATTCCAATTAGTTTACGGTTGCGTACAAAGCACCTGAATTCCATCTCGGGGTGAAGGTTTGGGCACCATTTCCGAAGGGCGATGACGAACTTATCGGGTCTGGCTAAATTACTGTCGGTGCAGGATTCATAAGCGTGACAAAGATCATGAACTAATGAATCGGATGATTTAAGTAAGAGTGTGATTTCGCTAAAAGAAGTGCATTTGAGACTTCCGTTTGGGCTTATCCAAGCAGAGTCTTTAGGAGAGCTCCAGTTGAGCTTCAGGAAGATGGACCCACCTAGGGTTTCGATTGATTGGTTGATTTGTGATTCGAGTTCTGGAAAAGAAGGTGGTGGTTGTTGTGGTGAAGATGGTTCTGATTCATTATCGGATTGTTGTTCTGAGATTGTGTAATCTTCTTCATCTAAGGGATTGTGGATTCTGTTGGGTAATGCATCGTCGTTAGAGACCGGAAGAAAGAACGGGCCAGAATCATCGAGAAGATACTGGATGAAGGATTCGGGAAGCTCGTGAATTATGGTTTTTATGGTTGAGGATTTAAATCTTGGGTACCATTCTTGTATCTGACATCTGTTTACTTCGTCTTCCTTCATTGCTTCAATGAAATAATATCGGCTCCTTGAGGACCCTAAAGATTTTAGTTGTAGAATTGTTTGATCAAATCTGCAAATCAAAATTCGACGTTATCAGAGACAGCTAATGGGAATGCTCTAAGCCTAATGATGCATTAGCCATCAGTATATTCAAATGACATATTTTGAAACTTTCAGGGCTTGATTGTTTTATCTCTCGAAAATAAGTGAACCTATCTCCACCATTTAGTGGAGGAGATGACTGAGACTGAATGAACTACTGATACACGAACTTACTGAAACAACGTACCACACAAGCAAATAACACTTGCAAGATACATTGATCCAATTTAAGTTGTTTCTACCCAACATAATTAAAAGGTAGCACAGGTTTAGCGAAAGATGGTATAGGCAAGGTATAAGGTATCAAAGTGACAGGATGGGACCCTTTTTGCATAATTTAGAATGCGTATAATTTTCACAAATTACAAGTAGTTGCAAGTGTAGAAAGATTAAAAAAGGAACTGTAACAAATGCTTAAATGTCTTACTCTACACCATCAATATAAACAAACAGAACAATCAACTGTCCAAGTAGCACAAGTGTACTGATTCTGAAAGACAGAGCAAAATGTACCAGTACAGGTCGAAAAGTGAATGGGTTTGGGTCAGATGGCTAGTTTAAAAAAAGGGTCAGATAGGCGTGTATTATTTCTTTCAATTTCAATACTAACAAGTTAAAAAATCTCTTCAATGGCCATTTCGTATCTCGTAATGTTTAACTCTTTATAAGGTCGGCAACATGATCACTCCTTATAGGCATTCAAATATATTAGCAGTAAAAATAGATTTGACCGAAAGCTGCAGGCCTGCAGCCAACAGTGAGAAATAACAACCATACTACAAAAACTAGTTAATAATCACAAATCACTAGTAATGACACAAACATTTAAGTTATCATCGCAATACCCACCCATGAATATGATTGCAGAAACCCGTCATGCAATTTGCATATTAACAAAGAATTCTATTATTAGTGAACACTGAACACCAGTCTAACAAATCTCAACCACACCCATAAACCTATACCCCCATTATTCAGCAAATTATCGAGAACTAAAGCATTAGGTACTTGTAATCAGAGTCTCTTTTTTTTCAAATTATTACCGAAAATGCATTGGTACTCGTAATCAAAATGTACAAGCTGAAGATATCACGAGCAAAGAATAAGATATTCACACCATTAGACAGCAAGAATAGGGGCTGTTAATAGTAGCAATTTGTTACCAAACCTGATTATCAAACGAGTTGATTCGAGCATTTATTACATCATTCAGATCTAAGTGAAGACGTTAAAAGGCTTCAACTTTTATCAGTCATCCTGTTTTCAGTTTTAGTGGATACTGGGCTGCGATAGCTTATTTAACCAGCTTATAACCTCATTGCATTTTATAAAGCAAATAGGTCGTTTTTAGTGATTGGAATCCAATACTGGATAACGATTATGATACGTTCATTATGTGTACAAATTACACGTAGAATGAAAAGTGAACAACCACAACTAAGAGGGTGTCTGCTAATGCGCTCAATTTTTACGGTACAATAAGTAGTTTTCTATTAAACGGGCTCAACTTGCTTATAACCCTTGACTAAAACAGATTCGGTCGACACTTTCTAAGCAATTGGTCTTATTCTATTTTGAAGTCAAATCGCGTTTTTTTTTTTTTTTTTTTGGAACGGCACTACACTTGAATCTGACCCCCGAGTTAAACCATCCAAACGGGCAGGACCCAAGACCCGAACCACTAGGAGAAACCCGCGAGGGGAAACCCCTAGAACTCACGGCTTCGCACTAGGAGGAAAACCTGAGATATTTTTTTCACTTGCAAGACTTGAACCCTGGGTAAAACCTCCCCCTGAGCTAATCGTTTTTATGGCATAAGCATATCCAAAACTATTTCATGAACTGCTTATATCTTAAGGCTGCTGCTTATAAGCAGAACTAATAAGCATCACAAACACCCTCTAACTCTTAACTAACTAATAACTAGCTTTATAAACAATAAGCAATCCCAAATACCCCCTAATTCTAACAAACACTGTTGGGGAATGGTGTGGATAAAACAATAAACACTAATCTATAAATATATATAATGAACAGTACGAGTAGATAATAATAATACCTGAGATTTTATTCAACAAGATGAACGATTAACAACAACAATATACTTCCTGAATCAATCATGTTACAATTGGGTCGGGTTAGTTAGTAGTGGGCTTGGGCTAAATAACTAAACATTGTATTTGGGCCAGGCCCATCAAGTATAGGTATTATTGGCGCTGGTAGACTGGTAGTGAAAAAGTAGTGTGGGTGGACGGTTCAAGCTAGGGATGAGCACGGTACCTATCCCGTATCGATCCCGTACCGAATTAGTGGTACCGGGAAATCGGGTTTTCTCCGCCCTTTTTTGGGAATTTCCCGATTTGGTACCGGTATCGATTTTTTTTCACCTTATTTCGTAGTCCCGGTACCGTACCGTATTTCAAGAATCGGTACCGTTTCGATACGGTTCCGGTTCGGTTCGAAATGCTCATCCCTAGTTCAAGCCTTGAGTTATTTGTGATTGGGTATTTTGATGTGAAAATGTAAAAGATAATACTTAGGTGATGGAACGGTTCAAGCGACTACACTTCTGCTCAGCATCCGCAATGACTTAAATAGGCAAAAGCTTTTCTTTTTTTTCAAAAGCTTTTTATAAGTGTTTTATTGCATTGTGTTGATACAAAAGTTGGGCGTTCCTTGTTTGGACTCTGGTTCTCGTACCAATTGAATCTTGATGCTTGAGACATGCGCACTAAGTAAACAGAAAACACCGTTAGGCTTATCGTGGGATTGTCTCCCACAATTATCCTCCGACGTGAGAGTAAGTAATCGGTTTTAGGGTTAATGGAGAGTTAGGGTTTTGGATCGTACCTTTAATGAGGGTTGAGATACCCTTTATATACACACGGAATCCTTGTTGGTATCGTGTTCCTCAAGCTTCTGCGTATCCCGCCTAAGTCGGTTATCGGATGCTTATCTCCCAAGATAGGAGATATCCGATATTGTTAGCCATAAATAACTTTGGGTTTGGGCCTTCGTGAGCCCAAACCGTTATTGGGTTAGCCCAATCATGTTGGGCTTGTTAGTAGTAGTCATTGGTCGGGTTCGTAACCCGAATGCGGACTATACGTCATCATGTCCCCCCAGTCTAGTATGCGCGGGGAGAACCTGCGGATGCTAGACTAATAACTGTAGCACCGAAATTCTTCAAAGCGTAGAGGAGAAGCTAAAGAAGTTTCCCGCCATGAAGAAGACACGGTGAATCTAGTCAAAATATCTCAAAGGAATGCCTCGTAAATCGGGGGAAAGTAACTGTAACTGTGTCACATCAACAGATCCTATCCACTCATTTAGAGATAGTGGGATCCACGTGGCGTTCATCGCGTGGATGAAGAAACTTATATAACCTTCCGCCTCTTTATTACTGTGATTATCACAGTAAAAATCATTTCCGCCATTGTTAAAAAAGCTCCAACTTGCAACCAAGAAACCCTTGATATCCTAAAGGTAACCGCGCGTGCGCCATTAAATAATTGTACCATGGTCCGTGGTTTAGCTGATTTCACCTCCGACATGACCGAGGATGAACTTCTCGAGTTCACCTCGGATTATTATATTCCCTTCGCGCTGCATCCGAAAGTTCCGGATGCGCAGGCGTCAATTGCAGACTTCCCCGAAGGGAAAGTAGGGGTATACACGCGTTTTTTCGAGTTCGTGAATCAGCGTGTGCCCATATCCTTATTCTTGAGCGACGTGTTAAATTATTACCGTCTGCACATATCCCAGCTGCACTGCATAGGCGCAGCCAAAATAACAAACTTCCATGTTAATTGCCGTCTCCTGGCAATTAACCCGACTATCCACCTATTCCGCTTATTTTACCACACAACGTGGTCAAACGGGTGGGTATCGTTTGCTAAGCGCGCCGGTAGACTGCAATGTTACACGGAGAAACTGGACGCGCTTAGGAACTGGAGGGAAAAAAATTTCTGGGTTGATAGGGCGCTATTTCCCTAGCTAGGACTTTGACTTCTATACTCAGGGTTCGCTGCCAAAGGATGAGCGCCCCCACCCTGGAACATACAGCGCTGAGGATGCTGATACGATAAACACCAACCGTATTCCCATCAATTCCTACCCCGAGGAATTTTTGGTGCATATGGGCATCAGTCGTAATTACTTTGGTAGACCTGATGAGGTGCCAATCTTCTTGGACGCGGATGGCCAGGGTGGGTGCTCGTCCTTTCGCATTCCTTTGCTTATTAATGTGAGCCTTTCTTTTAATCTTTGTGCTTTTCATAACCTGTTTGTTGTTTGTTTTTTGTTGCGCAGAGATGGATCTATTCAGAGTTGTGCAGTTGGCGAAGCCGCGCCAAGTGAATGTAGGGACGCGCCCGCTGAGAGAGGGGGAAGAGCCCATTCTGGAAGCCACAGCAGGGCGTACCCTAGAAATGGAGCTGGGAGAGACAGGGGGTAGTTCTTCCGTCGCGATGGAGGCAACCCCTCTGCAAAGCGTGCCAAGCCCTAGGGCTCCCTCCCCATTAGTGGAGCCGTCACAATTAGAAGTAGCGGAGAGCATGGAAGAAGAAGAGGAGGAGAGCCACGGGTTGAAGCGCAAGAGATCGCTTGATGGCGATGGCGCGAGCTCATCTAGGAAGAAGCGTCCCGTCATTCTGGTCGTTGAGTCATCATCCAGTGACGTGGCATCGCCTCCCCCTTTAGCTGATACTACTGCTCCTCAGTAAGTGTTATTTTCAAAGTCCTTATCGCATTCCTTTTTTATGTTATGAAACAATTGCTAATTCGCTTGTATGTGTGCAGGTTTGAACACTCTATAGAGTCGCCCCCCAAGGATAGTCATGTGCGTGCTGAATCTTCTGAACCGAAGAGCCAAAGCGCTGAGCCATTGGCATCTGGGGATGCGCCAATGGATCAGCTTGTTGAAGATCTGGTGCTGGCTACTACGCACCAAGCTACGTTGGTTGCGCATCTAAAGGCTAAGTACTATGGAGAAAGTAGCCAGAGCGCGCAAAAGGACCAACAAATTGCGTTGCTGGAGGCACGTTTGGCCAGTGCCAAGGTTGAAGCAGAGGCCATGAGCTTGTACGCCCAAAGACTTGCTGAAGAAAAGATGGCACTACTGGGTCAAATAAGTCAGGAGCGTACTGCATCAGTGGAATATAAGGCTTCGTGTCTCTGGGCGCTGAAATATCTTGAGAAGGGGAAGGAAGAGTTGTTCTCTCAGTTAGGGAATTTTGGTGCAACTGTGGGAAGCTCACTGGAAGCGCAGGAGATGAAGTTGCGCAAACTCAGCATTGAGTATAATGAGGAGTTATATCCCCAGCTCATGTCTTATATCGTTGAGCGCAGGTGGCTCATCGGCCATGGTCTGCGCCTTGCCGCCCTTAGTACCTTGGAGTCGCAGGAGGTAGTGGACGCGTTTGGGGGGTTGTGCAGTGCGCGTTGGCGCGGGGCAAGGCAGAAGCTGTAGAAGAACTCCATGAGGCTGATTTGTTGAAGGTGCCTGCTGATAAGGTACCTGGTTATAATGAGCATGCGTATGATGATCTGGTTGCCGCAATGGAGAAGATGAAGCTGTTGGAGTTTCCTCTAATTGCTGAATTGGAGCGCGACCAGGATTATCCCATAAGGGGTAATTATGGAGGGGCTAACCTTGGCTCGGCATCGTGCTGAAAATGCGGAGGCGCAACTTGATTATTTTTTGAAACCTGATGAGTCCCAACTGCAGGTACCTGTGTTTGCTCGCCCCCGCGACATCTTGAATCCTTTCGCCCTGGAGAAGGAAGTTCCGTTAAAGCAAGTCTTGGAAGCTCATGCTACAAGACTTGCCAAGAAGGAAGGTGTTAAAGGCAAGGCTATTTTATGCGGTATTGGCGCAGCTCATCTCCCCAGGTCTGACGGGGTACCGATTAGTGTTGCCACGGTATCCCGCCAAGACTCCGACTTGTTGAAGAAGCCAAACGAGGTTGGGGATGCTGCAAGCCGTGTGGGGAGCTCATCTCTTAGGCGTTGTAGGAGCATATAGATTGTAACTTGTGTTGTAAATATCATTTTGTAAGAACGCATGGTACTTAATGAAATATTACTTTTGTTGAATGTGGTTGCGACTTACAATATTTGTACTTAGTTACTTGTCTTTGCATAAAAAACATGCTTATTGTCTAAGAAGCAAACTGTTGTATAAGCGCAACGAATCTTTGGAGATAATAATTATGTATGAACTATCATACTTATAATGTTTTAAGTACTTTTAACATAATCGTATATGGTGTGATATTCAGCGTACTGTGAATATCATAGTAAGGAGCCAAGAGTCTTGATTTCTAGTTTTGTTAAACGCGCATGGTATGCATGGTTGCGCATCCATCGTGGAATGCGCATTGAACTTATTCCAACGTCTTGAAAATAAGGTGTTTAACAAGGATGCGTGATCCAATGTTGATGGGTTTGCAACCCTCTTACTCAACGAGTTATTTAGTAGGTTTACTCATCCTTTTACCATCGTGGGTTTATTATGTGCATGCGCACCATGTAGGCAAAAGATAATATAACAACAATGTTGAGATATGAATAATACGTAAATAACAAATTAGAATGTGTCATGGAGTTAGCTAGAAACCACGACATTTTATTAATACTTGCAAGTTTTTGTAAAAAGAAAAGAAAAACATCTGCCTAAGTAAACAAAATGTAAATACACGGATATTTATTGAACACTATACTAAAGTGCAGGAGTATCCGTGCGCTGGGCCGTAGCCGTTCCTAGAGATAGCATCGTTTGAGATTGCAGATGTTCCATGTGCGTGGTAGTTCACGGCCATCCATGTCACGCAGCTTGTACGCGCCTTTTCCTAATGCTTCAATGACCTCATAAGGTCCTTCCCACGTTGGTCCAAGTTTTCATGTATCTTCTGTGTGGCTCGCATCATTGGCACGGTATACGAAGTCGCTTGGTCTGAATGAAACACTACGCACTTTAGCATCGTAGTATCCCTTCATTTTTGACTTGGATCTCGCTTCACATATAGTTGCGCGCTCGCGTCTCTCTTTCAACAGGTCTAAGTTGATACGCCGTTCATCGTTATTGGTTGCAACGTTAATTTTGGCAGTGCGAATAGTTGGCATCCCAATTTCTGCTGGTATGACGGCTTCTGTCCCATAGACGAGAGAAAAGGGAGTGTCTCCCGTGCTAGTTTTGATTGAAGTGCGGTGTGCCCACAGAACATGCGATAATTCTTCCACCCACATTCCTTTGTGCTTGTCCAGACGTGCCTTAATTCCTTCACCCAGACTTCGATTTGCATGCTCTACTAAGCCGTTGGTTTGTGGGTGTTTAACCGATGCGAAGTGCTGTGTGATATTTAACTTCTCGCACCAGTCCTTGAAAGGGTTGTCACATAATTTTTTCCCATTGTCTGAGATGATTTCCCCAGGTAATCCGAAGCGGCATACAATATTTTCCCAAACAAAGCGTTTTACCTGATTGCCAGTGATTGTTACAACCGCCTTTGCTTCGATCCACTTGGTGAAATAGTCTATGGCTACTATGAGGAACTTCAATCCTCCTGCAACAGGAAAGGGACCTGCAATGTCGATACCCCACTTGTAGAATGGCCATGGTGCCGTAATAGGTGTTAGCTCCAGTTGTGGTTGGTGTGGAACGGGGTCTGTGAACCTGGCAGTCGCCGCACCTTCTTATTAAGTCTCGCGCATCACGGTGCATGGTGGGCTAGTAGTATCCTGACCGTAAAGCGCGCGTCACCACGGACCGTGGTCCTGAATGCATACTGCATGAACCGGCGTGGATTTCCCGCAGTACATAATTTGCTTGCAGGGGTCCGACACAGCGTAGCCATGGTTGTAGGAAGGAGCGTCGATATAGTATACCGTCTCGAAGTTCAAACCTCTGTGCTGTGCGCCGTATTCTTCGGGCTTCCTTATGCTCTTGGGGCAATACGCCCTTGCTTATGAATTCAATTATTGGTGTCATCCATGTAGGACCTTCCTCCTCTATTACCGGGGATATTTCCATATCTGAGATGGACTTGCTTTTCAGCGTTTCCACTAATACCTGTTTTGACAGGTGCGCAAAGCTTGTGGATGCAATATTGCTCAATGCATCTGCCTTCCTATTTTTCCCTCTAGGAACTTGTTTGATGGTAAACCTGTCGAAACTCTGAATTAGTGACTTGGTCTTGTCGAGGTATTGGATCATATTTTCTTCTTTAGCCACATACTCGCCCAACACATGGTTGGCCACTAGCCGGGAATCCACATTTGCTTCCAAGTTGCGTACGCCCATTCGAGCTGCAATGCGTAGTCCGACGATTAGGGCTTCATACTCTACCTCATTGTTTGTCGCTGTGAATTCAAAACGCATTGTGTAAGTGAATTCCATTCCCTCTGGGCTTGTGAGGATAAGGCCTGCTCCTGACCCATCCACGCATGAAGATCCGTCCATGAACAAGATCCATGGGTCTTGTATTTCCACCTTACTTTGTGAGGATAAGTCCTCAGGGTCCGGTTTTTCGATGATAAAGTCTGCTAGTATTTGCCCCTTAACCGCAGTGCGTGGCCTGTAGGAAATGTTGTGCTCACCTAGTAACACACTCCACTTCTGTAGACGTCCTGATGCATCAGGTTTGGAGATAATTTGCTTGATGGGTTGGTCTGTAATCACTGCTATTGGGTGTGCCTGGAAGTACCCGCGTAACCGCTTTGCAGCAAATACTAGTGCTAGGACCAGCTTTTCCATTGCACTGTAGTTAATCTCCGTCTTCTTGAGTGCTTTGCTTACAAAATACACCGGTGTTTGCACTGAATCCCTGTCTGTTAATAGCACTGCGCTTACTGCTCCATGAGTTGCCGACAAGTACATGATTAACTCCTCCCCTGGGCGAGGTGCCACCAGCGTGGGGAGTGCTGCTAAGTGCTGTTTAAGTTGCATGAAAGCTTCTTCTGCTTCCATGGTCCAGCGAAAGTCTCCCTTGTTTGTACACTTCTTGAGCGTTTTGAAAAGAGGGAGTGAGTTGTCTGCTGACTTGGACAATAATCTGTTCAAACCGGCTAGCTTTCCATTTAGGGATTGGACTTCTTTCAACGTGCGTGGTGAAGGAAGTTGGATGACAGCCTTCGTTTTTTCTGGGCACGGTTTGATGCCATCGGGCTCTATAAGATATCCGAGGAACATGCCTTCCGTAGCCCCAAAAGTGCATTTCTTAGGATTTAGCTTCATGTTGATCTCTTTTAGTGTCTTAAATGTTTCCTCAATGTCGCGCACCAATTCATCTTCCGTATGGCTTTTTATTACGAGGTCATCAACATAAACCTCTAAGTTGCGGCCCACCTGTTTTTCAAATGCGTTATCCACCAACCATTGGTAAGTGGCGCCTGCATTTTTTAAACCGAAGGGCATCTTAGTATAGCAATAGACGCCTTGGCTTGTATGGAAAGCCGTTTTTTCTTCATCTTCCTTAGCCATCTGAATTTGGTGGTATCCTTTGTATGCGTCTAGGAAGCATTTAAGTGGGTATCCGCACAAGGATTCTACCTTCTAGTCTATCTCAGGTAGCGGGTAGCAGTCTTGTGGACATGCTTTGTTGAGATCTGTGAAGTCTACACACATCCTCCAACTACCATCGCTCTTCTTGACCATCACTGGATTGGAAAGCCAGTCATGGTAGTAGACCTCTTGCATGATACCTGCGTCCACAAGTTTGTGTACTTCTGCCAGAATTGCTTGTGCACGCTCTGGGGCTTGGCCACGCTTCTTTTGTCGTACTGGGGAGTATCCTTGTCGGATTCTCAACTTGTGCTCGGTGATTGAGCGTGGTACCCCGGTCATGTGCTTTGGTTCCCATGCGAAAACATCCAGATTCTTTTGTAAGAGTGCGCACACAGCTGCCCTGCCGTTATCAGATAGCGATCCCCCGATCGATACTTCTTGCTCCGGGTATTCGGGATGAATTGCGACCTTCAGGTTTGGTATTTTCGTTGCACGCTGTTTCGGAATGGGTGCCGTTTCATGTGTAATCGTGTTACAGTCTCCGGGTGGTGTGGTGGTATTGTAGAGAGTGACAATGCCCCCATCCACCGGGAACTTAAGCATCCCATGTGCTGTAGATGGTACCGCGCGTATAGCGAATATCCCTGGTCTTCCAATAATGCCATTGTATGGCGAAGGGGATTTGATTACCATAAAGGTCATCCAAGCTGTCGCCGAATGCTCCTTATTTCCTACATTGACTAGCAGGCGTATTTGCCCCATGGGCCATATTTTTTCGCCTGTGAAACCAGTCAATGCCGTCGTGGCCGGGCTTAGTTGGTTGCGTATCTCAGGTCGCAGTCGCTTGAAACAATGTTCATACATAATATCCGCGGACGCTCCTCCATCAACATACATGCGGTGGATATCGTGACCCCCTGCGTTGATCTCAATGGTGAGCGGTTCCACTACTGCGTTGTCCGCATCCAAGGTGGGGAAAGATATTTCGTTGCCACAGTTAAACTTTTGGCCGATCTTCTGTCTAGTCATCCGCTGCCATGATTGTATCATGTATATGGTATCGGCTTTGTCCTTGGGTACTTCTTTCTTGTTCCCCGTCTTTTGCTTATCCTTCCCCTCCTTGGTGTTTTTAACCAAATGGTCCAATCTGCCTTCTTTGACTAGTTTATCAATGAGTTGGCGCAGTTGAACACATTCGTTGGTGGTGTGGCCCTTCTGTCCATGGTAGTCGCAGTATCCATTCCCCACGCGTCGTTCTTCTAGAGTGCGCATTGGTGGGGGTCTTGGGAAGTTCGCGCCTTCCGTTGCGAATATCTCCTTTGGGGTCTTTGTGAGCGAGGTATACTTGTCGTTATCCTGTCCACTCCCTTGGCCGCGGTAGTTCTTGTTGCGGTTGCTACTCTGGTCAATGGATTGTCTCCGAGGTTGTTCCTGTGACCTATAGTTTGAGTAACCTTTCTTGCTATCTGTCGCGGCGGCTTCTCCTTGGATAAAGGACCTTGTGCGCTTCATAAGTTCATCAAATGTTTGGGGGATTCTGTCATTCAGCCTTTTGATGAGTTCTGGGTTATTGATCCCGTTCATGAACCCTGAGATCTTCAGTACTTCGGGGCATGCCTTGACCTGTATGCACTCATCTTTGAAGCGCTCCACATAAGCACTTGTGGATTCCCCCTGGCGCTGTTTTACCCTGGGGAGTTCGACAGGGTTTTTAGCGCACTTTTTCCTTTGAGTGAAGTTCAGGCGAAACGCCTTCCGCAACTCTTCAAAGCCATCAATGCTTCTGCGTGGAAGCTTACTGAACCAGTTTCGCGCGTTTCCCACTAGTGTGGAATTGAACATGTGGCACCACACAGGTTGTGGCCAGTTTTCGATGGTAGCGACCGATTCAAAAATTTTTAGGTGATCGTCCGGATCACCTGTTCCATCATAGGTTTTCACATTGGCGGGCATGCGCCTCATTTTATTTTCTGAGAAATCGCTGATGCGCCGAGTGAATGCATCTACTTTTTGGCGGCGCCACAGAATTGATATGTCTTCCTCCTTCTTGTCGCGATATTTCCTCCTGGACTTCCAGTGCCCGGTTTCGTTATCCTCGTTGTCCGAGGAGTTACCAGAGGACCAGTTTTCCCTCTTTCGGCGCTTGCGCCGACTGTCCCCAGAGTTCCCACTTGAAGGGCTTTCACTTGGAGAGTACCGTCGTCCCAGTCTGTCATGGACCCTGCGGCTACCAAGCCTAGCGTGGACATTGGTACGCCGTCCATCTTCCTCGTGTTCCCCAAGGTATTGCATGTCCGCTGCTTCATCATTCTCAACTCTCCTCCCAATCCTGGTAAATACTGGGGGTTGTCGGTTATCCCTTCCGCGCTTTTCCTTCTGATGACGCGGTGGAGATATCTCATATTCCGGGCCGAAATCGAGTCGGGCATGCAAACTCCGACTAGACCTCTTTTTAGCTTCCTCTTGCATGAGAGCAGCCAAGGTTTCGTAGTTTTGAGACACGAAATCACTTGGCGCTAGTTCCGGCGCAACCCCTTCTAGAGCAGGGGTGTCTGTTTCTACCACTAGACCCTTGTTTCTGTCAGGTGCGTCTGGTGCTTTTGTGAGGTTCGCCTCTAGCACCGATTGGAGTGGAGTGGTAAAAGGAGTGCGCAGTGGACCTTCTGTGTCAGTGGTTGTTGGGGTGGCCTGGGTTGTCCCCGGGCGTGGTTCCACCGTTGGGAAGACTAGATCTGGGCCTGATCCTTGGTTTCTAGTAGTGCTGGTTGTCCCAAAGACCTGTTTAGAAACCGATCTACTTTGCTGCTTTTTTCCATGTATGTCACCATGCGATCGCTGGTTTTGGTTTCCTTGCTTCGTCATTCTAGTTCTTAGTGATTGGTCCCACGGATGGCGCCACTTGTTGATACAAAAGTTGGGCGTTCCTTGTTTGGACTCCGGTTCTCGTACCAATTGAATCTTGATGCTTGAGACCTGCGCACTAAGTAAACAGAAAACACCGTTAGGCTTATCGTGGGATTGTCTCCCACGATTATCCTCCGGCGTGAGAGTAAGTAATCGGTTTTAGGGTTAATGGAGAGTTAGGGTTTTGGATCGTACCTTTAATGAGGGTTGAGATACCCTTTATATACACACGGAATCCTTGTTGGTTTCGTGTTCCTTAAGCTTCGGCGTATCCCGCCTAATTCGGTTATCGGATGCTTATCTCCCAAGATAGGAGATATCCGATATTGTTAGCCATAAATAACTTTGGGTTTGGGCCTTCGTGAGCCCAAACCGTTATTGGGTTAGCCCAATCATGTTGGGCTTGTTAGTAGTAGTCATTGGTCGGGTTCTTAACCCGAATGCGGACTATACGTCATCACATTGCATCAATAGCTTTTTGAAAAGCTTTACACAAAGGCTTGACAAACATCAAGTCTTTCTCAAAAGGTTTAGTTAATAAATAGAGTATGCATTAAATGTATTAAATGCTTCAAGTCATTGAAGACTTGGAGCATTGTGGACGCTTTAAGTTTATAAAATAACTTTTTGGGTGCTAACCTCCTATGAGATTTTCACCTCTTTGTTGACAAGACAAAGACAATTATTTACCATATTTTGTCTAGTATTTTTTTAATTTTTTAATACTTTTATCGTTAAATTTTATAACATTACCTCCAAATAATATACTTCAAAATAATTTTATCAAATTCCTACATTTCTTTTTTATTTTAGTTTTTTCCTTCTATTTAAGCTAACCCAAATACATATTCCGTACTTTTTGTCTTGTCAAAATTTATAACCTTTGCTCGTAATAATACACTTCAAGATAACATATCTTTCATAGAGAAAAGTTCATTATAGAACTCATATTTGCCATAGAACCAATCAACCAATCATAGCCACTCATTTCTTTTATTAAAAATATATTCACCCTTTTTTTGAAAATTAAATATCTCACAAACCGTTAATCGTTACGTCAAAAAAATTATACCATCTCGACGAGAATTAAATTATCTTTCTATAGATATACATTGTTATATACTTTCGACGAACTTTTTTTTAAAAAAATTTCGTCCAGAAAAATCACATGTGATTTGTAAAAATCACATGTGATTTCTTAAAATCATATGTGATTTGATTTTTACGAATCACATGTGATTTTTAAAAATCACATGTGATTCTTACAAAATTTCGATGAACTTTTTTTAAAAAAAATTCCGTCCAGAAAAATCACATGTGATTTGTAAGAATCACATGTGATTTGTAAGAATCACATGTGATTTCTTAAAATCATATGTGATTTGATTTTTACGAATCACATGTGATTTTTACAAATCACATGTGATTTTTCTGGACGAACTTTTAAAAAAAAAAGTTCGTCGAAAGTATATAACAATGCATATCTATAGAAAGATAATTTAATTCTCGTCACGATGGTGTATTTTTTGTAGCTTGAAGATTTACCGTTTGCAAGATATGTTGTTTTAAAAAAAAGGTGAAAATAAAAAAATGGATGAATGTGATTGGTTAATTGGTTCTATGACAAATTTGAGTTCTACATGGATCTCAACTCATCTTTCATATATATATTTTTTTCTTCTAATAAGGAGGGAGTATCATAATCATTTTAGGGGTATCAATAACCTGCACTTTATTTTTCATTATAATTGAAGTGTAAATGCAACTGATGATATTTTTGTGTACTCATGTCGACACCAAACAACCACATCATATCTGCCTTGAATTCTTTATTTATGACCTTACCAGTATGAAACAAAGAGGATTGCGTAGCTACAAACAACCAATATATTTATATTATGTCCCCACCTTAACTGGTGGTCTTCAATGGCGACTTGTTTAATATTTATGACTAATTTACATAAAATTAAAAAATAAATAAATAAATAAATAATGATAGCCTTACTTTAAACAGCAACCACATTTATAGCGAATTGGTTTCTTCTCTAACTTGTATTTTTTCGTAGTCAATTTTGCAACATTATATAAAACTCCAAAACAAAGGCTTAGGCTGGGCACAGTCGTGACCCAAGTCACCGGGTGTCACATCAACTTTCTCTCTCCGATGACCAGATACGATCAAGTTGCCACAGTCAATGACCAAATAAAATTAAAAAAAAAAAAAAAAAAACAAGAAAGAAAGAAACAAAAAGTCGAAATGTTCTTGAAACAAAGCTTGTAGACCAGTCAATTTTATCGACGTCAATAATTTACGAACCATACATTTTGCTTGAGAGATGTTTGAGACATCAAACACAACACAGCTTGTGTATGTCAATAAATTTTATCTATACTAAACAATGATTAATAATATACAAATAGGCAATAGAAAATAAGTATAATCTAGTACATATCTTATCAAGGAGAAAAGTCTCCCGTTGTTTTTTTCTTTTTTCTTTTATGAAATGGAAGAAAAAGTCTCCATATGTTGCAATAGCGGAATGTTTGCATACACAAATATTATTTAACGCTCGAGCTAAGTACATTTCTATATGTTTAGTATTTTAAGCGTGAACAATATAATTAAGCGGTTGTGAATTTATCAAAAAGTATATTATCAAGCCTTGGTTGCGTTGCGTTTTATATAGAGTTTCTTAATTAAAAATGATAGAATGTCGTTATTTAACAACCGTTAAGTAACGGCCGTTAGCAGGACTGTTTGTGTAACTAACATCTAACATGAAGGACCAATTATGTAAAAAAAATTACATCGTTAGTCCCTACAGGACCTATTTTGCAACGCAAGTTAAACCTCAGGGACCCTTGTCGCATTTTCGTATTTTCAAAAAGTATTTAAAAAAAATTAAAAAAAAAAATGTAACGACCGTTAGTAGATAACGGTCATTAACTTACGACTGTTAGTTACTATACATTTCACTGTGTATGTTTATACAACCCGTTAGACATTTTATGCATTGCGTGTCTTTTTCAGTAACTATGATTTACAATTTTTTGGCCGACTAGTTAACGAAGGTTGAACCCATCACCACACGTATTCAAACCAAATAAATCACTCTTTTTAAGAAGGTTCATGTAGCCACTAAGCTATGATTTGCATTATTTGTTTAGTGCTCTAAACATAAAACTATTGTCTGATAAAAATCTCGCTTCAAACTTCAAACCTTAGAGCACTCGGTATCATCAAAGATATCATGCCATGAAAATCCAACCGATGTTGGAAAATTCGTTGCCTCGACCGATGTTATGACCGATGCCCACAGTCATGCCGACCGAAGCTAACATCGGTCATCTTTGGTTTTTTGTGTTGACCGACTGATTTTCATTTGTCGACTGTGACCAGCCTTATAGAAGCGTGACTCATTCAAATTTGTACCAGAAAGAAACTTGTTACTAATTAAATACTGTATGAATTTAACAAGACTCGTGTATGCTTGTAGTAAAAAAGGAACTTTCTATGTATTTTTGTGACCCTATATTTCTACAACTTATTTGACCCGTTAATTTTGGAGCTTCTCCAAAAGTCAGGTCTATGTTACACAGCTTGTGTGATTTTCTCATGAACTTGACCCTACATTTTGACTTGTACTAACTGCCTTCGTGTTTTTGGAGGCCCTAGGCGAAAACTGAACATAAGGCTCTAAATTTGGCTCTTATTTACGAGTTAAATAATTATAGAATACTATGCTCGACGTTTAACAGCTTATCGTACTCGAATTTTATGTTAACCAAAATCTGAAACTACGAAAAATGTCTTTTCGCCTTTATTTTTCACCGCATAGCTTCTTGTGTCCAAAAATTTGAGGCTCTCAAAACTCGGAGGCCCGGGATAATCGCCCACCTCGCGCGCCTTTGAAAGACAACAGTGTCCATCTTCAAAAGACAACACTGGTTACATGTAGGGTGGTAAGTATGATTTTTAGTTCTATCACAAACTTAACTGTCAACTCATTTATTTCACCATGTTACCTATCTTCCGAGCTAACCTACAAACTACATTTTCACAAAGTTGACTTGACTTACAAATACTATTCCAAAATTCAACTTAGGTCGGTATGCTAGTTTTAATGAAATGCAAGTTGCAAAAATGGGTCGACCCGGCTGGGTTAACCGGTTGAACCCGCCGGGTTAACAGGTAAAAAATCCAGGTTTTTAAAAACGGGTTAACCGGTTAGACCCATCGGGTTTTTTTTTTTTTTTTTTTTTTTTTTTTTTTTTTTTTTTAATAAAAAACCGGGTTAACCCGGTTTAAAAATATATATAAAAATAGCCGGGTTGACCCAACGGTCGAACCGGTTGAACCGGTAACCCGATAACTCGACAGGGTCGATTAAAAACCCGGTTTTCAAAACACGCAACTGATTTTAATGTGAATGATTGATTATACCCTAAGACACTTCATAATTAGTCAATTTCAAAAGTACTTCTTCAAGTCAACATTCCAATCAACAAAACATATCAATATTCAAACATAAAGCATTATTAAACCAATAATTTCAACACATAAAGAACATTTTCATGAACTAATTCAACAAAACTTATGATGAAGAAACAGCAGCTTACCATGATATGCCTTTGCATAGCTGTTGTACTATGTTCAGTGATCACATGTACAACAGCAGTTGACACCATATCAGCAAACCAGACTATAAAAGATGGCGAAACCATTGTTTCGAACCAAGAAAGTTTTGAGCTTGGATTCTTTAGTCCCAAGAATTCTACTAACCGATACGTTGGAATATGGTATAAACGTGTATCACAAGGAACTGTTATCTGGGTAGCTAACAGGAATACGCCGATCACAGACGCCTCAGGTGAGCTGACTCTCACTCTCCAGGGAGTTTTAATGATCCGTAATGTGTCTGGTGACATTATATGGAGGTCGGGAAATATGTCTGTAAACAACCCGGTTTGTCAGTTATTAGAAACTGGTAACTTGATAGTTCGAGATGGACAAGATGGTACGCTGGAGGATCCCATATGGCAAAGTTTTGACTTTCCAACAGATACGTTTGTTCCTGGGATGAAATTCGGAAAAGATTTGGTAACTGGGGTGGAAAGGCATTTTACGTCGTGGAAAAATGAGGATGACCCGTCTTTAGGTGAGTTTACCGTGTGGATTGATATACAAGGGTACCCGCAAATGATCGTTAGGGATGGTTCCAATAGAACCAGGTTTCGTGCAGGTCCATGGAATGGAATTCGGTTTAGTGGTGAACCAAATACGAGACCAAATTCGATATATAGATTTGGGTTTGTTCTTAATGAAAAAGAAATGTATTACCACTTTGATTTAGTTAATGCTTCGGTTTTCACACGACTGGTCATTACACCTACGGGTAGCTTTGAACGGTTGTTATGGATTGAAAGTAGGCAAGAATGGTTAGTATACATGACTCCACAGACTGATAACTGTGACAGGTATGCTCTATGTGGTTCATTTGCTAGTTGTAGCATTAACAATTCACCAGCTTGTGGGTGTTTGAGAGGGTTCGAACCCACGTCACCGGACCAATGGAATGTAGCAGATTGGTCTCAAGGGTGTAAGCGTTCGACCCCTTTGAATTGTGGACTGGATGAAGGGTTTAGGAAATATTCGAGTATAAAGTTGCCAGATACACAAAGGTCGTGGTTTGATTTGACTATGAAACTTGATGAATGTGCAAGGATGTGCAAGAGGAACTGTTCGTGTACTGCTTACACGACTCAGAATATAACCGGGAAAGGAAGCGGATGTTTGTTATGGTTTGGTGACTTGATGGATATCAGAACGTTTACGGAAAACGGGCAGGATCTTTATATAAGAATGCCAGCCTCTGAATTAGGTAATCAGAGGGTGTTTATTTCAAACCGATTATCTGCTTGGAACTAAGCACCAACCTGCATATTTTGAAGTGCTTATTACTCGAAAAGGATGTTTGGGATTGCTTATTTAAGTGCTTATCTGCTTGTTTTTAAGCACTGGCTGTTTTGAGTGTTATAATAAACTGCTTATTTGCTTATTTTACTCTAAATAAGCACAGTAAAAAAAGGAACGTAGCTAAGATGTTGTATCGAAACTACTTATGTGCTTACAAAAATAAGCAACCAAATATGTAATCCCAAACACCCTCTCAGTTAAATCACATTTCACCCTACAGTTTGTTCTGGTTACGAATCTAATTTATCTGTTTAACGAGTAACTATGGTCACTGCAGGAAAGGGTAAAAGCTCGAGTGCACGACTAGTAAAGATCATTGTCCCAATAATATCCGTATTATTGGTCATAATACTTTCTTTGTGTGTATTCTATCGATATAAGAAGAGGAAGCTAAAGCAACAAGGTAACTAGTTGGGTCATTATTAACCATTCAATTTATATAGTTTGATTGACAGTCCCTATTTATCAGGGACACTAGAGAAAGATAATGGACATGATCCTGATAATGAAGACTCTAAGGATGATCTAGAACTACCACTGGTAGACTTCCATATATTACGTAAAGCCACCAACAACTTTTCAGAAAATAATAAGCTTGGCGAAGGTGGTTTTGGACCTGTTTATAAGGTAAAAAACAAGTATATAACCTAGCATTTTGTTAGAATGAAAGAATGTTTGATTTTGCTCGTTCATATATGGTTTTCTCCATAGCAATGTACTTGTTATGTCCCGTTTTGGTCATTGTACTTTTTTGTACATTTGAGTCATTAATAGGTGCCGTTGTGTCCAGATTGAGTCATATAGCCAAAAATTCCCTATAAATTGCATTTCAAACTTGATATAAAATGTTACATTCATATGACGGTAAGTTATATAAAGAAATGTTAAAAGAATACGGTTTACAAAATGACCCAAATGGGACATGAAACCATGTTTTAATGACTCAATTGTACACAAAAAGTACAATGTCAACTGTCAAGTATGGGACAAATGAAAAAGTACGTTGGATTTTTTTGCGAAAGAGGCTTTACCTAACACTCCAACAAATGGTTTCACGATATTGCAATATAAATCATACTTACCCAAAAAGCTCGTTTTTTCAGGGCGTGATGGAAAACGGGCAGGAAGTAGCAGTGAAGCGGCTTTCAAGGACTTCAACTCAAGGACTAAGTGAATTCAAGAATGAAGTGATCACTATTGCCAAGTTGCAGCACCGGAATCTCGTAAGACTCTTAGGCTGCTGCATCAAGGGAGCAGAAAGAATGTTAGTGTATGAATACATGCGAAACAAAGGCCTCGACTCTTTCATATTTGGTATGATTCTCTTAACAAAAGGCTTATTCAAAAGGGTGTTTGGGATTGCTTATTTAAGTACAATAAAAACAGATAAAAAGTTTTGAGTTTTTGGTTGAAACTGTTTATCTGCTTATATTAGAGTATATAAGCACTTTTAATAAGCAGGTTGTTACGGGCTTAGTGTTGTAGGAGATGAGCAGTTTCAAACAAGCAAGCCCAAACACCCCTTAATTTACGAAAATAGTACATAAACTCAGATGTAAACTGCATGCAGATGGCACTCAAAGTCAAGTACTTGATTGGCCTACGCGTTTTCAAATTATAAAGGGGATTGCTAGGGGACTGCTTTATCTTCATCAAGATTCTAGACTAAGAATTATCCATAGGGATCTTAAAGTCAGCAATATTTTGCTTGACCATGATATGATCCCAAAGATATCAGATTTCGGTATGGCCAGAAGCTTTGGAGGAAATGAGATGGAGGCGAACACAAACAGAGTGGTTGGGACATAGTGAGACTCCTTACTTACCCTTGGTCACTTTTAGCAAATCTATTAAAAGGGTGTTTGGTGTTGGAGTTGTACTTTGAAAGTGATTATTTAAGGTGATAATCATTTTCTAGTGTTTGGCTACAGTGAAACATATACTGGTTATTTCATTTTATAGGCGTCAAATATTCGGTTTTAGAGTAGTTGAACAAAACTGAATTTTATCTTACGAAATTAAGCGTCATTTTTACACGTATATTCATTAATAATCAAAAGATTCCTGAACAGTCAAACAACTAGTTACATCATGACAGCTTACTGCAACTGAAGCACAGCCAAACACTATCTCATGCAACAAGTTTTATTGCAGGTGATTATCTGATTTTGGTTATTCCATATCACATGATCACTTTCAAAACGCAATGCCAACCCCCACCCCTCACGAGTATAATTTCTTAAAATTAACCAACCAAATTTGTTGCAGTGGCTACATGGCACCAGAGTATGCAGGAGACGGTATCTTTTCAGTAAAATCAGATGTATTCAGCTTCGGTGTTCTAGTGTTAGAGATTGTGACTGGAAAAAGAAACAGAGGGTTCACCCACAAAGAACATAACAACAACCTTATCGGACATGTTAGTATAGTCACAGTTTATCACTCTTTATCCTCTTGTACTCTTACGCTTACGGCTTCTTTATTTCATTTTTCTGTATTGTTAGGCCTGGTGGCTCCATAACGAAGGCAAATCATTGGAGCTGGTTGCAGCATCTTTAGATGAGTCCATAAACCTAACAGAAGTAATACGGTCAATTCATGTGGGTTTATTGTGTGTTCAACAACGACCAGAAGACAGACCAACTATGGCTTCTGTGGTTCTAATGTTTGGAAGTGAAGGTGAATTGCCTCAACCTAAGCAGCCTGGTTTCTTCTACGAAAAAGCTACAACAGAAACTAGTAATTCCACAAGTACTACAAGTGGATTAAATCATTCAACCAATGAACTTACCATAACAATGTTACATGCTAGATAAGTATATAGTAAAATTATCAAGGCATGTTGCACATTTTTTGAGTCTAGATCTACTTTTATTTTGTATGTATGCTAATCACATTCACGACAAAGCTGAAGGCTTTATGTTTGAACATCATGAGTTAATATTATGCTGCAGTTGTGCTTGCCTATTATTTAAGAAATACTATGGTCGTCGTAGCATATGAATTAAGCAATATTAGCAAAAGTAAATAAACGATTAAACATCGAGATTGATAGGGGTGGTAACTTGTAGCAAAATCTTATCTGCAACCAACTCCAAAGTCCAAACCTTATCTTCTTCTTGTTTTAGGTTACTGCAAGTTTTATTTAAAGTGAAATTATAACTCGGATTACCACATCCATAGATAAAAATGATTACGTGCGACCAAACGGGCAGGTTAGATAACAAGTTTAACAGGTTAGGGTCAAAATGGTAAACTTTTGCGACTCAAAACTAGTCGCGTCTGGTTGACTCAACAACAATTTTTGTTTAGGATACTTTAACTATTTGACCCATTGGAAATAAATTAGAACCCAAACTGCCTATTGCTTTTTGATACAAAAGAAAGGCATTTTGCAGAATGTTTAGGATTGGTTATCTGATTAATTGCAAATGAAGTTGTTTAGATAAAACAGCTCACTCCAAAAAGCAACAAGCATAATTTTCACATGATAAGAAAATGTTTTATCTTTACATTTTCTTTTCAGTGTGTCAGTGATTGGGAGAAGAGATCATGGCACATGATGAGAACGTGCACCCATATGTTACTTGCTTATTTTATTAAGCATTAATTGTTAATGATGCAGAAAAACATAAAAAAAATAAGCAATCCTACTTCCCAAACACCCCTTATTTCCCATATGGAGTATTATTTAAACAACCCCACCTCATCCCCACCAACTGCACCACACACCACACAAAAAAGATAAGTCTAGATGTAGCAAGAAAATGGCTGCCTGAACATCACAGACCGAAAATTGTTAATTAGCTTCTCATTTCAGCAATCAACAAATAACGGCGTTCTCTTTCAAGGAGTTTGAACGTATTCAAATCAAACTTGAACAGATCAAATCAGCCACCGACAACTTTTTATGACAACAAAGTTATCGGAACTAGTTCGTATCTCTCTAGGGGCCGAAGTCTGATTGCTTTGAAGAATCTAGATCGTAAATATGGGCAAGAAGACCCCGAATTCTTTAAATAAATCATGATGCTTTCATGTCACGACATGAAATCTCAGTTCTCTCATGGGATATTGCAGGACGAGGGTGAGATGATCCTCGTGTACCAGGATGCATCTCGTGGAAGCCTTGACAACGTATTAAATGACGTCACTCTCACGTGGACACCGCGTCTCAAGATATGCCTTGATGCAGCAAAGGGACTAAGCTTGCATTAAAGCATATCTTGATACGTTGCGTCCACGTGAGAGTGGCGTCATTTAATAGGCGGCCAAGACTTCCACGTGACGCATGCTCGTACACAAGGATCATCTCACCCCTTCGCTACAAAATCCCATGAGGGAGATGAGATTTCATGTTTGTAACAGGAAAGCATCCTGATTTCTTTAAAGAACTCAGGGTCTCCTTGCCCATATTTACGATCTAGCCGCTTTAAAGCAACCAAGCTTCAGCCCCTGAAATAAGTCACTTCTGCATATATATACCTTTCCAAAACCGCTGGTTCTGGTAACTTTGCTGTTAAGTGTGAGCGGGTCAGGTCAATCTGGTTAAGAGTTCTGAGTTGGTGAAATGTACGCTTCCCGTACTGATTGTCAATTCATGATGCAGTTAAGGACAGGTAATTGACTCTGAATGAAGACTGGATTCATGAATCGTGATCCTCCAAATATAATGGCAGATTGATTTTAGATTACATTTTGGTTCAGTTCCTTATTGTATTGTCTAATTAGCATCTTTGGACTTTTTTATTAATGTTTGAGATCTCCACCTTCGAGATGCTCTGTTGTATTTATGTTTCGGAAAATAGAAAGTGTTTTACTACCTCCGTCCCAGAATAAGTGTCCACCTTACTATTTTTAATTTGTCCCAAATAAGTGCCCACTTCCAAGTGACATTTAGGTTTGCAGTGACTTTTCTAAAACTATGTGTCGACTAAGGGAATTACAAAATAGAACATCAGATGTACAGGGTAATTACAAAGTTGTGAAGCATCCGTTTGATCAGTCCATGCGTGTATGGCATTGCTTTTTGCAAGTGATTATCGGATAATTACATGTTCAAGTAGCAGCTAATCAGTTTCTAGAGTTCAAGTATAGCGAAAACGATAGTAGCTATGTAACAATATTTATGTGTTAATTAACAGCTTTATAGATTTATGTAACAAGTTTAGGAGCAGCAGCAAGAAACAAAGTCTAACTATCTAATCAGTTCGCACGTAATTGTCAAACACTCAAACAGCTTATTACGGAGTACTTATTTATCACATTCTTTTGATGCAGCTTGTTTTGTCACAGCGAACTATGTTAAGCAAAATATATAACATAATCACTTTCAAAAAACGATCAATACCATTTACTTGCGGCATTTTTACTGATCGGTAAAAAAGAACCATATCGTTGTCAATATAAAACTAGAAAGTGCATAAGAAAAGAAAAACAACTTTCTGAGATAATTAACGATTACATTAAAAATTGTTCTATGATAAAGGATATAGGATTCACCAAGATGGTGAAACCCATTCAAGCTATACAGTTCTTCGTGGATATCATATACCAATGATCAGATATACCAATTGAATCAAGGCACCAGTTTCATTAAATCCTCATATCTGTGCCATAGGTATGACATTTCCACTTTGCTATGTTTATTATAGTCTATGATTTATAATTTATAATTTATAATGTGATATGCTTTTAAAATTTCCGATTCATAGCTAGGTTGGACATTCTCTCCAACTTCAGAATGAGGAATGCGCATAAGCAACCGCTTGTTATCAGTGTATGTTTTGTGCCAGGAATATAGTGAAGGGCAAAACAAAACAATCTGATAAGATGAGTATGGGTCATACCTGCTAAGTGGATCAAAAGTCGTCCAAAGTACACACATACCAAAATCCTTAAAGTCACCGTTTTCTTTTCTCTACATGTTTATAATTAAAATGTCATTTCTTAATTGTATACTCCGTGTTATTCATTAGCTTCAAAAGAAAAGAAAAAAAGGGTGTTGCAGATTAAACCAAACAGTCACTACTTTATTAGTGCCATCTATAATGACTGGTAATCATAGTGACTTAGCCTTAAAATGAATGAATAGTAGTCATATTTGCACCAGAACCAAAAAGTTTGGATAGCTTTCGACTACTATAAATCTTCTGTAGTATGATCCATGGATTTGGAATGCATTATTCAGAAAGGTTTTCACTTTGTTTCTTATAATAATCTACAGAATTCGATGTATTAAGAGAAAGGTTTTCACTTTGTTTCTTATAATAACCTACAGAAGTCGATGTATTAAGACAAGGAACGCGAATTGATTTTATCCAACTTTTTAGTTAATTCAAATTAAAAATCATTAAGGCAAGCTAATAATGGACTGGAAAAAGTTATTAAACAAAAGAAATGAAAAAGGATACCAATAAAGCTAAACAATGGGACATAATAAGTCTATGTAGAGCAAGTACATACTCACTAAGCAAGTCATCATATAAACGATTGGTTTAAGTCTATACACAAATCCGTGTATCCCTATGGTGTATGGGCTTTGCGACTCAAAC
The DNA here is from genome assembly GCA_019973895.1 of Chrysanthemum seticuspe. NCBI lineage: Eukaryota > Viridiplantae > Streptophyta > Magnoliopsida > Asterales > Asteraceae > Chrysanthemum > Chrysanthemum seticuspe. The sequence goes on from BPTQ01000006.1 coordinate 24,103,660, forward strand.
TTTCAATCATTATAGGAACTAAGACAGCAGCACCCACTCCAGAGCCTGGAACAGCACTGCCATGCTGGACAGCAGTCTGTACCTATTGATGTTGTGGCATTTTGGTACCCTAGACTCTCTCAAATTAATGGAGGACCAATGCTATAACCATTATTCGTCTATTAGCAATGTATACTACAAATTTGACCCCTTCAAAACAACTAGTAAAGGTGTGAAACAAAGCCAAAAACAGAGCAATCCTATTGTTGATGAGACCAGACCAATATAATGACCAATTATTAGTGTTTTGTTTATATTTGATTAACATGTGTACATTATACACCAAATAAGTGTATACTGTTGTTGTTTCCACAAAATAATGGTTAGTTTACAACAGAAGATAGCCTACAGTATTTCAAAAATGTTTCTAACTGACCTCGAAACTATGCAACATCCACCTCTATAGGTACGTCGAGTTCTTCGGGTTCCAATGTGTTTAAATCCGAACTCTCTTCTTCACTTGCCTCCAAATCACGAGCATTGGGAACATATCCGAACAGCTTCATTACTTTAAATAAATTTCTCAATGTTGAATAAATCTCCTTCTTTTTAGCTTGCCGTTTATCTTTCACCATAAAAACATGAAATTTACCCTGAATTTCAATCCAGCTACAACCCGGTTGTTTAACAACACCTCGTTGCTTCATAACCTTTCTCACTCGTTTCACATCCCCCCAACTCCCCTGTTCGGCATACATATTTGAAAGCAAAACATACGGACCCGAATTGTTACTGTCTATTTCTATAAGCTTCTCCGCCACATACTTTCCTAACTCCATGTTACCATGTACTTTACAACCACCAAGTAAAGACCCCCATACAACAGCATCGGGTTGTATTGGCATTGTGTCGATTAAGTTCTTGGCTTCATCAAGACAGCCAACTCGACCAAGAAGATCCACAATACACGCGTAATGATCCCTCATTGGTTCTACCCCATATTCTTTACTCATTGAGTAAAAATAACGACGACCCTCATCTACTAAACCCGCATGGCTACAAGCGGAAAGTAACCCGATCATTGTAACATGATCTGGTTTTTCACCAGATGCCAACATCTCTTTAAACAAATCAATGGTCTCAACCCCATAACCGTTTTGAGCAAACCCGACTATGATTGCATTCCACGATACCAAATCTCTATGGACCATTTTTATAAACACTTGTTTTCCATCTTCTATGGACCCACACTTGACATACATATCTATAAGCGAGTTGCCTACAAATATATCACTTTCGGGCCCAAGTTCAAATTTGAACCCGTGTTTTACGACATGGGTATGAGCTTGTTGTCCTAACCTCAAATCAGCAAGGTTAGCACATGCACCAAGAAGATTCCCAAAAGTGTAATGTGTCGGAAAGACGTTGTCTTGTTTTAGTTTGAGGAAAAGTTTTAACGCGGTTTCATTATCTCCATTCTGTGTGTATCCAGCTATTAGCGCGTTCCATGATACTATATTCCTGTCTGGCATATTTACAAATATTGAACGTGCAGTTTCAACATTAGCAGACTTTGCATAACCACTAATAATCGAAGTTTCACTTACAATATTTCTAAGCGGCATTGTATCAAAAATCCATCTTGCTTCACCTATTTTACTACATTTAGCATACATATCAACCAAGGCGTTAGATATGACAATATCATCCCTTAACTTGTTAAATTTCACAACCCGATTATGAAGTTCCCGTCCTAAACTCAAATCCGACAAGGTCGCACACGCACTGATCACACTCGCTAGCGTAACCTCATCAGGTTCAATCCCGCCATCCATCATCTTCTTAAACACATTAACAGCTTCACTAGCCGGACCATTTTGCTCATAACACGTGATCAAACTATTCCACGTCACCACATTCCTAAAACTCATCCGATCAAAAACTTTCTCCGCACAGCCCACATTCCCACATTTCGCGTACATATCAATAAGCGCACTTCCCATATAAACATCTCCTTGATACGGACTCTTCACAACAGACCCATGCACCTGCACGCCAATTCTCACATCTCTCAAACCCGCACACGACTTAAGCACACTCCCATACGAATACTGGTTAAGAACAAACCCCTCGCCATGCATACGTACAAAAAACTCAACAGACTCCTTAAACCTATCATATTTCCCAAACCCTGACACCATACTATTCCAAGAACACTGATCAGTGATACCCATTTGCTGAAACACCTTTCTCGCCTCATCTAACCGACCCGTATTAGTTAAACTTGCTAAAACTGTGTTCCATGAGAATACATTTCGTTCAGGCATTTCGTCGAACACTTTGTATGCATCGTTAAAAAGGCCAGATTTGCTGTATGTGTCAATGAGTCTGTTTAAAATGAATGTTTCTGAACAGAATTTGGATTTGATGATCTGGGCATGGATGATTTGGGTGTGTTTGGATGGTGAGTTTGAGTTTAAGGCTTGGGTTAAAAGTGTCGCTAAAGGTGATGAGTTTACTATATTTTTCATAGTCCAAGAAATATGAAGAGAGGTAGTAACAAAATGGTTTATTTAGGTTCTAAACGAGCCGCGCCGACCGTGGCTCGTTTAGCATGAGAGAAGAATGAGCTCGAGCTCGACTTGTTTTGAGGCTTGGTTAGTAAGCTATTTTTAAGCAAAATATTGAATAAAAAAAGTGTAATGAGTAGAATTTTAGTTTATGTATTTTATGAAGAGAATCGATATGCTACAACAATGTATTTTGATGACTTAAAGCTCGGGTTCAAGCTCGTTTATTATAAAAGTTAGCTCACTAACAAGTAACAACTTGACTCATTTTACTTGGTAGATAAGCTAAGTTAATTTTCTACTTCATACGGCAACGGCGTTAGAATGCCCAAGGTGAAAACCAAACTCACGCGCGATCCCTTGCCATGCATCACTCTCGCGAAAAAACGGAAATCGAGAGACATTAAGATGAATGGTTCACCTAGCTTGTTTAAAAATTCCGTAGACCCATGTGCTAATATAACCGTTGCTATCTTTAAAAAAATAATAATAAATAAAAATAATTACACACTATCCCATATTTTACTTATGAATACCTCAAAACTTTATCACTTTTATACACATCTTCTTTTATTTCATTCAAATAACATATGTCTCATTCCTTTTATTTTTTAAATGAGTTCCAAACGATTATGTTCACCAATTCAGAAGAAGAACAATAAATTCTATTCCGAACTTGAATTTTGTTGAAAGAGTGGTGTCGTTCATTAAAAATAGCTGAAAAGCAAATCAGCCGATGATAAAACGTATTAATCGAGATCATTTTGGTGCTTATGACCGTTTAGTCGAAGCTTATTTTAATGACAACCCAATGTACGATGAATATTCCTTCTGGAAGAGATTCTGAATGAGTCGCAACCTTTTCAACTGGATAGTTCGTGAGGTGACTATTCATTGTCCATTTTTTAGTAATAATATTGATTGTACCTCTGATATTAAAAAGGGCTAATAACCTATTAAAGCATCATACTTGTCACAAATGTCAGTTCGACGTAGCGAACAAAAAAAAATAGCTCTTATAGACATTAAACTTGACATTTTTGTCTTCAATTGAGTAAAATAAATTCGTGATGACCATTTTACCCTTAAATTTATAAAAATTGCATCCTTTGTCCCTAGTATATAAATAACCCTTTAACTCATTTTAACACACACAATTAAACCTACACCTCTCTTCTCTGGTCGTCGTCATCTACCTTCTCATGATAACATTCATTTTACCTTCTCGTGTTTCTAATGTCAGAGATGAAACTTAAACCAAATAGATCCATTCACAAATAAATGGTCGAATTTTTGGCACATCTGAATGTTACTTTGATAAGCTTTTTGTTTGGGTATTTTTATTTCTTAGACACACCACCATAGCTGCCCAAGATTTGATTGTCGAAATGGGAAATTGTTTGATTCTAATTTTATGTTTGGTTCTTGTAGGTTCGTAAGTTTAGCAAACACTGCAGAAGCTGTGATAAATGTGTTGACGGGTTCGATCATCATTGTCGGGTAAGTTCGATATTCCAGTTTGGCACCATTTAACATATTTGGGTTTAGATCTATAGGGATATGTTGTTAACTTTAATTTGATCTCAAAAGTCAATCCATTGCTAAAAAATCAAGGACTCTGAATTCATATGTTCTTATGTGATTGTTATCAACACCAGCTATGGATGCATAGTTTCTAAAGATGTTGATAATTAAGTTAATTATTTTTTTGGATATTTGTAGGTTTGCAAAGGAAACTATGCATGCATTACCATTGTCGAAGCAGTATAGGTTTGCAAAGGAAATTATGGAAATATTTGCTCCTCTGGCAAACCGTTTGGGAATCGTTAGTCGGAAGGAGCAGTTGGAGGTCCTTATATTGATCACAAAATACATTGTAAGTTCTGACCACCAACAACTAACTAAAGTTTTCATTATGCAATGGATTGACTTTTGATTCAGACAGACTGCGCTAGAGGAAGAAGTGGAGGCATTGAGAAAATCCGTGAAAAATCTAGTTTCTACACCTAAAGTGGTGTTTGGTTTAAGCCTTTTAAATGGGTCAAAGTGGTTTTTATCCACTTTGACCAGTGAAGTCAAACACTTTTAGAGTATCTAAGTCTATTTCTTTGAGTAGGAAAAAGATTTTACAAGTTTATAATAGTTTAAGGTTTTCTTTGGTTTCAAAAAATTTGGCTCCTGTCAGCTTTTAATTAAGCAGTTTGGTCAAGTTTTATTTGTGAGAAAAATTTTTAAAAAATAAAAATAGTAAGTTTCCTAGCTGATTAAAGTTTTGTCAAAAGGGGAAAAAATCAAAAAAATAGTTTACTAGGGCTGCCATGGTTTTTAAATTTTCTTTGTTTTTCAGAATCATGGATTCTGTCAACTTTGGGAAAGCAGTTTAGTCAAGTTTAAGTCGAGCTAAAAAATTTTAAAAAATAAAAAATGAAAGGCATATAGTTGATTTAACTTGTGTCAAAAGGAAAAAATTCAAAAAAAATCGTTTACCATGGCTATTGTGGGTTGAAAGTGGGTGATTTGGGCCTGTAAAGTCAGTAAAACTCCCAGACATAATTCGAACAGTTGACCCTAAAACTGTGATTGTTTGAAATCTGTCATATGATGCTGCTATTAGTTTCATCGATTAAGAGCATTGAAGTGTTGTAAGTTAATTGATGAATGTTGATAGATAGATACTGAAGTTGTCATATGTTGTTGTTTTGGCCAACGTTCCTGTTTGTTATCTACTTTTTATATTGACACGCACGTTAGCTTAATATCTAGTCAAATTGCCGAGACCTTTGTACATGTTAGTGCTACAAAGTTTCATTATTTAAGCAATAAGCATAATAAAGACCATACAGTAAAATGTACACAACACGCCTGATCCAAAAAATTCACAAGGTATGAATATCATGAGTTGTAATCAAACATTTGACTGCATTTCACTTTTTATCAGTCCTATGTTGTTACCTGCATCTATATATAGTTCGTCGTCTGTTCTGCCACAACTTAATTGACCTTAATAAGATGATGATGTTATTAGTTTCATTGTTTAAGAGCCTTAGTATGTCTTGTGTTAATTAGTAGTATTTTGATGAATGTACATGGATAGATACTGAAGTTGTTATATGTTGTTGTTTTAGCAAACTTTCCTGTGTACCACACGCCAGTCATGATGTCAACATCCAGACTTTCTAGTGTTGCCAAGTGTCTGTTTAATACTGCTCCTCAAATGCCCTCACCATCAACAACCGACAAGTCTGTATCACCAGCAGATAATCAGACTCCACCTTCAATGAACAAGAAAACTATCTCACCCCAACAACAGTTCACGTCAACCAATCGGACTGTTATTACATCTGAGACTATTCAAGTCAGTCCAATGATGGATTTGGTCTGCAGATGTAATTGTTATGTGAACTGATGTAATTTTTTGTTATGGATTTGGTCTGCAGATGTAATTGTTATGTGAAATGATGTGAAATGATGTGAACTGATGTAAATTTCACCATTGTAGTAGTTTTTTGTTATGGAATCCGTTATGTGAACTGATGTAATTGTTGTAAGGGATGATGGACGCAATTTTTTCCAAACGACAGGGACCATTTATGTAATTTAGCCTAGGGACGATGGATGCAATTTTCGCAAACCCACAAGGACCATTTATGTAATTTGGAAGGGTAAAATGGTCATAATACTCAATTGAAGACAAAAATGTCAAGTTTAATGTCTAGAAGAGCTATTTTTTTTGTTCGCTACGTCGAACTGACATTTGTGACAAGTATCATGCTTTAATAGGTTATTAGCCCTATTAAAAAACACAAGAACGAACATATATGACTGTTTTTACGTTGATACCTATTTGAGTAAAATATATTATTGACTTCTAAAAACATTTTACTGGTCCTTGTGTAAAAAGAAAAGCAAATATGTTGAGATTGGTTTTTGTTAGGATTGAGATTCTGACATGACCAAAATTATTTTCACACAATAAAAATATAGATTGCGTCTCTTAGTAAGCCTCACTGTTTTTATGATGGAGATCCTCTCAAGTTGTTATACACAACTTGAGTCAAGTTGGACAATTACTAGCCATTGATCAGAATCCAATGGCTAGTGATTTACACACAACTTTTGATTTGGACCATTGGATTTTGATCAATGGTTAGTGATTGTCCAACTTGACTTAGATTGTGTGTAACAGCTTGAGAGGATATACATCCCTGTTTTATTTGTAAAATAACATTATCGGAGATATTTATATAAACTTGAGAGGATCACAATCATTTTCACTAACCATTCTTTGCACCAATTATTAGAGGCATCTATTCGAGATATCATTACATATATTTAGAGTTGTATATTAGGATGTGTGAGGTGTGCTATCGCATAGGGCCTCGAAACTATAGGGGCCTCAAAAAATTTATATGATATGTATATATATATATATATATATATATATATTTTATAAAAGTGATTACAAGTATTTGATTTAAAAAGTTACATTGAAAATGCTAGCCGAAGCCCTTTGAAAACAATTATTTCTTATTTTATCTCTTTAGAAAACTATTTACTTTCTATTTTAGGCCTCGTTTTTGTTAGTAAACTAAAATTTGCACAGGGCCTCTGATAACATCAAATTAGCCTGATATTTTATATATCAAATCCCCGTGTTTATGGCCTCATTTGTATTAATATGGTACTTAATTCGTTCATAATTGCATTTCAGGATAAATGAGGCATTGAAGCGGAAAAGATGTGAGAAAAGGCCAAGAAATGTATTTTGAAGACAAGTTACGGCGTAAGTGGTACTTTTGACTACGCCGTAACCTACAGTACGAGGGCCTGAGTATTTCGTGTGAAGATTACGCCGTAACTACTTATAATGTTACGGCGTAATTATGATGCTTTAAAGGATACGGTGTAACCAACTCTTATGGTTACGTCGTAATTAATTTTGTGAAGGTTACGGCGAAACATGGTAAATTAGTTAAGCCGTAAATAATTACTTGGGCGCGAAGGAGTTGAAGTCCAGGGGCTGAAAGTGTCAAGTTAATTCGAAGTTTATTAAGTGCAAGGACTTGCTATAAAAGTAACATGAACGAGGAGGGACTAAACGCGTACTTAAGTGTAATTAACTTTTAAGAAAATATGTCAGCGATGAAAAGTACGAAGTTGCAATTAAGGCGTAATTCATTTTATTTAGTTACGGCGTAACTTTAGTTACGACGTAACTAATAATTTAGTTACGACGTAATTGTTCGAGATCCGGATTTCATTGCGCCGACATTAGTTACGGCGCAATTTGCCCTTAAAGTTACGCCGTAACCATGTCGCGGCCTATAAATACAGCCCTAAATCTGCATTTTTAAGTATCTCTCTTCACCCCTCTCCTAGGGGTCGATTAGGGCACCACTCCAGGGCAATTTCCAGAAGTTTCAAGCCATCTTTGAAGGAAGAATTCACTCGCAATCATCATCATTGTTAGCTCTACATCAAGTAATTTGTATCAAACATTATGTTTAATTCTATTCATGTTTTATTCATTATTGTTGGATTAATTTACTATATAATTGGCTAAGCACCTCCAGGTGTTGGCCTAGTTATGATTCCTTAATTGTTTTATTTACGTTTATATTACTTCCGTATAATTATTTCTAAGTGTATGCATGCATAGTTTATTGGTAGCTACCCTTGTTTCGGTAGTTTTGAATGGCGGTAGAGGCTAGTTACCTAGGAGATATGACCAACTGACCCTAGGTGAGTAGACTGAGACGGGAAGGGTAAGATATGACCAACTGACGACCCTTTCTACTTGTGCGATTTGACCAACTGATCACCTACCGTTTGGATGAACTTAAGAATTAGGGGGTGAGTGTTTAAGTTGCTAACGCCCGGGCACTCACTATTATAAGTCTAGCATGTAGCGGAACTTAATGACTCGGCTTAGGGGACCAGGAACAACTGGACTTATGAGGGGACACCTGACTTCTCCAGTGGTGGCATCTTTGCTGATAGGTTAGGGCGAATTGACCAAATGTTGTCCTCTCTACTTTGACCCCACCTGAAGTAATTGGAAGTAATTAGACGTAGACATTACTAGCTAGGATGAATAACTAGGTTAACACCACTCTCCCCCATTGGTCTCAACTCTTGTCTTTAGCTACTTTCTTTTATTTCCTTGTTTTATTAGTTAATTTATTATTTCAATCCTAAAAACAATTAAAATCGTGACATAGACTTAAGTTAATTTCTGATCCACGTAGCTCTTGGGACGACCTCGGTTTTACCGAATACTACATTACACACGAGAGGGTACACTGTCCGTTAGTGCATTAGGGTAGACCATAGGTATAACGAGACATTATAAATATTAAAACCTAGTCAGTAAAACATGCATCAAGTTTTTGGCGCCGTTGCCGGGGAGCTATTTAGGATTTTAATCTAAGTTTTTCTTTTATTTTCTTTTATTTTTTAGTTTTCTTTTTGTCCTCTTTTCTGTTTTTGTTTGTTTTTGATATTTCAGGATATGGAAGATTCAAATTTTGACATGCTCACTATGGAAGAATATATTGCTTTGACTCGAGATAACCAAAGATCGGGCGTGGTATGCCCCGAATTGAATGATAACATCAGTTTTGAGATCAGTTGGCAGTTCATGAGGGAACTTCGACAAAAGCTCTTTGCGGGAACTAATGATGATGATGCCCACCTGCATGTGCGAAGAGTATTAGAGATCGCAGATCTTTTCCACACTCCAGGAGTCACTCAAGATGCATTAATGCTTAAAGTGTTTCCATTTACACTCACTGGTGCAGCCAGAAGATGGATGAAGATGCTTCCTGCTGGGTCGATCAATACATGGAATCTTTTAAAGAAAGCATTCATTCGGAGATATTGTCCTCCTTCAAATATTGCCAAGAAGATGGAAGAAATAAGGAGTTTCAGACAGAAGATGGATGAAACGCTAGATGAAGCTTGGGAAAGATATAATGACCTTCTTTACAGATGCCCAACGCATGATATCAACAACCATCAGATGGTCCTTATTTTCTACAAAGGTTTAAACATCCCGTCCCGCCAAATGCTCGACTCTCAAGGACCTATCCCTACAATGCCACCTGCACAAGCTCTTAGATCAATTGAAACGATGGCTGACCATTCACGAAATTGGTATGATGGAGTAACGACTTGGGCCATAAATAGCAATAGCTTGGATGACATTGGAAACATCACCAAGCAGCTTGATAGACTTGGATGTGATATGAAGATGGTTAAGGAGAACATTCATGCTATACAAGAGCATTCTCTCCAAGAAGAATATGTATTGAACCCGGTTTCTGCCCTATGGTTGAATTATTGGAGGGCTATTTCTTTTCACCCTTTTCACTTTTTATTTCTTTTTCATTCTTCAACCCCTTCAGTGTTTACCGAGACTTCATTACTAGAACCTTGTTGGGTTTGTTCCAGTTCCAGCTCTATCTCAGTCGGCACTCTTCCCTTATTCTCACTTTTCTCCTTTTTTCATTATACCTAAGGACTTCTACACTAACTAGTGGATTGTCCCTGGGTAGATCCCTCCGGCTCTGGCGGGATCATAGGAACGATACCTAACCTTACCATCCTTATAACTCCAATGCATAAAGTAAAATGGTCGGTCTTGTAGTACAGTTCTTTCCGCCTTGAAACCAAAAGAAAAACCATTTGAAAAATCAATCAAGGTACTTGTGATATAGAATCAAAGCATTTTGTACCTCAATTGTTTTTGATCATTTAGAAATGCTCCCCCTCAACATGTGCACTGTGTATTAGAAATCATTTGGCACATGGAGGAAGGATCCAATTACGGTTTTGTCTTGATTTTGTTTTCTAAAATGATCACCAAATCCCCTGATCAAATTTAGTATTTGAATACTTTATACAAAACATTTTGGGGAAAGATGTGGCTTTCTTTTGATTGCTCCCCCTTAATATGTGCATCGATATTCGAAAGAGTTTGGCACATGTTAGAGAGAACCTGCACTTTGATTCAAAATGATCACTTATCATCTAAACGCACAACAGGTTCACGTGATCGAGCTTTTTCAGATATTATTTTGTTTTGAAATCGTTTGTTAAACAACCGAATGCGTTTAGATCTGAACTAACAAATTTTCAAAATGATTACTTTTTAATCTTCTTTGGTTTTAGATAAATGCTCCCCCTCACCATGTGCATAGAAAATTTGAAATCGTTTGGCACATGTGGGAAGAAGTTCCTTAAATTTATTTTCTAAAACACTCACCAAATTATCAGTTTATTTTCAGATTTAAATCACAAACTCTCCCCCGATCAAAAATTTCAAACCCGTTGATATTTGAGATCCCAAGTGATTTAAATCATTTAGAACACTTTTTGAGTAGAGATGTGACTTTGTTTTAAAACACTTAACTGATAAGGATCAGATTATGGAATTTTAAGATTGTTAGTGTCAGGTATCGAAAAGATTTTTTTGGAGTCTTGAAAAATCATAACTTTTGAACCGAAACTTCGTTTTCATTGGTTAAAAGAAAGATTATACCTTGACACATAACACCAAACCTTTAATCACCACTTTACAAAGTACAAATTGACATGCTCATGTACCAAATGTTTAAAAAAAGAACAACTTAAGATGCTCTTGTACCAAATGTTTGTAACCAAAAGTTTATAACATGTTCTTTTTGGTACCAATTGTTTGAAAATATCCTTTTTTAAATGTTTGAAATCACTCTCCCCCTCAATCAATGATCGTAGTTGTTGATTGAGTGACGAATGTTTTGACAAAAATTAAGTCCAGTTGATTTTCAAAAACTAAGACCGAGTTATTTTCAAACAGTGTTATTACCATGTTAAAAACAAATATTTTTCAGAAGAATCAATAGAATGAGAAACATTTGTAGAGGAACATTTGTCTTTTTGTCAAATCAAATATTTTTCAGGTATGATAGCTCGTCGCCAAAAAGACTTTGTTGTTTTAGGTTTAGGATAAGTGCTAGAAATATTTTAAAAATCGATTTCCTTTATTTAAAAGTGGGTTACAGTCTGAAATAACTGCAAGCCATGATTTTAAGCCCGGTTTACTGCCTGAAATGACAGTAAGCCATTTGTTTAAGCGCGGGCTACAATCTTAAGTAATTGTAAACCATTTTTAAGGCATGTTTTGAAAAACATTTGAACTCCTGTTCGAACTTCATCTAAAGTCCTGTGCCATTATTAAATGACATTTCTAAGACCGTAGATGTTATCGATGCCAGAAGACATGCCTTGAGAAAACTATTTTTGGAATTTTCTGATTTTTTTTAAATTTTTATGGGTTTTTGAAAGTTTTATATTTTCTATTTTCTTTTTGTTGGTTTTATATTTTTGTATTTTGCTTTTTGATAAAAATATTTACAAAGAATAAGTGAAGAAACTCCTTTACTCCTCATCTTCCTCCTGAAGACGTTTGATCGTTTCCGGCTGTAGACTCTTCATGCCGAGTCGTGGAAGGATAAACTCAAACCGATCTCTTGGAAGAGCTTTGGTGAAGATGTCTGCTAACTGATACTCAGTCCTCACAAAATATAGTTCAACCACACCTATCTCTACTTGTTCCCTTGATGAAATGATGTCGAATGTCAATGTGTTTCGATCTGGAGTATTGGACGTTGTTGCAGCAGAGAGTTATGGCACTTTTGTTATCACAGTACAGAGGAATTTTGTTGAATACAAAGCCATTGTCAGATAATTGGGATCTCATCCATAAGATTTGAGCACAATATGATGACATGGCAATGTATTCAACCTTTGTAGAAGATATTGAAGTACTCATTTGCTTCTTTGATGACCAGCTCACTAACTTATCACCCAAAAACTGAGCACTTTCTGACGTACTTCGACGAGTATCTTGACAACTTGCATGGTCAGCATCTGCATAGGCTGTTAGTGACATAGCGGTATCCTTCGGATACCAAAATCCCATGTTAATGGTTTCTTGGAGGTACCAAAAGACCCGTTTAACCACTTCAAGGTGCTTTTTAGTAGGCTTAGCCTGGTAGCGAGCACACATGAATACAGCGAACAGAATATCAGGTCTACTGGCAGTGAGATACATCAAGGATCCAATCATACTACGATATTTAGTTTGATCAGTCGGGATCCCCGAGTGGTCCTCATATAGTTTTGTCCGTTCCACCATGGGAGTGTCAACAGGGTCACAAGTATTAAATTCATATTTCTTTAATATTTTATTAGCATATTTAAATTGATTAATAAAAATGCCTTCGGGACTTTGTGAAACTTGTAATCCTAAGAAAAATGACATTTGTCCCATCATTGACATTTGAAATTTAGAGCCCATCTCTTTTGAAAAACGGTCACATTCATTAGGGTCGGCCGAGGCAAAAATAATATCATCAACATATATTTGAACATGAATTAAATGTTTGCTTGACTTCCGGGTGAACAGTGTAGGATCAACAGCTCCTTTGTAGAATCCATTAGCCAAAAGAAACTTTGACAAAGTATCGTACCATGCCTTGAGAGCTTGCTTCAAGCCATATAGAGCCTTCTTCAAGAGGTAGACATAGATAGGATGCTCAGGATCCACAAAACCTTCGGGTTGACTAACATAGACCACTTCTTTGAGATCTCCATTAAGAAAAGCAGTCTTTACATCCATCTGATAAACTACCATATTCTTGCTAGCAGCATTAGCCAGGAAGATTCTGATAGCCTCAATTCGTGCAACCGGAGTAAATGATTCCTGAAATTCGATACCCTCCTCTTGTTGATATCCTTTAGCCACAAGCCTCGCCTTATTTTTCAGAACATCACCGTGCTCATCAAGTTTCACCTTGAAGATCCACTTGAGAGAAATAATCATAGCACAATTTGGAGCACGCACTAATTCCCATACATCAAGACGATCAAACTCATGAATTTCCTCTTGCATGGCATTAAACCAACTATCCTCAGACATTGCAGTCTTGACATCTTTTGGTTCGATCTTTGATAGTACAGAGTTGAAGAAGCACCATCAGGCATCAGTGGCAAGTTATTTTCTAGTAGATACTGGACGAGAAGGATTCCCAATGATGTTATCAAGTGGATGATCATGTGTCCATTTTCTGAGATGTTCATGTGGTTGTTGATAAGGTACTGATGTAGCAGAGTTATGATCCCCTGGAGAAGATACCTCAGGTGTGGGTTCGGGGGCAAATACATTTTCAAACGGAGCATCTTCGGGAGTAGCAAAGAGGTTATCTCCAAAAGAATTATCAACTGCATTTCCTTGATGTACAAAAGATGATTGAGGATTCGAAGATGATGATGAATGATTAACAAATGGCGCTTCTTGAGACAAAGATATTGAGACCGATGAACCATTTGTGGTGGTTGGAGTAGGAGAAGCAACAGCTGGTGGTGCAGGATTATCATCGGCTGGAGGCTCATAATATTCATCATACATTGGATCAAACAGTTTCTTCAAATCATCTTCTGAGGGAGGTACATAAGGAGCTGAAGAGTGGGATTTTGTACAAGACCCGAACTAATGGATCCAGGTGTCAAAAGTTGAGGTGCGGGTCCAAAAATGGATTGTCCAGGAGCTATTTGCTCAATCAGCTCATCGAACGTAACATGAATAGTTTCAATGATATTTCGGGTTCTTTTGTTGTAGATTCGGTAACCTTTCCGATCTAGTGCATAACCAACGAAAATTCCAATATCAGTCTTAGCTTTTAACTTTCCCAGATCTTGACCATTATTTGTTGGATAGCACAAAGCTCCAAACACACGAAGAAAAGAGAGATCCGATTTTCTGTTGTAAACTAATTCATATGGAGTTTTTTCATAAAGAGTATGTATTAGGGAACAGTTTTGAGTGTAACAAGAAGTGGCAATAGCTTCCGCCCAGAGAAAGATTGGAGTCTTTGAAAATATAAGCATAGTCCTTGCAGCTTCAGCAAGAGTCCAATTTCGCCATTCTACTACACCGTTCTGTTGAGGAGTGCGTGGAACACTTTTCTGATGACTGATTCCAATGCTTTCATAAAACTGACTGAGTTCCATGTTTACAAATTCAGTTCCATTGTCTGTTCGGATGATTCTAACTGTTTTGTTGAGCCTAACCTGCAATTGTTTAATAAGCTTAATGATAACTTTCGGGATTTTCATCTTTTGTTCTCAAAAACTTTACCCAAGTGAACCAGGAGTAGTCGTCAACAACAACTAGCACATATTTCTTCCCATTGATACTTAATACTCTCATGGGTCCACTTAGATCCATGTGAAGGGTATGAAGAACTTCCATAATGGTATTGGCATGTTTGGGTTTATGGGCATACTTTTTGCTTTTGCCCAATTAGCACGCTGAACAAAGACGATCCTTTTCATATTTCAACCGGGTAAGCCTCTTACAAGGTCCTTTCTAGAAAGATCATTAATGATGCCAAAGTTCAAGTGATTGAGACGACGGTGCCATAACCATGACTTGTTCTTAGATGCCTTAGACAACAAGCAAATTGGAGAAGACTTCATCTAGCCTTCGATAGAGATGGTGTACAAATTAGTGCCACGAGATCCCTTTAGAAGCTCAACACCATCTAGTTCTCTAACGAACAAGAGTGTTTTCTGAAGGCTACTTCGAGATTAGAATCACAAAATTGGCCAACAGAGAACAGATTGTGACCAAGCCCTTCTACATAATATACCCGGGAGATAACACTGTCTCCAAACACATAATCTCCATAACCCATAATTGCCCCAAAATGATCATTCCCAAATCTAACTGTCCCGATGAACTTATTCACTAAGTTCTTGAGCCGTGAGCGATCTCCAGTCATATGTTTTGAGCAACTTGAATCCAAATACCAAAGGACGATTTGTAAGACCTGCATTTGAAGACAGACAAATATGGATAACTAGAAGCATTGGATCCCCATGAGAATATGGGTTCCGATTGGTTAATACAAGCAATTTATAGACCTACATCATTTCTAGATGCCATGACATTATTAGTGGGAGTTACACTAGTAGAGGCAGTGGACCTAGTCGAAGTGTGCTAACTTCTTAAAGGTATGATTCTACCAGTGGGCTTCCATTTATTAATGGGCATTGGTCTAGACAATTTAGGGAAAAGTTCACTAATCTTGAATTTATGGCATGTAGGCTTCCATTGATAACCCATACTCCTAAACTTTTTCCCTATAGGCTTCTAAGATTGCTTAACCTATTTTGCATTCCTAACATTATCAACTGGAGATTTAACAGAATTTCTCAAATAAGTCACAACACATTCATCATGATTACTAGAAACTAAACATTCATTACATGTTTTGCAAGCAGTAGTAGAATTCGAATTAATTACAATACGCTTATAGCTAATACTAGAATCAACACGATTCTTATTTATTAGTGCAAATATTACGATATTTAATCTATACAGTCTCGTTTGTTTTGATTGATGACAAACATGTAACTTGTAATATATAGCGTAAAATGTACAAGTTACTCGTAATCACATTTTGTCTCAACATACATTCAACACCTCTCGATGTCTTAAGTCCTCGTATGTTACAACACAGGTTTGTACATGTTTGTTATGTGGCATTATGATCAAACCCATTAACAAATCATTTAGAATTTTTAAAATACGTTTAGAGTCACTAAGTATTTTAGTAGGCTAACCATTCTATTTTGAACCTCATTTTACATTTTACATTCACAAGTATTTTATACAAATACATCTTTCGTAAAATGTCTAACAAATATATATTTTTATTTGTACAAGTAAACTAACTATAATATTCATACAAATACTAAAGTTTACTTACACTTGACAAAATATATTTTATTTTGACAAGCACTCAACTAGATATTTTATTTCACAAAAGATTACTTACATTTTATTTACAAGTAACTTACCTTTTAAATAAGTATATACATTTATTTAAATGTATTTTTCATAAAAAGAAAAACACTCTTTTATTACCTCATGCATAGTGTCATCTAAATCTTTAAAAGATTTTAGAAGATATTCGAAGATATCAAATCTAATAAATTATTATATTTTTGATTACCACTTTGGCTATAAATACCAACCAATTGTTTTCTCATTTCTTCATCCCTTCCAACACACATTCTCTCTATTTTTCTTTCATCTTTTAGATCTATAGATAACCATGTAGTAACATACACTAATCACCCTCATCATCACATGATCATAATGCTTCTAACATTCATCTTTGTTGTAAGCATACTTTACATTTTGATCAACCAAGGAAAGCTTAGAGATCTAGCCATCCTCATTCACCAAAGTATATCAACATATGAAGATTCAAGATCTATTGATATCATCATTGATTGAAGACTTCTTATATAAGAAGATCATTTAGATTAGTCATTCATATCCACTAAACATTTATGTCATGGATCATCATTGTAAACATTATTGCATCATCACAACACTTTCACCAAACTAGATTAGATGGGTTATGTGTTTGTACCATAAAACACAAGGTTTGTTATGTTGGGCCATAAAACATAACGGAAGTGGTTGTACCCGGAAAGAACTCGACATCTAGCTTAATGTCGGAAATATTGTATAGGTGACGTTAGGTTGGTTCTACCTCGAACTAGAACCCGGTATCTAGCTTTGTACCGAAAAAAGTGTAAGCGATGATTGTAAGGTTTTCTCCGCCAAGAAGGGAACTTGTTGATTTAGTGAAGTAACTCTCGAGTTGGGTACTCGGGGAGTGGAGTAGGGCGAAGAGGAGATCCGTGACCGAACCACTATAAATCCTCGTGTTCGGTTTGCACTTTCCTTTCTTTATCTCTTTACTTTTATAGTTGTACTATACTATGGCTTGTGATGTGGTTTGATGTTGATGCTTGTGTGACAACTTGGTTTACTATGATTTATATTAGTCACAAACAATAATTGGTACTTTCATATTATAACAAGCTTCATAAGCGATTTGATACAAAAGATCTAAAGTTTTTAAACGGTAACGTATTGACCCCCCTTTACGTTTTCACATTATTGTTCAACTCAAACTTATTATTCCTATGGTGGTCTTCTACTCTCTTCTCTTGATCACTCTTAGCTCGCGAGGTCCTATCTTGCTTTGTATTACCTGAAGGCTTTGACCTGCTAACCTTAGTGTCACTGCTTACTCCTGTAGAAGGAACGACGGGAATATTAGTTGGTTTCACTACTTTTTGCTTTTCTGGTCTAGAAGTGCTGGGCTCTGAGACTTTAGAAGGTACATCAGAGGTAACCTGCTTAACCTTAGGTATGAGTGATGGTGCAACCAATCTATCTCGCTTACGCTCAGTTTTAGGAAAGGTGCTTATAACATATTCTAGCATTGCTTGAGACTCTTCAGTGTGACTGCAAGCATAGGCAATGTCACTATCTAGTGGCTTTTCAATTCTTGCATCTTTAGCTATCTCTCTAACAGTTTATAGGTTATCCTTAAGGCGATTGAGATAAGATTTACACACAATCCAATTATTCCTAAGATGAGCAGGAATATATTTAACATTCACAGCATACTTCATGCAAGCAGACATATTTGGTGCAACATAATCACAACTAGTGATTGGCATTTTCCCTTTTACCCGAGTCTTCAGATTCTCAATTTCATTTTGCAAAGAAGTTATCTTCTCATTGTTTTTGTCACGGGTGACCTTAATTGAATCATATAACTCTTTTAAATGCAGTTTAACTTTAGCATTTTCTGCTTAAAAACAATCATTTTCATGTTGTAGTTCACTAATGATGTTTTGAAGTTGAATGTTTTGAGAATCTAAAGGCGGAGGAATTTGGGAGGCATTCACTTCACTCCTCTTTCCCTTCAATTGGGAAATTTGAGCTTTCAATTTTCTGATCGTATTGCAGTGAGTTTGAATCTGTTCATCACGTTTGCTTATTTCAAAATATGCATCAAATTCAGGAGCATCAGAAGATGTATTAGCATTTGAGGTATTGATTTTTTCTTTAAGATGTTGATATTTTAATTGTAAATGAAGATACTCAACTTCTAATTTAGAAAAATTCATGACCATGTTATCATGATCATCCTTTTTGAGTTTGTCATGCAATATCGAATTTTCAATTTCAAGCTCATTGACACGATCTTGGGAAACTTTAAATGCAATAGATAAATCATGAAATTGAGAAGCAGTAATTGAATAATTAGTGATAGTATAAAACACATCCTGGGCAATACATCTGGAAATCAAATTCTCATTAAGGATGTGAATATTCTTCCTCTCAATCTCATTACTTTTAACCTCATATGCATTAATTCTAACCTCGTTTTCCATTTCATTAAACATCATTTTCATTTCTTTAACTTCAGTATCTAAGGCCATTTGAATACCCTCGAATTGCTCTTTTAGTTGTTTAAAGAATGGCATAACCTCTGTAAGATAACAATGTTTTGTTTGCTCAAAACCCCTTTCCCCTTCAGTAATACCCGTTGGTGTGATTCTCTTCTTACATGTTTTATCAAAATCAGCAAATAATTGGTATATCACGTATATGCTAATTAAGGTTTTGCTCTGTGTAGGAAGAGTTCTGGGCACTAAATGCATTGGTGTATTGGGAGGATACACTGTAGTTGGAGGCAATTTCCTAAGGGGGGATTATTTTCAACAAGTTCTTCTGCCTTTTTCTTATCCATATCTAACTTTCAAAACACTTGTTCAATGGTTAATTGAGTCTGAGGTTAAAACGTGGCTAAGAAGTTTTCCTTAGTGTAATTGGGAGTTGTTACATTTAAATTATGACTCACACAATTAGCTTCCTTCAATTTCTTATCCATTTTCTCTCTAGAGTCATTTTCTAAATCTATGTCCTCTTCAGTGTTCACTACACAAGTTGGCTTTTGTTTAGGCTTAAGAATCTCACTACCATCATAAATCACTTTTTGAGCTTTTTTAGCTTTCTTAAGATACGCAGGATTTGGGTCTTCTACAAGGCCAATACTGTGTTTATCACTTAGTACTCTATGCTTTGTGATCATGTGAGCAGTTTTAATGGTGTTGCCTTGTACGTACAACTTGTATTCAAGTTTGTTCTTCAAAGTTTTAAGGTTGGAAAAATCATTTAAAAGTTTTGATTCCTTTTCTTTGAATTCCTGTTTAAGCACTTTTACATTTTCTTAAAGTTCTTGCTTTTGCTTAACAGTTTTATTGAGTTTCTCTTGTAAGGAATTTAACTCTTGTTTTAATGTTTCTTCCCTTAAATTACTTTTAGTGATCAATGTACGCATTTGGCTATCCATTTCCTGCTCACGTGTGGTCACCTCAAATTTAGCCCGCTGTTCATAGATGGAAACTTGATCCATATAAATATTTAGCTTAGTGGTCATGGAATCATCAGGTGCATATTCAGTGTACTCATCAAACACACATTCATCATTAACGGTAGAAGATGCACCACCCGGTACAACAAGACTTTCATCGTGTTTCACATATTGCTCATATGGGACAACATTACTATTACCCATATTTTCAATATCTGATTCAACGACTTCTTTTGGTTGTACTATGTGGGGAATCTTTTGCTCATCAACCATGTCATATAATTTTAGCACCTCTGATATGATAGAATCCTTGGAGGGACCGGCTTGTTGAGGTGATGAGACCATTGGAGAAATATTAGCCATGAAAATGGTCTGTGCCTACGAACTAGGGACTACGCATACCCTACGACCTTTAGGAATACAACGCGTTAAAATAAGGACGTGACAACTCAACCGACCAATAAAAGATAACTAGGGAGTAATAGTATAGATGTAAACACATTTTTAATCATCATACGAGCACACATCAATTAGACATAAGCTACCCGTAGTAATTAGATAATTAGACAATTAGATAAGTAGAGTAATCGGTAGAAGTACCACCCCCAACCAATTGCCCCGAGATATTTACCGTAGCTTTCTAAAAAACCATAAAAAAGATTTAAAAAAAAAAAAAAAAAAAAAAAAGAATTATCCTCAACCCCACCTTCTCGTTATATTTTTCTTACTAGCATTCCTATTCCCCTAGAGAACGATATCAATCCCCGAGGCTTACCCAATACTACACTACAACGATTAGGTTCACTGCCTAGGAGGTTGAAAAACTTGCTCGACGAAAAGGAAGTTTCCTTCACCCCGAACGCGCATCCGCGCGCATCAAGTTTTTGGCGCTGCTGTCGGGGAATAGAATAGCTAGTTAGATCTCTATCTCGTTTAGGTTCCCTTGCTTGATTCCCATCAAGTAAGATATTTTTCTCATTTTCATTAGCTTCCTTGTAGTCTATCCCCCTTCTTCGTGTTTTTGTTCGTAGCCTTGTCACTTTTCATCATGGAAGGCGCCAATCCACCGCCAAACAATAACCCACCACCAAATCAACCACTTCCAATTCACCCACCACCAATTGACCCGCCAAGAGGCCGTACTCTTGGTGAATACTCTAGACCGAGCCATCAAGGTTATAGGAACACCATTGATCTCCCCGATCAAGCTCAAACTACGGCCCTACGATCCGACTCCGGTTGGTGCAAAACGGATGTGCATTCCATGGACTTCGTTCCGAAGATCCTAATCAGCATCTCAAGGACTTCCTTAAAATCGTTGACTCTATCGACCTTGATGCTACCACTCGGGAGACCACGCGCTTGCGTCTCTTCCAATTCTCTCAACGGGACCAAGCTAGTAATTGGCTTGAGCGACTTCCCGCCGGATCCATCTCAAGTTGGGATGATCTCACCACTCGTTTCCTCGCCTAATTTTTCCCACCGGGGAGAACTACCAAACTAAGAAACGACATCTTGCTGTTCCAACAACGTCAAGGCGAAACTCTCTACGAGGCGTGGACTCGATTCAAGGACTTGCTCCACAAAGTCCCTCATCACGGCATCGATCTTTGGCTTCAAGTCCAAATCTTTTACGATCATGCCAACTTCCTCACCAAGCGATCCAATGACCGAGCGGCCGGTGGAAGTCTCAGCAATCTCAACGCAGAAGAATCATGGGATATCATAGAAGAGCTCGTCGGTCAGAGCTACGAAGATTGGAGTGAATCTCATGAAACCTCCAAAAGAACGGTGAATGCCATATCAATACCTAATGGGCCTTCCATCATCACCGAAGAGCAAGTTAGTGCTCTTGAGAAAAGGATCGACTATCTAGTTGAGAGGCAAAAGAAAGCACCTGGACTAATCCATCGAGCAACGGTTACTTTCACTAACTCTGCCAACCGCCCAACACCCCTTTCTGAATCACCTAGTCATGAACAAAATCCCAATTCCCTACTACGCTTCCGTTCTACCTCTCCAATCCCACTCTCACCAAGCTTCAAAACACAAATGAGAGAATATATGGCATCCCATTTGGAAAGATTAGCCAAATTTGAGGAAGAGGTTTATAGGAAAAGGGAAGAAATACATTCAAAAATGGCTGAGATGATGAACTTAGTGAAAGAGTACACTAAGACGAAGGTTCCCGAGAAGGTGTTAGTAAGAAATGATGACCGCGCTACCCCCACTTTGTTTGTTAACGCCATTTCCATTGCTCCTGATAAGGGTGGAGTAGTTGAGAAAAAGGACATTGAGACTACCAAGAACAACAAGAATAATAAAGACAAAGATAAGGCTCAGAATGATGATAAACCCAAAATCATTGAACAATACCTTAAGCATGAGATCAATAAAAAAAAATTGTTAACCAAGTAAACAAGTTTAGGTATAATGATGCTCTTAGGAAAGCCCTCTTAGGTGAGATACCTTTGTACAAGGCAATTCTGAGGAAACCAATAACTAAGAAACAAGAGATTTCTAGGAACTTCATTATACCATGTAACATTGGTGACTTAGAGAATATAAAAGGCTTAGCCGATCAGGGATCCGATGTAAACATAATGCCGCTATCAGTTAGAAGTGGCAATTTAAGACCCAATGGTTAAATTTGGGTCTAGTTGGGTAATTTTTTTTCTAATGAAATGAGTCTAAATGGGTTTAGTTTATTTTAATAGATGGGTCTAGATGGGTTTAGTTGATTTTAATTAATTAATATTGATGGGTCTAGTTGGGTCTAATAATATACTCATATGGGTCTAATACAATATCCACATGGTTTAAGTTGGTTGTTAGCTAAAATTATAAAAATCACTCACGGTCTATTTTTATACGTTTGTTACGTTTCCATACATTTTTATCATTTTCGTCCGTTTTTATACGTTTTCATCCGTTTTCTTACGTTTTTATCTGTTTTTGTTCGTTTTTGTTCGTTTTAACCGTTTTTACACGTTTTCGTCCGTTTTTTTACGTTTTTGTCCGTTTTCACTCGTTTTCGTCCTTTTTTTACGTTTTCGCCTGTTTTTTCACGTTTTCGTCCGTTTTTTACGTTTTTGTCCGTTTTTAAACGATTTCGTATGTTTTTTTACGTTTTCGTCCATTTTTAATGTTTTTTGTCCGTTTTTGCGCGTTTTCGTCAGTTTTTTTACATTTTTGTCCGTTTTACACGTTTTCGTCTGGTTTTTTAAGTTTTTATCCGTTTTTACATGTTTTCATCAGTTTTTTTTATGTTTTTGTCCGTTTTTACATGTTTTTGCCCTTTTTTACGTTTTTGTCCGTTTTCACATGTTTTCGACCGTTTTTTAAGATTTCGCCCTTTTTTTTTTGTCAAGACCGAATACTATAAGATTTATGTGGTTTGGAGGTCTTGGTTGGTGGAAGAAGATGAAGATCTTCATCTCTTCTAGTGAGAGAAAGTAGAGAGAGGGAGGAGAAAACAAGGTTTTATTAAGATAAACACACACAATACCAATAACCTAATGCTTCACCTCACCCCTCATGGAGAGTCATGAGGGGTATATATAGGCCCTATCTTTGCCACTTACACGATACTAGTCCCTAAGGGCAAAGTATACAACGCATCTAGTCCATTCCACGTTGTGACGTTATCTTTAGAAAAAGCGAGGCTAACAATCTCCCTCCAAGATAGCGTCACACGTGAATGGTTACAATGAGACCTATAAATACAAAACAAAGTAAATAACAATACTAATGAACAATGTTGACTTTCTTGAAGTGCAGAGTCTCTATAGTCTAGATACTGAGGCAAACTTGAACTTCTCCCTTCCGATGACCTCGGCAAATGATCTTCTTGTAGCTTTGAACTTCAACTGTAACGGTCTAGTTAGGTTATTACTCCCTCCTAACTAGTGAGCCTTTTTTCTTTCTTTGCTCCCTCCTGAACCGACAACACTCTTCCAACACGTCTTTAATCTTCAGACACGCAGCGGAGAAAGTAAACTCTTGAAGCACAATGGTTGTCGTTCTGGGAACATCAACATAACTCACTTAGTATTGCATCCAAGTTGGTAAAAAACCCCGATGTACACCACACTACTTCTCCTTCTTCAGTCTTAAGCAAAAATCCCTTCGTAATCCAATCACGGAAGATAAAATACCAACTTCTCCCTCCTGATGGTTGCGAGCTATCGGAATCATCATAATGTTGCGTACATACCGTATTACCTTCTTGATGCAATATAAACATCATAGCTTGATCAAAATTTCCGTGAGAATATGCCGTATTACTCTCAATAATTTTCTCTAACCAACCTTTAAATCGAACCTCCTTTGAATTCACCGGCTAAATGTAATGACCACATATGGAGATAGCCCGATACGACTAACTTGAAAAGGAAGTAAGCATCCCAACTTGTGACTTGCTGCTTGTTCTAAATTTTTGAACAATCCACAACTTCGTGTGACACTGAGCACAACAACGTAACTCCTTAAAGTGATGGTTACACAGTGTGAGTACTACAACGTAACTCCTTACCAGTTATAACCATATTTTCAAATTTCATAATGTGCTCCAACAAGTTATCTTGAGACATGCATCCAACCAACCATCGTCTCAAAGATAAAGAAGTCCACCCGTGAGATGTCACGTCAATTCCGCATCAATAATACCGTACTAAAACTCCGTAGCCATTTTTTCAAAATTTCCTCAATTCGTGAATTAATGTATCCTCCGTGAAAATTTTACCATACCAAAATTACCATTCATATTACCAAATTATCAAAAAAAAAATGTATCCAAAATTTGTAACAACAAGTTTCGGATGACAAGTTTTTTGTTTCATTGATAGTCCATTGCATCCATGTTTAATACCATGATCCACTCCAAGAACAGTGAAGCCCACGTACTAAATGTATCAACAGCCCAAGTCCACGATGTAAACACAAAGCTCAAGATATACGTTATGTGAACAGGCCCACAATCAAAGATAATTCCGATCCATCTCAGTCCACGAAAACATCAAAGCCCACGATCCATATATCACAAACAATCTCAGTTGGTTTAAAAGGGAACTTTAACACAAAGTGACCTAAACCTAAATCACATATGCTTCCTGATATTGTACGCCACCCACCACACTGCTTCTCATCTCCCATCACAAAACTGAGAAAATAATTAGCATCAATTATCTTAATCTCAATTAACCATCATCCAACCCATATCGAAAAATACTTTTTCCGCAACCACACCCTTACTAATATCAAATCGAATCAAATATTACATCTCATCTCCATCAAACACCTTTCACTTCTGTTATAAAGGATGGTTGAAGAACTTCAAGGTCTTTTAAGATCTCAGGTAGGTGTTATTGTTGTGAAACACGAACAAAAGATGGAGGGTAACATGTTTGTTATTCATCTAAAGCTTTATATTCGGATATTAAGGAAACAAGGTTTCCAAAAGATTGGTTGTGTTCGAATTTTCTGAGTGGAGTTAAGGTAGATTGAGATGAGTTGGGATAGGATAGAGTTTGGGTTTGTTGATGGGTTGAGATAAATTTGTGTGTCGGATCAGTGGATATTGTTCAGTTTCAAGTTTCAGTTTGTATATTTCTTGGACTGAAGATGGTTTAAGTGAACCTGAGGTCGAGTCTTGGTATTGGTATGTTGTGGTCATGGTCAATTTTACGCGTAACTTTTTCTCCTGCTCATGACTTTCTTACGCGTAGCATCTTGCTTATGCGTAGGCATACGCGTAACATCTTATGCGTAGCCTTACGCGTAAAAGAGTCTTAAGCGTAGCTCATCCTTACGCGTAAGCCTAGGCTTATGCGTAAGAGCATATGCGTAATTCATACGCGTAATTTCACAGCTACGCGTAATATCTCTGTAGATTCCCCTTACGCGTAAAAAAAGGGTTTTGACCCTTTGACTTTTTCGGTGAGGTTTTCCGACCATGTTATTCCGTTCAGTCTTCATACGTTACCCAGAAACACATAAAAACTGCTTCTGTTGACTGTTTTGACCAAGAAAACTGACGGTTGACCACTTTTGATTCACGAATATTTGGCAAAAAAAAACATAAAAAGTACTGTTTGGATAAGATATACCCAAGACAGATATATTCAAGAAAGATTGAGACTTTTTGTGTTTAGACCAACATAGGATACCAATAAACATGAATAAACTGTTTTCCACATAACACGGAAAAAAAATTTCCGAGCCACCAAATAAGCATAAAAACAGTTAAAACCATGTGTAAAACCAACATAAATCAACAAACAACAACCTTGGCTCGTTATACCAATTGTCATGACCGAATACTATAAGATTTATGTGGTTTGGAGGTCTTGGTTGGTGGAAGAAGATGAAGATCTTCATCTCTTCTAGTGAGAGAAAGTAGAGAGAGGGAGGAGAAAACAAGGTTTTATTAAGATAAACACACACAATACCAATAACCTAATGCTTCACCTCACCCCTCATGGAGAGTCATGAGGGGTATATATAGGCCCTATCTTTGCCACTTACACGATACTAGTCCCTAAGGGCAAAGTATACAACGCATCTAGTCCATTCCACTTACACGTATGTGACGTATGTGACGTATATGACGTATGTGACGTATGTGACGTATTTTTCACGTTTTCGTCCGTTTTTTTACGTTTTTGTCCGTTTTTACACGTTTTAGTCAGTTTTTTACATTTTTGTCCATTTTTGCACGTTTTCGTAAGTTTTTTTACATTTTTTTCCGTTTTACACGTTTTCGTCCGGTTTTTTATGTTTTTATCCGTTTTTACACGTTTTCGTCGGTTTTTACGTTTTTTGCCGTTTTTGCACGTTTTCGCCCGTTTTTTACGTTTTTGTCCGTTGTCACACGTTTTCGTCCGTTTTTTTACGTTTCGCCCGTTTTTTCACGTTTTCGTCCGCTTTTTTACGTTTTTGTCTGTTTTTTACACGTTTTCGTCTATTTTTTTATGTTTTCGTCTGTTTTTAACGATTTTTACGTTTTTGTCAGGTTTTTTTTTACGTTTTGTCCGTTTTTAAACGTTTTCATCCGGTTTTTTATGTTTTTATCCGTTTTTACACGTTTTCGTCAGTTTTTTACGTTTTTGTCTGTTTTACATGTTTTTGCCCTTTTTTTATGTTTTTGTCCGTTTTCACACGTTTTCGGCCGTTTTTTTTTTAAACATTTTTGCACGTTTTAGTCATGTTTTTTACGTTTTTGTCCGTTTTTACACGTTTTCGTCTGTTTTTTTTCACGTTTTTTTTAACGGTTTTTTTTACGATTTTGTCCGTTTTTGCACGTTTTCGTCGGGTTTTTTTTTAGGTTTTTGTTCGTTTTACACGTTTTCATATGGTTTTTACGTTTTCATCCGTTTTCGTCCGTATTTTTACGTTTCCGTCCGTTTTACACGTTTTCGTGTGAAAACGGACAAAAACGTAAAAAAACGGACGAAAACATGTAAAACGGACAAAAACGTAAAAAACCCCTGGCGAAAACGGGCAAAAACGTAAAAAAAATGTTAAAAAACGGATGAAAACGTGAAAAACAGACGAAAACGTGTAAAAACATATAAAGCGGACGAAAGCGTGATAAAACGGGCGAAAATGTAAACAAATGGACGAAAAGTTGTGAAAACGTACAAAAACGTAAAATAACGGACGAAACGTGTAAAAACGGAAAAAGCGGACGGAAGTGTGAAAAAACGGGCGAAAACGTAATAAAATAGATGAAAACTTGTAAAACAATTAAAATGTATAAAAACGAACAAAAAGGTAAGAAAACGGATGAAAACGTATAAAAACAGATGAAAATGTATAAAAATGGATGGAAAACATATAAAAACGAACGAAATCGTATTAAAACGGACAAAAACGTAAAAAACGGATAAAAACGGATGAAAACGTGTAAAAACGGACGAAAACGTATTAAAAGTGACAAAAAGCTATAAAAACTGATGAAAACGTATAAGAACGGACGAAAACGTATAAAAACGTAAAAAACGGATGAAACCAGACAAAATGGTTTAAAACGGATGAAAACATATAAAAACGTAAAAATACAGATGAAAACGGATGAAAATAGATGAAAACGTATAAAAACTGACGAAAACGTAAAAAAACGGATATTGAATAATTTTTGTCTTTGTTTACAGTATTTAATTATTATGTTCAATGATGAAACAAAAAAAACTAGCAAAACCCAAAAAAAACCCGACCCGGCCCGACTCATACCCATTTAGACCCATACCCATCTAGACCCATCCTTTCTAATGACCCATCTAGACCCATACCCATATAGACTCATACCCATCTAAGACCCAAGACCCAACCCAACCATTTTGCCACCTCTACTATCAGTCTATAGCAAGTTGACTAAGGAGGAGCCAACCAAGACCAATCTTAGACTTTCGTTAGCAAATCAATCATATGTTTATCCCTTAGGAATAGCGGAGGATGTTTTTATTGAGGTTGCAAGTTTTATCTATCCGGTGGACTTTGCAATTGTAGACACTGAGGAAGATTAACACATGCCATTAATACTTGGAACACCTTTCCTGGCCACCGCCAAGGCAACAATCAAATGCGGTGAGGGTGTCATGATACTCAAAAGTGGCAAAGAAAAAGTTAGGATACCTACCGCTCCGAGATATCCTTTGAAGATTAAGGAAAAGATAAAGAATAAGAATTCGCGAGTCTCCAATAATGCAGTTAAGAAGAAAATTGTTGAATGGGAAAAAAGGATTAGGGATTTCGTGAGTGAGGGGATAGATTCGAAATTGTGGAAACATGATAAAAACATAGGGTACAACTACACCACGGAAACACTCCCTAAAAAATAATTTTTGGAAGGAGACAAGGTGCTTTTATATAGATCAATATTAAAAGCATTAAGAGGTAAGAATAGGCGAAAATGATTTGGTCCCTACACGGTGAAAGAGACAAATATGAGTGAAACCATTATCATATTAGACGAAGATGGGAGGGAGTTCACGGTAAGCATACAACGTGTACAACCCTATGATGAACGCTTGGTGAATGAAAAAGATGACGGTAAGGAAGTCACGGAGGAGCACGACTTCGAGTCTAGCTACAAGAATCATAAATAAAGAAAAGCGCTTCGTGGGAGGCAACCCATGCTTAATTGTTTGCTTGTTTTGTGTGTCTTATATATTTTTCATTGTTGTTTATTCTCATGTTTGATTTTGTGAAAATGCTTTATTTTGTCTTTAACCTCGTCTTAATTACATATAAAGGTATTTTACAAAAAGATAAGTGTAGGGAAAATCACATACGTTTTTTAAGAACATGAACATGAGAATTACAATTAGTGAAATTTATATATATGTGTGTGTTTGTTAGAGCCAAATGCTTGTATCGAGTCATAATGGATGTTTTGCAGGAATTTTTCTAGGTTTTAAAAATGTAATTTTTCCAGAAAAACGGAGCAAACCACTTTCTGTCAAGACAACCTGACGGCATCAGGATTAAAGCCTGACGACGTCAGGCTATGCAAAAACAGTTTATCATTTTTTTTTCGTTTTTTGTGCTACTTAAAAAATTTTGGAAATTTCCAGGTCTTAAGTTTCCAGAAAAACTGCAAACATCCATTCCACAAGCATTATATTTTACTTGCTTTCTAATGTAGTTGTGTCATTGATGAGTATGCAAATACTCATCATTTTTGTACCTTTTAGACTGCAAAAACATCTGAAAATACTCAGAAATGCATTAAAATGATAAAAATATCACAAATAAGTGTTTTATGTGTTTCAAATGCAAAAATACCAAAATCAGGTGAAAAACGTATCAAGTTTGCATAATTGGCAGTTTTAGTCCCCCAAGTTTCAAAAGTTGTCAAAAATAGTCCCTGGTAAATCAAAATAAAGCAAAATATCATTTAAGGTCCATGGGATTCAAAATTTGTCAAAACAAACCCTTCAAAGTTTAAAAATTACAAAATTACAACTTTGGTCCCTCAACTTTGAAAAATGTCAAAAATAGTCCTCGGATATTTAAAAATGGAAATTTATCAAATATTACCCTTGTACTATTCATACTTGACAAGATTGGTCCTTGTGTTAACTTTGGAAAAGTTGCAATTTCAGCCCCTCAAAAATCAGCAAATTACAAATATGGTCCTTGTGATAAACTACAAACCAAATGATCCCTTTTGTATTATTAACCCAGCCAAACCCAAAAGAACCCCTGCCAAATAAACCTGTGACCCCCCATTTTGAACCCTCACCCCGTTATTAATAAAAACGGTCAAACCAAGTCAAACCGCGCCAAAACCAGATACACTGTTCATCTCCCTCTCCCAAACCTGCAAACCAAAACCAGGGTGGTTTTCACCACCTTTCCACCTCACTACCTACTCTCTCCAGCTCATCCCCCCTCCTCCTATACCAGCCCACAATCAATAAATGCTTCCCCACCATCAAACACTTCACCTCACTCACAAAACCTGTTTTTGCTGTCAACTCACCCCTAGCTCCATATCTACTTCCCAACTTGTCCCCTCCACCTCCACAATCACCCAAAAATCCTTAATTGCTAAAACCTGCTCTAATCTACTCAAATGACTTTTGGCGCCAAAATGCCAAATGGACAGTTATGATGATTTTGAAAGATCCAATGGTTGGAATGAAGTGGGAAAGTCTCAGAGATGTCGACAAAGCTCTAAAAGATCATTATAAAGAAAGAAGGAAGCAATGTGAAGAACTATCTAGTGTAATTTTTAAATATCTTAGTCGTTTTAATTACTTTAAGCTTTCCAGTGTAAAATTTAGATTTCAAGTACTTTGTTTAAGTTATTTCAGTGTATGTGAACCTTTTTCAATAATCAATTGTTAGGAATTAGAAATTCCCGGTATTAAAGAGTCGGTCACCTCAAGTATATGTAATCGTTAGAAAGCTCGTAGTCGTAGTTCTTTTAAGTTAAGTAGTAATTTAGTTAAGTAACACCGTGGAGGACGGACGGGTCTTTACCCACTGTATGCCTGATCCACAGCCCAAAGTGTGGCGAGTTATGTAAGACTATAAATACTCTCTACCTTCCAAGGTAGAGAGTTGGAGCTCATAATAATATCTTTCACTTTCTCTCACTAAGTTCCCTAAACCTCTAACTTTCTCTCTCTAGAATTCCATCTTATTCGCCACCTTGTGTTATGGTTTGATGTGTATGTGAAAAGTTATATCTTACAATTGGTATCAGAGCCATGGTTAGATCATATCTTGCACATCTTTGGATTTATAGTGGTTTTTAGGTGGTTTTTGAGTTTGAAAAAGTTTAGTGGTTTTTGCATCATTTGGGTGATTTCTTGTGTTAAAGTTTGAATTTTGTTGGTACTTTTATGTTTAGAATCATCACAAGTGTTTAGGTTTTCATTTGGTAAGCTTGAATCATCTTGGTTGGGTTGTTTTTGGATTGAAAAGTGAAGTTTATATGGTTTTTCATGCTAGCGACTTAGTTCACGGATAACTTTCTTCATAGCGACTTGCTTCACAAAATTGTAGCGAGTTACAGTTTTAAACCTAGCGAGTTAGATCTAGCGAGTTAAAGTACAAGTAGTGGACTCTCCACTACGAGTAGCGACTTGGTGGTAGCGACTTGGTCTGTAGCGAGTTGCTCTTTAGCGACTTGTATTTCTAGCGACTTGGGTAGCGAATTACTGCCCAAATTTGGCTAGCGACTTGGTCTGTAGCGAGTTACTACTTAGCGACTTGCTTTCTATCTAGCGACTTGGGATTCTAGCGACTTAGTGGTGTAGCGAATTAGTTGTTAGCGACTTGGTTCAAGAATTCGTAGCGACTTGGTTGATTTTTCCCGTCAAAACTTCAAACGGCCATAACTTTTGAACCGTAACTCCGTTTTCAGCGTTCTACCCATCAAAACGACCGTGAGAACGAGGAGAATAGACCGCCGAATTGTTCATTCAGGTCAACCTTCGAGGTCTAAATCCGCTCCGAACAGAAGTTATTGAGGTTTTTAAGTTTTTAGACCTAAATTTCTCAGGAAAAACGGGCATAAACCAATCCGAATCACAACCAAACAACATCTCTGCTTATCCCACAAACAATCATAAGACCTAACACACAATTTTCTATCATTGTTTCGATCCATTAGTCGTCTTAACACATTCCATTGGTCATTGCTTAACGGTTTAGTCTTGATTTTAGTAAAATCCCGCGAAAGATTCTATTTCTCGGTTTAAATCATAGACTGGTAAAATCCCGTGCATTCTACCACATCATGTCTTACTCTACTGACCCAGTGATTTCAGAAGTGCTTAAATTGTATGATGTTGTGGATAATAATGATAATGGATGCTACACTGAACGATTAAAGATGTTTGAATTAAACAACGAGGATGTGAGATCTTCATGTTCTGAGTACAATGAGAATGAATTGCACCTGCTACAGAATGCCATGCAAATGGAATGCAGCATTGAGCCCTATCAACTACTTCATCTGCACCTCATACAGTTGTTATCCATAGCTGGGGATCGAACATGTAGTGCTCTTTTCCGCCAGGACTTACCTACATTGACAAGAAGCTTGCTGTTGAACTTAGAGCATTTAAAGCTGCAACTTACCAATGAAGAAGTTCAAAAAGATGGCTCCAGGGCAGCTCTTCAAGTAATCTACAAACAATTTCAGCCATTCATCAGTGGGGAATATTCAGCAGATTACGATCAACACTTGACTGGAATTTCCTTCAAAAAACATACTGGAATGGAAATTCAGGAATTCATTGAGACATTTATCCAACTCATGGATAATGTGAAAAAGTACATTGAGGAAACTGCACAAAAGGATGAAAAAGTGAATGAGTGTCAGGTGCAGTTGAGAGATTGTTGTGATAAGTTGGGTAATGTATCTGTGGAAGAATCGGGTGTTGCTGAATGCAGAATGTTAGAGAAAACAAATAATGATGAGTCGGACAATGCTAAAATAGAATCTTCATGCTCATGTTCACAAGAGAGAGAGGTGCACCAGTCACAACCCGTGCAAGCTAATGCAAAGGAACGCTCCATGGAAGCTTCGGATGTACCCAAGATAGAGATGCACCGGCCACAACCTGTGCACGATAATGCAGAGGAAAGTTGCATGAAAGTTTCTGCAGTACCTAGGTATGCATCTTCTTCTCAAAATGATGATTATGAATTGCATGAGTACACTGCATTTGTGCCTGATGATTCCTTGACCACTGAACTCAATACCTATAAGGATCAAGTTGCTATTTATGAACAGCGTGCTAAGTTTGAGTTGACAACCCGTGAGCAGGAAATGGATGTCCAAATACGTACAATCATTAGAAAAAGTAATTTTAGAGAAGAAGTATTAAAACATGAGTTAAACTCCTTACAAGAAAAGCTTTCTAAAACTGCTAAGCAAAAACACGAACTTCAAGAAAATGTTAAAATGCTTAAGCAAGAATTCAAGGCTAAGGAATCAAAACTTTTGAATGATTTTTCCAATCTAAAAACTTTGAAAAACAAGCTTGAAAATAAGTTGTACGTACAAGGGAATACCATTCAGACTGCTCACATGATCACTAAGCACAGAGTCTTAAGCGATAAGCACAGTGTTCCCATTATAGATAAACCCAATCCTGAGTATAGTAAGAAAGCAAAAGCAGCTCAAAATGTAATCTATGATGGAAATGAGATTCTTAAACCTAGACAGACACCTAGTTGCATTGAGTGCACTGAGGAAGATAGAAAACTAGATATTGCATCTAGGGAGATAATGGATAAGAAGCTAAATGATCCTAAGTGTAAAAAGAATAACATAACGATCAAACCCCATAATTACACTAAAGAAAATTGGATCTCCTTGAACAAGTTTAAGCCTCAGACTCTATTAACCCCTGAACAAGTGTTCTGGAAAAAGGATATGGAAATGCAAAAAGCTGAAAATCTTGTTGAAAAGAATCCCCCTTGTAGGAAACTGCCTAAATCAACTGTGTATCCTCCTAATACACCAATGCACTTAGTTCCTAGATCTCTTGCCACTAAAAGCAAGACCTTAATCAGTGAATATGTTATCTTTCAACTATTTGTTGATTTTGAGAAAACTTGTAAGAAAAGGATCACACCCACCGGTATAACTGAAGGGGAAAGGGGTTTTGAGCAAACTAAAGAATGCTATTTAACTGAGGTCATGCCTTTCTTTAAACAACTAAAAGATCAATTTGAGAGTCTTAAAAAGGGGACGCATTCTGATATTAAAGAAATGGAAAAGGTATTTGATGCAATGATTGTTGAGGTTAGTGATTATGAGAGAGAATTAAAATATAATGAGATTGAGAGGAAGAACTTGCATACACTGAATGAGAATCTGATTTCTGAATGTATTGCTCAAGATGTGTTTTTCACTGCTACAAATTGTTCCATTGATGCTTCTCAATTTCATGAATTATCTGTTGCTCTGAAAGTCTCCCATGATCGTGTCATTGAGCTTGAAACAACAAATTCAAAATTGCATGAGAAAATAGAACAGGATGATCATGATAACTTGGTCAAACATTATTCTAAATTAGAAGTTGAACATCTTGCTTTGCAATTAAAACATCAACATCTCAAAGAAAATGTTAAAACCTCAAATATCAAGACATCCTCTGATGCTCCTGAGTTTGATGCAGTTTTTGAAATTAGCAAACGTGATGAACAAATTCGAGCTCATTGCCACACGATCAAAAGATTGAAAGCCCAAATTTCACAACTGAAGGGTGAAAAGAAGGATGTGACTGGTTCCCATATGCCTCCACCTTTAGATTCTCAGAATTTCCAACTTCAAAACATAATTGATAACTTGCAAAAGGAAAATGATTGTTTTAAAGCTGAAATTTCAAAGGTTAATGATCAAAACAAAAAGTTATGTGATTCATTTAAAGTTAATCATGATAAACAAATTGAAAAGATAACTTCTTTACTTAACGATATTGAGAATCTGAAGCGTGAGGTGAAAGGAAAGTTGCCAATCCCCAATTGCAAATACTCTGTTCCTAAGGTTTCTGATTGTGATAAATATGCTATCGATATGTTATATATTCCTCCGCCCATTAGGAATAATGAACTTGCACATAAAGCATATCTCTCATACCTTAAGGAAAGTTTGAAGGGTCTCCGTGAGATTGTTGAAGATGAAAGATTAGAAAAACCTTTTGATAGTACTATAGCCTATGCCTGCATGGATGCCAAACGATCTCAGGAACTCTTAGAGTATGTAATTGTCACAAGTCCGAAATCTAGCAATAGGCGAGATAGAATAGTTGTGCCTTGTTCTATGCCTAAAGCCAAGCATGTGACCCTTGATATGCCTTGTTCCATGTCAAAATTCAAGCAAGCAACCTTTGATGTGCCTCCTAGAACTTCAGATCCCAGCACTTCTAGACAAGAAATGCAGAAAGTAGTGAAGCCATGTAATGTTCCCATCGTTACTTCTACAGATGTTAAGATTGACACTAAAGTTAGCGGATCAAAACCTAGAAGCAATGCAAAGAAGGATAGGATTACGCAAACTAAAAGTGTTCATGATAAGGAAGTGGAAGAACACCATAGGGACAAGAAGTTTGATTTGAACAAAAAGAATCGTGTTAGTTCTAGTATTAGCTCCAAGCTTACTGAAATTAATTCGAGGCCTCATGCTGTCTGCAAAACATGTAAAAAATGTTTACTTTCTGGTAATCATGATAAATGTGATGTGTTATTTCTGAGATCTAAGAATCATACCCCAGTTAAGAAAGTTTGGAAAGCAAAACAGATTAAGCAATCCTGGAAACCTACAGGGAAGGTTTTTACCAATGTAGGATTTCAGTGGAAGCCTACAGGTCGAATGTTCACGAATGGAAAACCTTGCTCTTCAACTAGATCCACTATGCCGAGAATAGTGCCTGTTAAGGTTTGGAAGCCAACTGGTAGAATAATCCCATTAAGCACAAAATGTCATTTGACTAAGTCTGATGCCTCTACTAGTTCAGCTCCTAGGGATAATGACATTGCATCTAGGGTTTCTGCTGATTCAAAGACTGTTTGTGCTAACCAAAAGGAACCCATCAGCACATGGGGATCCAATGTTTCCAATTCTCTGTCTTCGTCTGTTGTCCAAAGCAGGTCGTACAAATCGTCCCTTGGCATTTGGATTCGGGCGGCTCTAAACATATGACTGGGCTCTTAACAATGACGTCTGTTCAAATCAGTTCAGGCCTCGTTCTTCATCATTATGGTGTCTGCAGATAACACTTCAGGCCCCGTTCTTCAAAGAAAAGAAAAGTGTACGCTCTTCTGTGCGCTTTATCTTCAGCTAATGAGAAATTCTCTCATGAATGGCCATACTCCTCTACATTCTTCATCAACAAGCTTCATGTTTTTCCATGCTCATTCAATCATCAAGTGGATCTATGTTCATTGGTGTATACTCTTATTCACTTGTTAAATCAAAAATGGCAACTTCGGATGCAATTTTTGAGGGGGAGAAGAGTGAATATACTACATGATGATGGATGTTTGAATAATGGTTATACGACTTAATTTTTGATGATGATGAGTGTATATTCTTTTTGATGAAGAGTGAATATACTAAGGATAACTGGGATTCATTGTTTTGATTTTTGATGACTCTTCTCCAACGCCTAATGCTTCACTTACTAAGGATAAATGGGAATCAATGTTTGGGATTCATTGTTTTTCAAACATAGGTTTGATGAGTACTTTCAACCTCCGACGAATGTTGATCATCCAGCTTCTGAAGCTCATGCTCCGGTTTCTATTGACTCAACTGGTTCACCATCTAAGAAGTACTTCTTGGAATTCTCAAGAAGCCCAAATCTCCAGTTATTCCTCAAGGCGTTAATAATGACTATCATAATCATTGCAGTTGCACTCATGAATAGTGATCCGCTCTTTGGTACTCCTTTGCCAAATCTTCACGGATCATTGTTTCATTGTTCTTCTCCAAATGTGCACTCTGTAAATCAACCACATGAACATTAAGGAAAATGACTTCTTCATCTGCTCGAAGACATTTGTGGTGAATCTTCCAGATCAGTCTCTACATGTATACCTTTAGGAAGAATGCATTAATGTCGAGAAATCATTTGTTCCGGTTCATTCAGTGGATCGACATACATCCGGTTGTACGTTTATTCACGTGTTGGGCATTTGACACAAGCTGATTACTTCGGAGTTAATCAATTATCACTTATTTGAGATTGAAGTTAAAATTCACAAAGGCGAGCTTAAGATGCAAATGCATGGAATTCTTCTTCAGTTTCAAGTTTGGTATATCAGGTTTTCTTTATCAGTGGTCACTTCAAATTGTCTACATATGGGTTGATAAAAATAGTCAGAGAGAGTTTCTATCGCAGTGGTCCTATGGCTCCTGGACACTCCAGTTCAGGACCCGCACTTCAAGACAGTCGCATTAGTTCATCCCTTATACCAAATTCTTCTCCAGAAACTCCATATGTACCTCCATCTGAAGATGATTGAAAGAAATTGTTTGATCTCATGTTTGATGAACATTATGAGCCAAGTGCTAATGAACTAACAATTCCTACTTCAGAGGCTGCTCATATTCCTGTGAATGACGTCAATCCTTCAATCTCAATATCATTAAGTCAAGAAGCGCCTGCTGCTGATCACTCTGTCTCACCAACAAATCATCAAACTTCGAGGGTACATCATGGAACTATGTCTGGTATCAATGATGAAGTTAATCCCTTTGCTACTCCCGAAGATGCCCCCTTTGAGAACATATTCGCTCCTGAATCATCATCAGAACCATCTTCATCAGGAGAAATTGACTCTGCAACTTCAGTTCTTCAACCACAACCACATGAACACCTCAGAAAATGGACTCATGATCATCCATTGGACAACATCATTGGAAACCTCTCTCGTCCAGTATCCACACAGAAACAACCTGCAACCGATGCCTTGTGGTGCTTCTTTAACTCCGTACTCTCTAAGATCGAACCAAATGATGTTAAAACCGCCATGGATGAAGACAGCTGGTTCAATGCCATGCAAGAAGAAATTCATGAGTTTGATCGACTTGATGTATGGGAATTAGTACCTGCTCCAGATTGTGCTATGATCATTGCTCTAAAGTGGATCTTCAAAGTGAAACTTGATGAGCATGGTGATGTGTTAAAGAACAAGGCTCGATTGGGTGCTAAAGGATACCGTCAAGAGGAGGGTATTGACTTTGAGGAATCATTTGCTCCTGTTGCTCGAATCGAGGCAATCAGAATCTTTTTGGCTAATGCTGCCTGTAAGAACATGGTAGTCTATCAGATGGACGTAAAGACGGCATTTCTGAACGGAGATCTTAAAGAAGTCGTCTATGTCAGCCAACCCGAAGGCTTTGTGAATCTAGAGCATCCTACCCACGTTTATCGTTTGAAGAAGGCTCTTTACGGTTTAAAGCAAGCTCCAAGGGCATGGTATGATACACTGTCAAAGTTTCTTCTGTCAACTGGATTCAGCAAAGGAGCAGTTGATCCAACATTGTTCACCAGGAAGTCAGGAAAACATTTAACTCATGTTCAAATCTATGTTGATGATATTATTTTTGCCTCGACTGACCCAATGGAATGTGATCGTTTTTCTAATGAAATGAGTTCAAAGTTTCAAATGTCAATGATGGGACAAATGTCATTTTTCTTGGGATTACAAATTTCACAAAGTCCCGGAGGCATTTTCATAAATCAATCTAAATATGCAACAGAGGTTTTAAAGAAATTTGGATTTGATTCAAGTGACCCTGTCGACACCCCCATGATTGACCGAACCAAACTAGATGAGGACCTCTCAGGGATCATGATTGACCAAACGAAATATAGGAGTATGATTGGATCCCTGATGTATCTCACTGCTAGTAGACCAGACATCTTGTTCTCTGTGTGCATGTGTGCTAGATACCAGGCTAAGCCTACTAAAAAGCACCTTGAAGCAGTTAAACGGGTCTTTCGGTATCTCCAAGGAACCATCAATATGGGACTATGGTACCCGAAGGACACCGGTATGTCACTAACGGCCTATGCAGATGCTGATCATGCAGGTTGTCAAGATATACGTCGAAGTACGTCTGGAGGTGCTCAGTTTTTGGGTGATAAGCTTGTGAGCTGGTCTTCGAAGAAGCAAATGAGTACTTCTATCTCCTCTACAGAGGCTGAATACATAGCCATGTCATCTTGTTGTGCTCAAATCTTATGGATGAGATCTCAATTATCTGACTATGGCTTTGAATTCAACAAAATCCCTCTGTACTGTGATAATAAAAGTGCTATTGCTCTCTCATGCAACAACGTTCAACACTCAAGAGCAAAGCATATCGACATTCGACATCATTTCATCAGGGAACAAGTGGAAAAAGGTGTGGTGGAACTATATTTTGTGAGGTCTGAATATCAGTTAGCGGACATCTTCACCAAAGCTCTTCCAAGAGAACGTTTTGAGTTTATTCTTCCACGTCTTGGTTTGAAAAGCCTTCAACCAGAAACTCTCAAACGTCTTCAGGAGGAAGACGAGGAGTAAAGGTCTTTCTTCATCTATCTCTTGTAAATATTTATTCGAAAAACAAAATAGAAAATTATAAAACTTTCAAAATCCATAAAAATCTGAAAAATTCGAAAAATCTTCAAAAAAATACTGTCAATTTGTCATGTTTTTCTTGGTTCGATAATATCTACGGTCTTTGTGATGTCATTCAAAGAATGACACGGGACTTTAGATGTTGTTCGAATTCGTAAAAAAAAAAAAAAAAAAAAAAAAAAAAAAAAAAAAAAAAAAAAAAATTTTGGGAGAAAGAGAAACAATGGTTTATTGTCATCTTCAGGCAATAACCCGGTTTTAAAGAAAGAACAGAGCCATGTTTTACCATGTTTTCAAATCCTATGCTCTGATTCTATAAACTCCTATCTGCTGAAAACTAAATGCTTTGAAAAATAACTCAATCTCTATTTTTGATAATCATCAGGACTTATTTGTCGAAATCTCTATCTCTCAATCAACAACCTACGTCATTGATTGAGGGGGAGAATGATTTCAATTAAATTAAAAAGTTATTTGGCATTAAATTGTTTTCAAAAGATATACATGCATGGTTTTATAAATGGAGTTTAAAGTCTTAAAATCCGATCCTTATCAGTTCAAACGCTTTCACAATCAAGTCACAATTCTCCTTAAAAGCTTTCAAAATCAATTTAAATTTAAAAGAGATCACAAATCTCATCTTGATAATTGTGATCGGGGGAGAATGTGTGATTTAAATTGGATTTAAACTGATATTAAGGTAAATGGTTTCACATGAATGTACATGCTGTCCTTCCCACATGTGACAAACGATTTCAAATTTTCCATGCACATGTTGAGGGGGAGCATCTATCTTAAACCTTTGATTTGAAACGTGATCATTTATCCCAATGTGCAGGTTCCCTCTAGTATGTGCAAAACTCTTTTCAAACCTCAAGGCACATATTGAGGGGGAGCAAAATTCATGGAAACCTCATCCTTCCCGGAAATGTTATACCCACTTGATCTGTTGAGGGAAGTGATGTTGATATCTTTTAGAAAATTGTAATCAAAGAAGTTAATTCTTTCTCTTGCCTCCATGTGCTTAACATTTCTCATACTTGATGCACATGTTGAGGGGGAGTTCTCGTTCTAAAATTATCAAAAACAATTCAGGTACAAAATGCTTTGATAATATATCACAAGTATCTGAATTGATTTTCAAATGGTTTTCAATTGGATCCAATGGCAGATGAACAATACCAAATTGAACGACCAACTTTACTTTATGTACGGTGATATAAGGATGATAAGGTTAGGTATTGGTTCCCATGATCCGCCAGAACCGGAGGGATCTACCCAGGGACAATCCACTAGTTAGTGTAGAAGTCCTTAGGTATGATGATAAAAGGAGAAAAGTGAGATATGGGAAGAGTGCAGACTAAGACTGAGCTAGTACTGGAATAAACCCAACAAGGTAATAGCTATGAAGTCTCGGTAAGCACTGAAGGGGTTGAAGAATTAAAAAGAATTGAATGAAAATAGGGTGAAAACAAATAGCCCTCCATTAATTCAACCTTAGGGCAGAAACCGGGTTCACTTCATATGCTACTGATGGTAACATCGGTATTGAAGACAAGACGTCATGGACCCAGTGACGCACTGCACTTCAACTTTCCAAACCACTCAAGTTCCTCTTAAAAGGGCTTGTTTCATTCTCACGGGGAACCGACATTATCTATCGACTTTCTCTTAGAGATTGTTGATATTGAAGAAGGAGACCCTCTCCCTAGTCTCCGTTATAGGATCCAAATATGCACAAATTGAGTCTAGAGCCACGAGATCATCAATAAATCTCATTAGGACACTTTCAATGAAGACTCTCTGTTTCACACAATGTGGAAAGAGAGATTATATCTTGAGTCCTACGCATTATCCTTGTGGTATTGCCAGAACATCTGAGTGATGTGTTTACATATTTACAATGAAGATGGAAAGCCTTCTGGAGCCAACATCAAACAAGCTCCTGGTAGGTGGCATGTGAGATCTATCATATAGATCAACCATGTGACAACTGAACAGAAACAATGGGGCGATTCAATTTCTTGAATCAATCCTGGTTCAGGTTAGGGATTGACGGATACCTTTGAAAAAAAAAAAAAACCAGTCTTTGTGCTTAAAAACTCTTTTCTTTAGCACATCGACTGTGTACTCATTTTTCAAACCAAAAGGTATTTTTATGATTGATAATTGATTTTCAATAAAACCTTCGTTGTATTGCAAAAACAATTTCTATTGAGCAATACACGATTGTTTTTCAAATCTCTTTTCTTCAATCAGTGGACTTAAAATTCGCTGGTTCACTCACTCCGTGTTGTCTTCTTTGAGATGTTCCGGTTTGAGAACAGCTAGAACAGCTGCGAAACCCTGTCAAGGAGATTCTTAGGAATCCTACCTGATCACAGGCAGTACTTGTACTGATCAACGGGGAACCGTGGGCCGTGTACCTCAATTCATCGAAAGTGATCAAAGACACTTTCGTGCGCTTTATTGCTAACTGTTGTTTGCAGGTACACTTGGACGGTTGCAGCTGATCAGAATTGAGGAGTCAATCCAAAGCCGCATGCTCACAGCATCCACACTTAATTGAAGAAATCATGACTGGTGCAATTGTAAGTTATAACTTTTCACACACACATCAAACCATAACACAAGGTGGCGTATAAGATGGAATTCTAGAGAGAGAAAGTTAGAGGTTTAGGGAACTTAGTGAGAGAAAGTGAAAGATATTATTATGAGCTCCAACTCTCTACCTTGGAAGGTAGAGAGTATTTATAGTCTTACATAACTCGCCACACTTTGGGCTGTGGATCAGGCATACAGTGGGTAAAGACCCGTCCGTCCTCCACGGTGTTACTTAACTAAATTACTACTTAACTTAAAAGAACTACGACTACGAGCTTTCTAACGATTACATATACTTGAGGTGACCGACTCTTTAATACCGGGAATTTCTAATTCCTAACAATCTCCCCCTAAGGGAGGTCACCTCAATAATGCACCAAAATTACATAGAATACAAATAGATTTTACATTAACACTTGATCTTGTATTCTTGATGTAGTCCTTTGCTCCTAAGCTCGTAGTCATTGAATCTTCACATTGCATGTTTGGTTATTCCAAGTGGAGGTCTTTTACTGATCCACGTGATGATAATTTTGAGCCATCATTTGAGATCATCAGCAATCAACAATCTCTGAGACATCCATTGTGGTGTTGTGACTTTGGGACCGACATGCTCACATTCTGGATCATGATATCTTCTCATCAGAGTAGCGGAAGCATTTGTTGAATTATGATATTGGCAGCAGCGTAGCAGAAGCTTGGTGTGAAAATATCAGAGTCATTGATGCACTAATCATGATTTCTTTTGAGATGAATGTGTTAAGTGAGCATGCGGCTATGGATTGACCGCTTCATTCTGATCAGCTGCAAACGTCGGGCGTACCTGCATAACAACAGTTAGCAATAAAGCGCACGAAAGTGTCTTTGATCACTTTCGTTGAATTGAGGTACACGGCCCACGGTTCCCCGTTGATCAGTACAAGTACTGCCTGTGATCAGGTAGGATTCCTAAGAATCTCCTTGACAGGGTTTCGCAGCTGTTCTAGCTGTTCTCAAACCGGAACGTCTCAAAGAAGACAACACGGAGTGAGTGAACCAGCGAATTGAGATTCACTGATTGATGAAAAATGATTTGAAAAACAATCGCGTATTGCTTGAAGAAAGAGTTTTGCAATACGACGAAGGTTTTATGAGAAAGATCAATTTTCAATCAAAATACCTTTTGTATTAGAGAATGAGTACACATTCGACGTGCTAGCGAAAAGAAGAGATTCGCACATCGAACGGTTTTTCTAAAAGTATTTTTCAATCAGAGATACTTTTTGAATTTTGAAAACATAAGTACACATTCGACGTGCTAGAGAAAAGAAGATTTGCACATCGAACGGTTTTTCCAAAAGTATTCGTCAATTCCATTCCTGGACCAAGGTTGATTCAAGACTGAATCGCCCCATTGTTTCTATCCAGTTGTCACAAGTTTGATCTTACGAGAAGATCTCACATGTCACCCACCAAGAGCTTGTTTGATGTTGGCTCTAGAAGGATTTCCATCTTCATCGTGAATACTTTTACATACCACTCAGATGTTCTGGCAATACCACAAGGATAATGCGTAGGACTCTTAATATATACTTACTTTCCACATTGTGTGAAAAAGCAAGTCTTCAAGAATTTAGTGTCCTAACGAGATATTGTGGATGATCTCTTGGCTCTAGACTCAATAGTGCACATTTGGTTCCTGTGTCGGAGACTAGGGAGAGGGTCTCCTTCTTCAATATCAACAATCTCTAAGAGAAAGTCGATAGATTATGTCGGTTCCCCGTGAGAATGAAACAAGCCCTTTTAAGAGGAACTTGAGTGGCTTGGGAAGATTAGTGCAGTGCGTCACTGGGTCCATGACGTCTTGTCTTCAATACTAGTGTTACCTTAGTAACAACCAGTAGCATATGTATTGAACCCGGTTTCTGCCCTAAGGTTGAATTGATGGAGGGCTATTTCTTTTCACCCTTTTTCACATTCAGTTCTTTTTTTTTCATTCTTCAACCCCTTCAGTGCTTACCGAGACTTCATAACTAGAACCTTGTTGGGTTTATTCCAGTACTAGCTCTGTCTCAGTCCGCACTCTTCCCATATTCTCATTTTTCTCCTTTTTTCAATATTCCTAAGGACTCTACACTATCTAGTGGATTGTCCCTGGGAAGATCCCTCCGGTTCTGGCGGATCGTGGGAACGAATACCTAACCTAACCATCCTTATAACTCCATGCATAAAGTAAATTGGTCGGTCTTTTGGTATTGTTCTTTCCTTCATGAAACCAATTGAAAAATCATTTGGAAAACCAATCAAGGTACTTGTGATACGGGATCAAAGCATTTT
The DNA here is from genome assembly GCA_019973895.1 of Chrysanthemum seticuspe. Taxonomy (NCBI): domain Eukaryota; kingdom Viridiplantae; phylum Streptophyta; class Magnoliopsida; order Asterales; family Asteraceae; genus Chrysanthemum; species Chrysanthemum seticuspe. The sequence continues at coordinate 24,148,028 of BPTQ01000006.1, forward strand.
GTACCTTAATAGTTTTGATCATTTAGAAAACCTCCCCCTCAACATGTGCATATGATTTAGAAATTGTTTAGCACAAGGAGGCAAGAGAACTTTGAAATATTTTCTTTGATCACAATTTTCATACGAAAACGCCATTTGATTTTCATTGGTAAATTCTCCCCCTCAATATGTGCATAGGATAAGAGAAATCATTTTAACACATAGAGGCAAGAGTTCTTTTGAAGCACATCCACAATCACAAAATCCATTAAGAAAACCATTTGAAAACACAATCAAGGTACTTTATAATCTCTTTTAAAAAACTTTTGTACCTCGATGGTTTTGCTCCCCCTCAATATGTGCTTCGAGATTCGAAAGTGTTTAGCACATATGAGAGAGCAGCCTGCACAACTGAATCAAAACGATCAACTTTTATCAAATTTCATTATTAAATCACAAATTCTCCCCCGATCAAAAATATCAAATCCTTTGAGATTTTGGATCCCAAGTGATTTAATTAGGTTTAGAAAACATGGGAGAAAATGTGGCCTTGTTTAAATACTCATCTGGTTTTTGGATAAATCCTCCTCCTCAACATGTGCATTGTGTAATTGAAATCGTTTGGCACATGGAGGCAGGAGTGCCTTTGAAGGACTAAAACCAATTCCATTAAAACAGATTTGAGATTTAAAACACGATCTCTACCCCGATCAGAAATATCAAACCATTTGAGATTTGTGATCCCAACTGATTTAAATCATTTATAAAATTTTGGGGAAAGACGTGGCAAGATTCAATTTTGAAAGATGACAGATAAGGACCATTTTAAGACATTAAAGATTGTTAGTGTCAGGTATGATAGTTTCTAAGAGATCTTTTAAGTAAAACAAAACAATTTCACAATCAAACAAGAACAGAAAAAAATTTCATTTTGAAAGACCTTGATTCTAAAGAAAAAATCATACCATAACATAACATTAAATCTTTAGATCACCACTTTTTGTTGTACAAAACGGACTTTTTGAAGATATATTGTATGAAAATATTTTAAATTAAATCACTCTCCCCCTCAATCGATGACCGAAGTCGATAATTGAGTGACTTAAGTATTGATGCAGTGTAAAATTTAGATTTCAAGTACTTTGTTTAAGTTATTTCAGTGTATGTGAACCTTTTTCAATAATCAATTGTTAGGAATTAGAAATTCCCGGTATTAAAGAGTCGGTCACCTCAAGTATATGTAATCGTTAGAAAGCTCGTAGTCGTAGTTCTTTTAAGTTAAGTAGTAATTTAGTTAAGTAACACCGTGGAGGACGGACGGGTCTTTACCCACTGTATGCCTGATCCACAGCCCAAAGTGTGGCGAGTTATGTAAGACTATAAATACTCTCTACCTTCCAAGGTAGAGAGTTGGAGCTCATAATAATATCTTTCACTTTCTCTCACTAAGTTCCCTAAACCTCTAACTTTCTCTCTCTAGAATTCCATCTTATTCGCCACCTTGTGTTATGGTTTGATGTGTATGTGAAAAGTTATATCTTACATCAATTTATGTGTTAAGCTTCATTTTCAGTTTGTGCAATTTTAATGTCAAAATTCTCATATTAGCTTAAAGTTGTTTATAGTTGTTGTGTTGGACTTACAAGCTCATATAAGCTCCTTATATAGCTTGTGTAAGCTATTAGAAACCATAAAAGTCAGTTTAGTATAAAAAAGCAAAATTACCAAAAATACCAAAAAAATTAGTTATAAATAAAAAATCAATGAAGAAGATGATCAAGAAGCTGGAGCAGGGTTGATAGTGGATTGCCCTGGTTTAGTGCTTCTTGGGAAGCTATAGGTTGTGTTCTCAGTTCTTGGTTCTCTGTTTTGTGCTTGGACACAATTTGTAAGCAATTTCTTCCAAATTTGCATTTTCTAGTTTAAGTATTTAAAGTGTATTAATTTTGGCTTAATTCTGTCTAAATATAGTTAATATAAGTTAATCAATAGCTTTCTTTGTTTGAAAAGCTGTTTTAGTACTTAAAGCTTCATAACAGTCCTATAAAGGGTTGTTTGGATTTACCTTGTTATCTGGTTTAGAAGTTGTTTGTGTTATTACTTGTTGTTGTTCTATGTCTTATTAGCATCTAATAACTCAAAGAAACAATAAAAACAAGTCCTTGTTTGAGAAAAAGTCAAATTCTCCTTTAATCTCACCTTACTAGTTAACTGTTAGGATTGAGCTTGTCAAATTCATCATAGTAGCTTATAACTTGGTCACATAGCTTAATTTCATCTTATTATAGCTTAATATATCATAATCAGTGAGTAGATTTGATTTAAAGTTCATATAAGTCAACTTTAGTGTTTATCTTAAAAAGTCAAAATTTCAGTTTGGTAGTTTTTGAATAAACTAGATAATTTTATATAGGATTTAATATTAAGTTTCAAGATTTGAGCTTTTGTGATATTAATATTCAACTGCTCATATTTATCATAGTATTTTTTTATAATTTCTAGTTAGCTTATTTAACAGCTTATTTCTTAGCTTCTTTTAACACCTTGTTTGAAAAAGTGCCCTGTGCACAGTTAATTGAGTCTTTTTCATAAGCTCATTAAAAGCTCACTATTGAATTTCTACTTGAGTGCTTTAGCTTTTTGTGTAGCTTAACTACCCATCTCAAGGTTCCAAAGATTATTTTTCCATTTGCAGCTCATTTAATAGGGCTGCTAGTGACTTGTTGTTTGTCCCATTTCTGTGTAAACTAAGTAATTAGTGTTTTACAAGCTTTTTCACAAGCTTGTCATAAGCTTATTAGTGGACCCCAGTGTGTGAGCTTGGACTTTTTAGAAAGCTCACCAACCCATCTCAATACCTCAGTCTTTGTTTTGAGCTTTTAAGCTTATTTCATAAGCTAAAATTGCTTTTAGATATGATTGCAGACCTGTTTGGTTAGTAGGTTTAGTATAAGTGCTTATTTGCTTATTTTTAGCTTATCAGAGTAGTTCTTTGTGCTTTTTAGCTTCATTTGAGTAGCTTAAGCTTGTTTACATCTTAATTTACTTTGGTTTCTAGCTTGTTAGCTTATTTGGCCACTTATTTTAGCTTAAAAAATCAAAATAAGCCATAAGCTCAACTGTTAAGGTTTTTAGCTCTTAAACTGCTTATTTTTAAGTTTCAAAATTTTTGTTTTCATTAAAGTTGCTTATTATCAGTAGTTAAATAGGTTTATAAAAGAAAAATCACAAAAACATCATTTTAAAAATAGTGATAGCGTTTATTTAATAGAAATTAGCTTTTTAATTTTTCTTTTCAGCTTATTATTAAGCACTCTCTGTTTTTATAATTTTCTTAGCTTTCTGTCACCATAGGATATTTATAGAAAAAATTTCATAATTTTCCTAGTTTGTTTAGTATTTATTAGAATTTAAAATAGTTAAAAAGTATTAAATAATTAATAATAAATAAATAAAAAACATAAAAAATATCTTTTCAGTTTTAAAATTAGTTTTCTAATATTTTAGATTTTTCTAAGTTAAAATTTTATTTTTCTAGGTTAATTTTGTATTTAAGTGTATTTTAAATAATTAATAAATAGTAATTAATTAATAATAAATAGATAAAAAGTGTAAAAAAATATAATTTCAGTTTTAAAATAAGTTTTATAATATTTTAGATTTTTCTAAGTCATAATTTCACTTTTCTAGCTTTATTTCATATTTTTTTATATTTTAGGGTATTATTAAATAGTTAAAAATAGTTTTTAATTAATAATAATTAAATAAATAGTCATAAAAATAATTTTAATTTTCTAATAATTTTCTTTTATTATTAGGATTGTAAAAATATCATTTTCATATCCGTAGGTGTTTTATTCTTTTAAATTCACGTTTTATTTTGTACGTTTACGTAAAATTTAGTAAACCTACGCGTTCACGTTTGTTTAATCTGATTGTTGTGCTTTATAGTTCTAAATCCTAATACAATTCCAATCAATCAGTAGTGTAATTACCAATCAAAATCCTTACAGATCATTATCCTTAGTGATCATTCTATTTTTGAAACGTTTTCAAACACCATTCAACCTCCGTGGGACTTAACGATCCGGGAATCCACTAAATTCCAAGGGAAATTGCATTGGTTTTAGACTGTTTGAATTTTATTACGGTTGACCATTCACAAGTGGTTGACTTGTGTAATAAACTTGACAGTTTCGAATGAATCAAATTTTGGCGCCGCTGCCGGGGAGGCTTTAGCGTGTTTTAAACATTTCCAGACCCATACTTGCACATATACCACCTTTTTGTAAAGAGTTTTTTTGTAAAGTTATCAAAATCAAAAAGTTCATTAACACTTTTCCTGAAGTGTTAACAACACAAAAAAAAAATATAAAACAACAAAACAATCGTAACGTTTTCTATCCTGTATTTTCTTTAAGGTGATTCTTAAAGAGATACGATTTGGTTAAACGAGACGATACCAAAAATATTGTCCAAAAGTATTTAAACCCTTAGCACAAATCCATACCTACGTCTTTTTAGTGGTACTTAATAAATACATAAAAATCAACCACCACAAATCAAGGATGAACGCCTACCAACTGGGGTGTGAACATTAATAAGTTCCCAATCTTAAAGATCAAAACTTGCCTTTGTGTCCTTGTGATTTGGTGTACCTTTTTCAAAGAAGCCATTTCATTTGTGATTATTGGTTTAAGTTCACTTGTCGTTTTGCCTCGCATTTGTTTTTGAAAATTGATTTTTATACTTAGTGCATGCGCACTCGTTCTTCCAGCTCCACAAGTCCACTTTCAGAGCTTGTAAGTATTCCTCGTAGACGTAGAGGACGTTCAGCTCCTTCAGCCGTGACTGAGGAACGTCTTGCACCACCACCCCCTGTCGTAATGGCAGAAGATAAACCGATGAACGAGCTTCTCCAAACACCCATCGAGGGTTACGGAGATGCCATTGTTGTCCCAGCCATCGTGGCTGATACCTTTGAGCTCAAAACCGGGTTGCTTAATCTTGTAACCCAAAGCCAATTTTATGGTTTTGAGCGAGACGACCCTCATGCACACATTCGATGGTTCAACAAGATTGCATCGACCATCAAATACAAGAATGTCCCACATGAAGCAATTAAGCTTCTTCTGTTCCCATTCTCTCTAGAGGGACAAGCCCGGAATTGGCTTGAGAAACAACCCCCTCGTTCCATTGAGACATGGGAGGATTTAGTCACTAAGTTTGTTAACGAATTCTATCCTCCATCCCGAACTACAAGTCTTAAGAATGAGATAATGAAATTCTCTCAAAGATTTGATGAATCATTCGGTGAGGCATGGGATCGTTACAAAGAGTTGCACCGAAAGTGTCCGCATCATGGTTTTACCGAGTTAATGCAAATGGATACTTTCTACAATGGTCTGAACCAAACTAACCAAGACTCTTTAAATGCCTCCGCAGGAGGTAATTTCCTGAGCAAGACCACAAAAGAAGCCTTGCAAATCATAGAAAACAAGTCTCAGGTCCACCCTTTCCGAACAAAGACATATCAGTCTCAGTCTAATGCAGGACCTTCTACTTCATCTCATGTGAGTACATCTAGCACCGATGCTAAGATTGACAAACTCACGGATGCTATTCAGGCTTTGGTTCTTGCTAACCAAAAGAAAGTCACTTTCACACAGACACCATCACATGGTGAAGTGAAGAAAGTCGAGGTATGTGTTACTTGTGGTGGCCCTCATGCATACTACAACTGTACTGCCACCGATGGTAGTCCGTTTGAAGCCAATGCTATAGCCGGTACTTCACATCAGGGAGGTAATCAATACCGTCCTCAAAATGAACCAAACCACCGTGCTAATACTTATCAGGGACCACCCGGTTTTAACCAGAATCCTAACATACAAAACCGGAATCAGAACCAACCTAGAATGAACCAAGGTTATCAAAACCAAGGTAATTTCTATCCCAGACCAAATCAAGGTTTCCAACATCAAGGAAACTTTAATCAAAACAATTTCAATCGAGGGAATCAATTTCAGGGAAATGTGAATCCTAACCAAGGGAATTTTCAACAACAAGGTCATAATAAAAACATACGACCTCAAAATTTCCCTCCACCTCCTCCGGCACCATCATCTGATGAGTTATTGAAGCAATTCATGAAATCCCAAGATGAAATGAACAGGTTGTTGGTCAGTCAGATCGCTGATCTAAAGAAGTCTTTAAATGATCAACCCTCGGGCTCAGGAAAACTTCCGAGCAACACGATCGCTAACCCGAGGGGCGACGCAAAGGCGATCACAACCAGAAGTGGTGTTTCATACAATGGACCCGCTATTCCTACTACCTCTTCTTCTTCTCTCCCGAAGGTAGTGGAAAGTGAACCTGAGACGACAAAGGACAAGGAACTTCCTACTAATAACGGAGGTACCAACGATGTCCATCCTCAAGTTGTCCCGAAACCTAAATCCAATCCAGGAGTTGTTTTTGAACCTCCAGTAGCTACCGTTGAAAACCCCAAATCCAAAACTTCTATTCCTTACCCATCACGTTTGAATGAGCAAAAGCTCCGCGAAAAAGCCAGTCATCAAATGGACAAATTTTTTCAAATTTTCCAAGAACTACATTTTGACATAAGCTTTGCGGATGCTATCATGCTGATGCCCAAGTTTGCATCAACTCTCAAACACATGTTAAGCAACAAGGAAAAACTGTTTGAAATGGCTAAAACTCCTCTGAACGAGAACTGCTCAGCAGTTCTGTTAAAGAAGCTTCCCGAGAAGCTTGGAGATCCTGGAAAATTTCTCTTACCTTGTGTATTTCCAGGAATGGTTGAATGCTTTGCCTTAGCCGATCTTGGTGCAAGCATTAACCTGATGCCTTATTCAGTATGGAAGAAACTTTCTCTTCCGGACCTTACTCCTACATGCATGACTCTCGAGCTTGCAGATCGTACAATATCCCGTCCACTTGGCATTGCCGAGGACGTATTTGTGAAAGTAGGAAAGTTCCATTTTCCAGCTGACTTTGTAGTTGTTGATTTCGATGTTGATCCACGGGTTCCTCTCATTGTTGGACGAGGATTCCTGAGAACGGGCCGTGCTCTCATTGATGTATTTGAGCAAGAAATCACATTACGTGTAGGTAATGAAGCTGTTACCTTTAACCTTGATCAAACTTCGAGGTACTCCGCAAACTATGATTCTGAGTCGGTTAACCGAATAGATATCATTGATGTTGCTTCTGAAGAGTACTCTCAAGAAGTTCTCGGTTATGTTCATAATTCTTCGAGTGATAATCTCACTCATTCATCTCAACCCATCATTGCCAATTCTACTCCTTCTCTCACTCCGTTTGAGGAAAGTGACTTCATCTTGGAAGAGATTGAAGCATACTTATCTAGTGATTCGGTTTCATGGGAAATTGATCACGCTCCCATCGACATCGAGGGAGATATTCTTCTCATCGAGAAGATGCTCAACGATGATCCATCATCGCTCCCTCCCGTCGAGCTTCATAATAAGGAAGTCAAGTCAGTTGAGAAAACTGAAGAATTTCCTGAGGTTGAACTTAAGGACTTACCACCTCATCTCGAGTATGCATTTCTTGAGGGTGATGATAAATTACCCGTCATTATTGCTCGAGATTTGAGTAAAGATGAAAAGACTGCTCTCATAAAGGTCTTGAAGTCACACAAGCAAGCAATTGCTTGGAAACTCTCCGACATTAAGGGTATCAACCCTGAGTTTTGTACTCACAAAATCTTGATGGAGGATGACTTCAAACCAGCAGTTCAACATCAGAGAAGGGTGAATCCTAAGATCCATGATGTTATTAAACAAGAGGTTCTTAAACTTCTTGATGCAGGATTAATTTACCCGATCTCAGATAGTCCTTGGGTTAGCCCAATTAACTGTGTTCCTAAAAAGGGTGGCATAACTGTTGTCACAAATGAAGAAAACGAGTTAATTCCAACTCGGCTGGTTACGGGATGGCGTGTTTGCATTGACTATCGTAAGTTGAATGATGCCACCCGTAAAGACCATTTTCCTCTACCCTTCATGGACCAAATGCTTGAGAGATTAGCAGGGAACGAGTACTATTGTTTCCTTGATGGTTTCTCGGGGTATTTTCAGATCCCAATTGATCCACAGGATCAAGAGAAGACCACATTCACCTGCCCATACGGAACTTTTGCCTACAGACGTATGCCTTTTGTCCTATGTAACGCTCCTGGCACGTTCCAACGATGTATGATGGCCATATTCCACGACATGATCGGGGAAACAATGGAGGTGTTTATGGATGACTTCTCTGTCATTGGGGACTCGTTTCAAACATGTCTCTCCCATTTAGAAAAAATGCTAAAACGGTGTGAAGACACCAATCTTTGTCTAAATTGGGAGAAAAGCCACTTTATGGTCAAAGAAGGCATAGTCCTTGGCCATAAGATTTCAAAAAACGGGATTGAGGTCGATAGAGCAAAAGTCGATGTTATTGCTATATTGCCTCATCCTACTACCGTCAAAGGTATTATGAGTTTTTTAGGTCATGCCGGTTTTTATCGCAGATTCATACAAGATTTTTCTAAAATCGCCCGGCCTATGACCCATATTCTTGAAAAAGATGCTCCTTTTATCTTCTCACCTGAGTGCATCGAAGCTTTTGAAACATTAAAGAAAAAGCTTACTGAGGCAACGCAGAAACAAGAATTTTCAGCCTATCCACTACGCAAGCAAGACTATGACTGAAGCTCAAACCCATTACACCACTACAGAAAAAGAGCTACTAGCCTTGGTGTATGCATTTGAAAAGTTTCGGCCATACCTAATCTTGACCAAATGCGTGTTGTATACGGATCACTCGGCTCTCAAATATCTCTTTGCAAAACAAGATGCAAAACCGAGATTGCTCCGTTGGGTTCTCCTTCTGCAAGAATTTGATATCATTATACGTGATAAAAAAGGAGCTGAGAACCTGGTTGCTGATCATCTGTCCCGTCTAGAAAACCCTCACAAAGATGTTTTCAAGAAAAAGGAAATAAATGAAACATTTCCTCTCGAGACACTCAATGCGGTTTCTTTTCGTGGAAACTCTACTACCCCATGGTTTGCTGACTTCGCAAATTACCATGCGGGTAACTTCATAGTGAAAGGAATGTCGACCCAACAGAAGAACAAATTCTTCAAAGATGTTAAACATTACTTGTGGGACGACCCCTACTTATTCAAAATCTGTGCGGATCAAGTCATCCGACGGTGTGTTTATGGACAAGAAGCTATGGACATTCTCAAAGCTTGCCATGCTGGACCCACCGGGGGCCATCATAGTCCAAACTACACCGCCAAAAAGGTGTTTGATTCCGGGTTTTATTGGCCCACTATTTATAAGGATGCCCACGAATTTGTCAAAACATGTGACGCTTGTCAACGTCACGGAAATATCTCACAAAGAAATGAAATGCCGCAAAACACCATTCAAGTGTGTGAGATCTTTGACATCTGGGGCATTGACTTTATGGGGCCATTTCCATCATCTCGAGGAAACAAATACATACTTGTGGCTGTTGACTATTTGTCAAAATGGGTTGAAGCGAAAGCTTTACCTACTAATGATGCCCGAGTTGTTGTAAAATTCTTAAAATCTCTTTTTGCTAGGTTTGGAACTCCGCGAGCTATAATCAGTGATCGCGGTACGCATTTCTGCAATGACCAATTTGATCGCGTCATGCAAAGATATGGTGTAACTCACCGTCTCTCTACTGCATACCACCCCCAAACAAGTGGGCAAGTGGAAGTTTCCAACCATGGTATAAAAAGAATTCTGGAAAGGACAGTAGGCGAAAACCGTGCATCCTGGTCGGATAAATTAGATGACGCACTCTGGGCCTTCTGTACAGCATATAAAACACCCATCGGGTGTACTCCATACAAGCTAGTTGATAACGCTACACGCGTCGTTCGGGGTCAAGGAAACTTCCTTTTCTTCGAGCAAGTTTTATAACACCCTAGGCAGTGAACCTAATTGTTGTAGTGTAGTAATTAGGGTAAGCCACGGGTATTGATATCGTTCTCTAGGGGAATAGGAATGCTAGTAAGGAGTTACTACGCTAAGGTTAAGGTTGAGGAAGATTATTTTTTATCTTTTTATGTTTTATGAAAATGGAAAGGTACGAATCTCGGGTATTGGATTTGGGGGTTTTGGTATTTCTACCGATTACTCTACTATTATCTAATTATCTAAACTAAGGTTGTGGGAGTCTATGTCTAATTAATGTGTGCTCGTATGATAGTTTAAAGATGTGTTTACTTAGTTTGTATTACTCCTTAATTATCTCCTATTGATGGTTGAGTGTCACGTCTTATTCCTAGTTGCGTTGTGTGTCTAAAGTTGTAGGGTATGCGTTTCTCCCTAACTCTTTGAACTTACCAAAGGGTCTCGTCTACAAACCCACTAGGGATTATAAACTCCTACTCTAAGGCGCTCTTTGGATGGTTTAGCCTACAACTACTCAGGTAATTATATTCTAAGGTTCACAAAGATGAATCAAGCATTAAGTACACAACGAATGACCTATCGCATTACTAGATCATTAATCAACTAAGATAAGAAACAACCAATCAATATTCAATAATTAAGTTTCATACTTCCTAAGCAAACAAACAAATAAATTAGCCGGACATGGAGAACATGCAAGCATACACACAAATAATCAAAGACATAATTGAATTAATGAAGTAAAGACTTATCTTGATGTAAGATAGGGTTTAAAACCCTAAAATACTGTACAAGACACCTTAGGTTCAGTTTTAGGTTTTTACTCCAAAGACTCTCCACACAAAGACTGAAAAATTCGGATTCTATATATAAGATTATAATTGCGACGGCGTCACCTTATGTTTAGTGACGCCGTCGTGTCGCCGCCATTAGGGTTTCGTCTTGGCCACGTTAACCTTGCGACGGCGTCACCTTATGTCCGTGACGCCGTCCTCTTCAGCTTCTGACGTCGTCTGGATTGCATCTAGGCCGTCTGAGTAGCGACGGCCTACTCTTTCACAACTAGACGCCGTCTCTTGAAAATACGAGTTTTGGGTTCTGGCCCGTCACAATAATTTTGGGACGGCGTCACAATGTAGCACCTGACGCCGTCGCCTTCTACTTTCAGCAACTGTGAGTGTCTCGATTTTGACTTTGGCCATTTTCTTCATATATTCGCGCCTTTTCGTCCAAATAAGTGCCATTCTAGCATTTTGCCTTCACGAGACCTAAAAAGTGAAAAGGAACGATATTAAGCAATAACGGATACAAAAGTGATCAAATAAGGACTTAAACGACCCCTCAAAATGGTACCTTTTAAAACCTTATCAAATATCCCTACACTTGTTATTTGCTTGTCCTCAAGCAAATGTGCTTTTAGCCAATTAATTTATAAGTTAGGGGTCATGAAGCATTAATTAAAAACGGTCCACAACACATATAAGCCCCGCAAAAGTCATAACAAGCACGGAAATTACATACTAGCACCTCACATGGGGTGTTTGGATACTCACATCTCTCTCGGGTGTATATATGAAATATAACAATATAGGAAATGGAAGATAAACACTCATTAACCGGTCCTAGTACATAGATTACCATAGGCTTGAGAATAGATCAAACCTTCATCGCTTTGGCGTAAGCACCTAGGAAAGACTATCAAAGAGGTCTTTTAAAGGGTTGTAATGTTAGGCTTACGGTAAGGAAATAAGGGTTTGGTGGGATAGGCTATTTAGTGGTGGTAAGTCAAAAATCTTTATGTTAACTGCATATGAAGAATGGCGTTGCTAAGCCAAGACTCGATATTCTAAACTCTAGATAACTGAAATAAATAAACATAAATTTAAAGATAGATGAAGGATGGTAGCCCGTATGTTTTTTTTTTTTTTTTTTTTTTTTTTTTTTTTTTTTTCACTCTATATTTTTTTTTTCTTTTTCTCTTTTTCTATTTTTTTTCGATTTTTTTTTTCATACACTTTTACTCTACCATCCTCTACGATAACATCAAAATACTAGGGATTTATAAGCACATCCCTACACTTGAGTTTTTATTACTCTAACACTAATTTGACCCGAATTGAAAAGATCAAAACACTTGGGGTACATTATTACGCAACAAAGGGAATTTGAATTTAACGTTCCCTTCCAGTCATTTCATAAACTTTAACTTTTCCCATGAATCCCAATCATCCCAAAACTGTATAGAAAGGATATGACTCGACTTAGCAACTTATGCAAGCAACTAGATAATTGAACTAAGGGTTTAGGGTGATAACAAACATTTGCACTAAAAGTGAGTGCATAAGGGGTAGGCTAAGGCGATTTGGGTGTATATTTGGGGGTGGGGTGTAAACAATGCTCTTCATTGATATTCCGGAAAAACCAAAACATCACGAGAACCGTGAAAAGGATAGGCTCTGAGGGGTTAACTAGGGGTATCGTGTACTAAAAATGAGTACAACGCAAAGGGTGTGGGGGAATTACTCAACCGAAGTGGAAGAAGTAATTATATTACAGGTATCAAACAAGGGTTATCCTAATGCCTCTTATCATTTAGTTATTCCTAACTACACAAGTGTAGCCTCACTTGCGATCTCGGAATGCATCACAAAACAAGTTCTAGAATCTAATATACTACCGGTTCACACTCTAAGCATTAAAGATGAATGCTTTAACTCCTACTAATCTAAGGGCGATCCTCACATTTTGGTGGAATTTGGGTGGTAAAGGGTTTTTGTGCTAGTCATGCAACTTCCTATCCATGAGACGCTTTTGTTAAGACTAATGGCCCACTCTTATATGTCATGAAAAATTTTAAATTTGGTGCCAAAATTACCCTAACCGACATTTTCTCATGGTTTATTACACAATCACAATTTGGACAAAGCAAATAATCAAGGATAAGCATAGTTTCAAAGTTCCCGTTTTATTTTCCCTCCCTACACTTAAACTGAACATTGTCCCCAATGTTCCCCGAAAGTATCAAAGTTATGATAAAAGAAGGTAATTAAAAACGAAAGAAACTAATACTCCCCTGATTAGCTCGGTAGGATCCGTGTAAAGTGGTGGTTAAATTCTTTTCAAGAAGAATTATTGCGTGAAAAGCTCCTTCCAATCTTATGTAACTTCTTCTTGACAAACTAAACCTGCACACTTGAAGAAAACAAACGAAACCTTCGCGTAAAATCGGCGATAATAATATATATAAGACTCGATTTAAACTAGGATATAATGCTTGTGGAATGGATGTTTACAGAATTTCTAAGAAAATTAAGACCTGGAAAATTCCAAAAATTTATAAGTAGCTCAGAAAACGAGAAAAAGTAATCTGATGTTTTTACTCCTTCCTGACGCCGTCAGGTTGCAATCCTGACGCCGTCAGGTTATCCTGACAAAAACTGGTCTGCGATTTTCTGGAAAAAATTCTGGAAAATTTTACATCTTTAGAATCTGGAAAAAATTTCTGCAAAACATCCATTATGACTCGATACAAGCATTTGACTCGAACAAACAAACATAAATATCTTTTAGTTAATTGTTATTCTCATGTTTACGTTTCTTTTGAAAACGTGTGTAATCCTCCCTACACTTATCCCTTATGTAAAATACCTTTATATGCAATTAAGACGAGGTTAAAAACAAAATAAAGCATTTTTACAAATTTAAACATGAGGATAAACAATTAATAAAAGATATATGACACTAACAAGCAAACAATTAAGCATGGGTTGCCTCCCACGAAGCGCTTTTCTTTATTTAAGAGTCTTGTAGCTAGACTCGTAGTCGTGCTCCTACGTACCGATATAAGTAAGTCTATCCTCAACAATGTCGTAAGGATCAAACTTATCATTCAAGTTCCTAGTAGTACGTTCGGTTAAATATGCCTTTTCAAACATCTCACCATCGGGATCATAGATTTGTATCCTAATGTGCCACCTTCCATTACCATCACTAGGCGGTCTATTCCAATCCCACTTGTGTTCGGATTTCTCAACTATCCACTTATTCATGACAAGGTTAACGGGCAAGTTTCCTAGGAACTCGGTCATCTTCCTAAATACTAAGGCGTCCTCGAACGGGTTCACTTCTATGTCCCTAGCCATTTCCTGTTCTTGGAAAGTTGCTGCACTAGCAAAGGCCTTATCTAGGTAAAAAGGTCTTTGGGGGCCTATGATGTTCTTATCAATCCAAGGTCCATATCTAGAAGGCTCTCTATCCAACCCTATCTCTTGTGGGATTTCCTCATCCTTGTAGTATGTATGCTTTTTAACATCGTAAACGGATCTAGCACTCCCCTCTCCTACCACTATTTTGGACATCTTACAATCGATGATGGCACTAGCGGTAGCTAAAAATCCTCTTCCAACTAGTAATGGGCATGTCGGGTCCTTATTCATGTCTAGTACATGAAAGTCGGCCAAAAGAGTCAACTCTCCTACATGTACTACCATGTCCTTTATTATTCCTACCGGACGTGCTATACTACCGTCCGCTAGACCTAAGATGGTTTCCGTTGGTTCAATTTTACCTAGGTTGAGGCTTCTATGGAGGGACAACGGAACGAGATTGATGCATGATCCTAAATCGGCTAGAGCATCGAGTGGCTTGGAGGTTCCAAGTCTACACGGAAGAGTGAATAGCCCGGGATCGTCTAACTTCTTAGGTAAGTTGTTTCGCACAAAGGCGGACCCATGTTTTCCAAGCCTAAGTTCTAACTCATATTTTTCTTTTAAAGCATTATAATAAGGTGCATGAGCCAAGACTTCAAGAATCGGTTTTTCTTGATGGAGTTCCTTGTACTCCTCCTCTAAACTAGGTTTGGATTCTTGGCTGACGGGTTTCTCAAGAGTAGGCTTTACCAAAGGTGCCGGGCCTTGGTATCTCTTGGATGGCTTGGAACCCTTTTTGATAGCATTTACCGAGTGAACCGTTGGGTGAGAGGGGCATGGATGTGCATTCTCCCATGGTGAACTAGAACATGAAGTCGATGCAATCGAATTCACTTTTGGGTTCTTTATGGTATCACTTGGGAGTGCTCCAACTTCCCGCTCATTGAAGGCTTTTAAGAGGGCATCAAGCTTGGTTGTCATCTCGCTTTGTTTTTGCTTAAAATCGGCTTCAAGCTTATTCAATCGAGTTTCTTGGGATGACAAAAATCTAGATGCAATTGCCTCAAAATTAGTGGGGTTCCCGGTATTAGAAGAATTGAACCTAGTAGGCGAACTAGATGAGCTTTGGGGTGTGCTTGAGTTTTGGTTCCACTTAAGGTTAGGGTGATTTCTCCATGAGGGGTTGTATGAGTTTCCTAAGTTGTTTTGTTCGGGTTTGAAAGTGTACCACTTCTCTCCCGCTCCGTCGGTACGTATGGAGGCGTAGTCCGCAAAAGCTTGTTCGGAGAGCCTTGCGCAATCACGAGTGTCATGGGGACCACTGCATAACTCACAAGGTAGAGTGATTTAATTCACTTGTCGTGAGGACTTAGGATTTTTGTAGGAACTCATGAGGAATTTAACTTGATCTTCAAGTTCGATCATCCTACGGTCGGGAGGAGGCAAGGAGATTGCCTTAACGGTTTTGGGCAGCTCACGGGGGTCATCCCAACTTTCGTTGTCATAGAGGGCGAGGTCCTCTATTATTTCCCATGATTCTTCTGCAGTGAGATCACTAAGTTTTCCACCTGGCACTTGGTCAATGGATCGCTTAGTGGGGAAGTTGACATGATCATAAAAGATTTGGACTTGGAGCCAAAGATCAATGCCGTGATGAGGGACTTTATGAAGTAAGTCCTTGAATCGGGTCCATGCTTCGTAGAGAGATTCACCTTGACGTTGTTGGAACATCAAGATGTCATTCCTAAGCTTAGTGGTTCTCCCCGGTGGGAAAAATTGAGCAAGGAAGCGAGAAGTAAGATCATCATAACTTGAGATGGAGCCGGCGGGAAGTCGCTCAAGCCAATTACTAGCTTGGTCCCGTAGAGAGAATTGGAAGAGACGCAGGCGCGTGGTCTCCCGAGTAGTAGCATCAAGGACGATGGAATCGACGATTTTGAGGAAATCCCTCAGATGCTGATTTGGATCTTCGGAACGAAGTCCATGGAATGCACATCCGTTTTGCACCAACCGGATGGTGTCGGATCGCAGGGCCGTAGTTTGGGCTTGGTCGGGAAGCTCAATGGTGTTCCTATAGCCTAGGTGGCTTGGTCTTGAGTATTCACCAAGAGTACGGGCTCTTGGCGGGTCATTTGGTGGTATGTTGATGAATGGTAGTGGGTTATCACCTTCCATGATGAAAAGTGATGGGGTTACGAACAAAGGTTACAAAGAAAGGGGATAGACTAAGAGAAAGCTAAAAAAATTGAGAAAAAATTTACTTGATAGGAATCAAGCAAAGAACCTAAACGAAGTGGACTACTAACTAGCTATTCTATTCCCCAGCATCGGCGCCAAAAACTTGATAACGCTACACGCGTCGTTCGGGGTCAAGGAAACTCCCTTTTCTTCGAGCAAGTTTTATAACACCCTAGGCAGTGAACCTAATCGTTGTAGTGTAGTAATTAGGGTAAGCCACGGGTATTGATATCGTTCTCTAGGGGAATAGGAATGCTAGTAAGGAGTTACTACGCTAAGGTTAAGGTTGAGGAAGATTATTTTTTATCTTTTTATGTTTTATGAAAATGGAAAGGTACGAATCTCGGGTATTGGATTTGGGGGTTTTGGTATTTCTACCGATTACTCTACTATTATCTAATTATCTAAACTAAAGTTGTGGGAGTCTATGTCTAATTAATGTGTGCTCGTATGATAGTTTAAAGATGTGTTTACTTAGTTTGTATTACTCCTTAATTATCTCCTATTGATGGTTGAGTGTCACGTCTTATTCCTAGTTGCGTTGTGTGTCTAAAGTTGTAGGGTATGCGTTTCTCCCTAACTCTTTGAACTTACCAAAGGGTCTCGTCTACAAACCCACTAGGGATTATAAACTCCTACTCTAAGGCGCTCTTTGGATGGTTTAGCCTACAACTACTCAGGTAATTATATTCTAAGGTTCACAAAGATGAATCAAGCATTAAGTACACAACGAATGACCTATCGCATTACTAGATCATTAATCAACTAAGATAAGAAACAACCAATCAATATTCAATAATTAAGTTTCATACTTCCTAAGCAAACACACAAATAAATTAGCCGGACATGGAGAACATGCAAGCATACACACAAATAATCAAAGACATAATTGAATTAATGAAGTAAAGACTTATCTTGATGTAAGATAGGGTTTAAAACCCTAAAATACTGTACAAGACACCTTAGGTTCGGTTTTAGGTTTTTACTCCAAAGACTCTCCACACAAAGACTGAAAAATTCGGATTCTATATATAAGATTACAATTGCGACGGCGTCACCTTATGTTTAGTGACGCCGTCGTGTCGCCGCCATTAGGGTTTTGTCTTGGCCACGTTAACCTTGCGACGGCGTCACCTTATGTCCGTGACGCCGTCCTCTTCAGCTTCTGACGTCGTCTGGATTGCATCTAGGCCGTCTGAGTAGCGACGGCCTACTCTTTCACAACTAGACGCCGTCTCTTGAAAATACGAGTTTTGGGTTCTGGCCCGTCACAATAATTTTGGGACGGCGTCACAATGTAGCACCTGACGCCGTCGCCTTCTACTTTCAGCAACTGTGAGTGTCTCGATTTTGACTTTGGCCATTTTCTTCATATATTTGCGCCTTTTCGTCCAAATAAGTGCCATTCCAGCATTTTGCCTTCACGAGACCTAAAAAGTGAAAAGGAATGATATTAAGCAATAACGGATACAAAAGTGATCAAATAAGGACTTAAACGACCCCTCAAAATGGTACCTTTTAAAACCTTATCACTAGTGTACGGAAAGGCATGTCATCTGCCGATTGAGCTCGAGCACAAAGCATATTGGGCCTTGAAACATGCCAACTTCGATATTCAGACAGCTGGTGATCACAGAAAAGTTCAAATGAATTAATTAAATGAACTATGTGATCAATCATACGAGAACTCTTTGATCTACAAACAAAAGACAAAGAAGATTCATGACTCCAAAATCAAGAACCGCGTTTTCAACGTTGGTGATCGAGTCCTTCTTTTCAATTCAAGATTGAAGATTTTCTCAGGAAAACTAAAATCCCGCTGGTCTGGACCATTCACCATCACTAAAGTATTTCCTTATGGAACTATTGAGTTATCTCAACCCGATGGTCCAAATTTTAAGGTGAATGGTCATTGATTGAAACATTATTTTGGAGAGGACATTCCACCTGTGGTTGTCCCGGATCTACAAACTTTCCCCATGAACCAATGAATACGGGGTCGAGTCAAGCTAGCGACTCGGTAATAAAAAACAGTAGTTAAACATGGGTTTTCAGCCGTGTGTACCACCCTAGTGTGGGGGAGTTGCCCCCCGCTGTTGTATATAAGTTTTCATAAAAAAAAAAAAAAAAAAAAAAAAAAAAAAAAATGGCCGTAATATTTCCCTTTTACGTTCTAAGTTTCGGCATAACAGCCGGTACTTTGAATATTGAGCGCAATATTCATTTCTAGTGTGGGGGGGAATTCTCACGAATTTTATCATGTAATTATACCACCCAATTCCCCCATTTTTGGCCAAAAATTTTTTTTGGAGTAAGTGTTTTGCACTTACTCAGCTTACGGTTATCAGTCCGCCATGTCTAATAAACAAAAGGATTGGCTAATCCAGGAGCAAACGGCTCTTGGTAAAGATATCTCAAATCTGTTGACGGCTTGCAATTTGCCTAAAATTGTATGGTGTTCAGCTCACCATATCTTTAATTAGTGAAGAGTTGGCTAGCCCGCAAGTTTATGGCTTGTGGTAAAGGCAGTTGGAAAACCATAATTGGTAATCGACTCACCAAAGATATTTTATCTAAGATTTGGCTAGTCCAGAAGCAAACGGCTTCTGGTAAAGACAAATCAAAACCGTTGAAAGCTGGTGATTTGCTCAAAATCATTTGGTTATCAGTGTACCATAGTTCTTACTTGAACTGAAACATTTGGCTACTCCAGAAGTGATGGATTTTGCTAAAGAGATTCAAATCCATTAATTTTTCATAAAAGATTGCTAGGGACTAGCAATATCTTAGTGTGGGGGATTGATGAGTATGCAAATACTCATCATTTTTGTACCTTTTAGACTGCAAAAACATCTGAAAACACTCAGAATAGCATTAAAATGATAAAAATATCACAAATAAGTGTTTTATGTGTTTCAAATGCAAAAATACCAAAATCAGGTGAAAAACGTATCAAGTTTGCATAATTGGCAGTTTTAGTCCCCCAAGTTTCAAAAGTTGTCAAAAATAGTCCCTGGTAAATCAAAATAAAGCAAAATATCATTTAAGGTCCATGGGATTCAAAAGTTGTCAAAACAAACCCTTCAAAGTTTAAAAATTACAAAATTACAACTTTGGTCCCTCAACTTTGAAAAATGTCAAAAATAGTCCTCGGATATTTAAAAATGGAAATTTATCAAATATTACCCTTGTACTATTCATACTTGGCAAGATTGGTCCTTGTGTTAACTTTGGAAAAGTTGCAATTTCAGCCCCTCAAAAATCAGCAAATTACAAATATGGTCCTTGTGATAAACTACAAACCAAATGGACCCTTTTGTATTATTAACCCAGCCAAACCCAAAAGAACCCCTGCCAAATAAACCTGTGACCCCCCATTTTGAACCCTCACCCCGTTATTAATAAAAATGGTCAAACCAAGTCAAACCGCGCCAAAACCAGATACACTGTTCATCTCCCTCTCCCAAACCTGCAAACCAAAACCAGGGTGGTTTTCACCACCTTTCCACCTCACTACCTACTCTCTCCAGCTCATCCCCCCTCCTCCTATACCAGCCCACAATCAATAAATGCTTCCCCACCATCAAACACTTCACCTCACTCACAAAACCTGTTTTTGCTGCCAACTCACCCCTAGCACCATATCTACTTCCCAACTTGTCCCCTCCACCTCCACAATCACCCAAAAATCCTTAATTGCTAAAACCTGCTCTAATCCACTCAAATGACTTTTGGCGCCAAAATGCCAAATGGACAGTTATGATGATTTTGAAAGATCCAATGGTTGGAATGAAGTGGGAAAGTCTCAGAGATGTCGACAAAGCTCTAAAAGATCATTATAAAGAAAGAAGGAAGCAATGTGATGAACTATCTAGTGTATTTTTTAAATATCTTAGTCGTTTTAATTACTTTAAGCTTTCCAGTGTAAAATTTAGATTTCAAGTACTTTGTTTAAGTTATTTCAGTGTATGTGAACCTTTTTCAATAATCAATTTCAGTGTTAAGCTTCATTTTTAGTTTGTGCAATTTTAATGTCAAAATTCTCATATTAGCTTAAAGTTGTTTATAGTTGTTGTATTGGACTTACAAGCTCATATAAGCTCCTTATATAGCTTGCGTAAGCTATTAGAAACCATAAAAGTCAGTTTAGTATAAAAAAGCAAAATTACCAAAAATACCTAAAAAATTAGTTATAAATAAAAAATCAATGAAGAAGATGATCAAGAAGCTGGAGCAGGGTTGATAGTGGATTGCCCTGGTTTAGTGCTTCTTGGGAAGCTATAGGTTGTGTTCTCAGTTCTTGGTTCTCTGTTTTGTGCTTGGACACAATTTGTAAGCAATTTCTTCCAAATTTGCATTTTCTAGTTTAAGTATTTAAAGTGTATTAATTTTGGCTTAATTATGTCTAAATATAGTTAATATAAGTTAATCAATAGCTTTCTTTGTTTGAAAAGCTGTTTTAGTACTTAAAGCTTCATAACAGTCCTATAAAGGGTTGTTTGGATTTACCTTGTTATCTGGTTTAGAAGCTGTTTGTGTTATTACTTGTTGTTGTTCTATGTCTTATTAGCATCTAATAACTCAAAGAAACAATAAAAACAAGTCCTTGTTTGAGAAAAAGTCAAATTCTCCTTTAATCTCACCTTACTAGTTAACTGTTAGGATTGAGCTTGTCAAATTCATCATAGTAGCTTATAACTTGGTCACATAGCTTAATTTCATCTTATTATAGCTTAATATATCATAATCAGTGAGTAGATTTGATTTAAAGTTCATATAAGTCAACTTTAGTGTTTATCTTAAAAAGTCAAAATTTCAGTTTGGTAGTTTTTGAATAAACTAGATAATTTTATATAGGATTTAATATTAAGTTTCAAGATTTGAGCTTTTGGGATATTAATATTCAACTGCTCATATTTATCATAGTATTTTTTTATAATTTCTAGTTAGCTTATTTAACAGCTTATTTCTTAGCTTCTTTTAACACCTTGTTTGAAAAAGTGCCCTGTGCACAGTTAATTGAGTCTTTTTCATAAGCTCATTAAAAGCTCACTATTGAATTTCTACTTGAGTGCTTTAGCTTTTTGTGTAGCTTAACTACCCATCTCAAGGTTCCAAAGATTATTTTTCCATTTGCAGCTCATTTAATAGGGTTGCTAGTGACTTGTTGTTTGTCCCATTTCTGTGTAAACTAAGTAATTAGTGTTTTACAAGCTTTTTCACAAGCTTGTCATAAGCTTATTAGTGGACCCCAGTGTGTGAGCTTGGACTTTTTAGAAAGCTCACCAACCCATCTCAATACCTCAGTCTTTGTTTTGAGCTTTTAAGCTTATTTCATAAGCTAAAATTGCTTTTAGATATGACTGCAGACCTGTTTGGTTAGTAGGTTTAGTATAAGTGCTTATTTGCTTATTTTTAGCTTATCAGAGTAGTTCTTTGTGCTTTTTAGCTTCATTTGAGTAGCTTAAGCTTGTTTACATCTTAATTTACTTTGGTTTCTAGCTTGTTAGCTTATTTGGCCACTTATTTTAGCTTAAAAAATCAAAATAAGCCATAAGCTCAACTGTTAAGGTTTTTAGCTCTTAAACTGCTTATTTTTAAGTTTCAAAATTTTTGTTTTCATTAAAGTTGCTTATTATCAGTAGTTAAATAGGTTTATAAAAGAAAAATCACAAAAACATTATTTTAAAAATAGTGATAGCGTTTATTTAATAGAAATTAGCTTTTTAATTTTTCTTTTCAGCTTATTATTAAGCACTCTCTGTTTTTATAATTTTCTTAGCTTTCTGTCACCATAGGATATTTATAGAAAAAATTTCATAATTTTCCTAGTTTGTTTAGTATTTATTAGAATTTAAAATAGTTAAAAAGTATTAAATAATTAATAATAAATAAATAAAAAACATAAAAAATATCTTTTCAGTTTTAAAATTAGTTTTCTAATATTTTAGATTTTTCTAAGTTAAAATTTTATTTTTCTAGGTTAATTTTGTATTTTCTTGTATTTAAGTGTATTTTAAATAATTAATAAATAGTAATTAATTAATAATAAATAGATAAAAAGTGTAAAAAAATATAATTTCAGTTTTAAAATAAGTTTTATAATATTTTAGATTTTTCTAAGTCATAATTTCACTTTTCTAGCTTTATTTCATATTTTTTTTATATTTTAGGGTATTATTAAATAGTTAAAAATAGTTTTTAATTAATAATAATTAAATAAATAGTCATAAAAATAATTTTAATTTTCTAATAATTTTCTTTTATTATTAGGATTATAAAAATATCATTTTCATATCCGTAGGTGTTTTATTCTTTTAAATTCACGTTTTATTTTGTACGTTTACGTAAAATTTAGTAAACGTACGCGTTCACGTTTGTTTAATCTGATTGTTGTGCTTTATAGTTCTAAATCCTAATACAATTCCAATCAATCAGTAGTGTAATTACCAATCAAAATCCTTACATATCATTATCCTTAGTGATCATTCTATTTCTGAAACGTTTTCAAACACCATTCAACTTCCGTGGGACTTAACGATCCGGGAATCCACTAAATTCCAAGGGAAATTGCATTGGTTTTAGACTGTTTGAATTTTATTACGCTTGACCATTCACAAGTGGTTGACTTGTGTAATAAACTTGACAGTTTGGAACGAATCAGTCATATATAGTTTTACCGCCGATTTTACGCGAAGGTTTCGTCTATTTCTTATAAGTGTGTAGGTTATATTTGGCAATAAGAAGAAACACTAATTGGATGAAGCTTATCACTCATACATTCTTCTTGGAAAAGAATTTAACCGCAACTTCACACGGATCCTACCGAGCTAATCAGGGGAGTACTAGTTTCTTTTCCTTACTTACCTTCCTTTATCATTACTTTGATGCTTTCGGGGAACATTGGGGACAATGTTCAGTTTAAGTGTAGGGAGGGAGAATAAAATGGGAACTTATAAACTATTCACCCACTTGATTATTTGTCTTGTCCTTGGTAATTTGTGTAATAAACTATGAGAAATATTGGTTAGGGCTATTTTAGCACCAAATTTAAAATTTTTTATGACATTTACGAGCTAAACTTTAGTCTTAATAAAGCGTCTCATGGATAGGAATTATATGACTAGTACAAAAAACCATTTACCACTCAAATTCCACCCCAAAAATGTGAGGTTCGCCCATAGATTTTTAGGAATAAAAGCATTCATCTTTAATGCTTAGTGAGTGTACCGGTAGTATAATAGATTCTAGAACTTGTTTTGTGATGCATTTCGAGATCGCTAGTGAAACTACACTTGTGTAGTTAGGAATAACTAAATGAAAAGAGGCATTAGGATAACCCTTGTTTGAAACCTGTATTATAATTACTTCTTCCACATCAGTCGAGTAATTGCCCCACACCCTTGCAATGTACTCATCTTTAGTACACGATACCCCTAGTTAACCCATCAGAGCCTATCCTTTTCGCGGTTCTCGTGATGTTTCGGTTTTCCGAAATATTAATGAAGAGCATTGTTTACAATCCATCCCCAAATGTACACCCAAATCGCCTTAGCTTACCTTGTATGCACTCATCTTTAGTGCATTATTGTTATCACTACTAAACCCTTAGTTCAAATATCTAGTTACTTGCATGGTTGCTAAGTCGAGTCATATCTTTTGTACATAGTTTTGGGACGATTGGGACTCATGGGTAAAAGTAATATTTTATGGAGTAACGGGAAAGAACGATAAATTCAAATTTCCTTTGTCTACGTAATTAAATACTCTAAGTGTTTTGATCTTTTCAAATCGGGTCAATTAGTATTAGAGAAATAAAAACTCAAGTGTAGGGATGCTCCTATAAATCCCTTATATTTTGGTGTTATCGTAGAGGATGGTAGAGTAAAAAGGTATGAAAAAAATGAAAAATGAAGAAAAAAAAACATACGAGCTACCATCCTAGATCTATCTTTATGTTTATGTCTTTAAATTTATGTATGTTTTGTTTCAAGTTATCTAGTTTAGTGAGTCGAGTCTTGGCTTAGCAACGCCACGTTTTTCATGCTTGTAACATAAGATTTTTGACTTGCCACCACTAAATATCCCCTATCCAACAAAATCCTTTGTTTCCCTACCGTAAGCCTAACGTTACAACCCTTATAAAGACCTCTTAGATAGTTGTTCCTAGGTGCTTACGCCAAAGCGGTGGAGGTTTGATCTATTCTCAAGCTTATGGTAATCTATGTACTATGCCAGGTAATGAGTGTTTATCTTCCATTTCCATTTATTATATTTCATATAAACCCCGAGAGATGAGAGAATCCAAACACCACTTGTGAGGTGCTAGTATATAATTTCCGTGCTTGTTATGACTATTGTGGCGCTTTTGCTTGTTGTGAATTATTTTACACCAATGCTTAATGCCCCATAACTTATAAATTAATTGGCCAAAAACACATTTGCTTGAGGACAAGCAAATACCAAGTGTAGAGATATTTGATAAGGATTTAAAACGTACGCTTTTAGGGGGTCATTTAAGCCCTAAATAGACCAATTTTATATCCGTTACTGCTTAATTTCGTTCCTTTTCACTTTTTAGGTTTCTTGGAAGCAAAATGCTGGAATGAAGCACATTTGGACGAAAAGGAGCAAATACATGAATGAAGCACAAAGGGCGACGCCGTCCCCCTCTATGATGACTTGATCAAAACATGCACGCGACGGCTCAGTGGAAATTCTGATCACATAACCTGACGGCGTCGCGCCTTAAAGAAGAAGGGCGTCACTCACAGTTTCCATCTCAGACGACCCAGATCTAGAATAAAGACGACGTTCCAACTGAAGACCAACGGCGTCACAACTCTAAGGTGACGCCGTCCCATCGATGACTTGGCCCAGACGAAACCCTAATGACGGCGTCCCATGCAAAAGGTGACGCCGTCGCAGTTGTAAATCTATATATAGAATTCGATTTTTCTGTATTTTGGGAGGTAGACTTTTGGAGAAAAAACCCTAAATAGTTTGTAGTCCGATTTGGACAGTATCTTAGGGTCCCAAACCCTATTTTACACATCGAGATAAGTATTTTAATCCAAAGTATCATTATGTCTATCCCGTATTCGATTGATTGTGTGTATGCTTGCTTGTTTACCATGTCTAGCTAAATTTCTTGTGTGTTTGCTTAGATCTATGAAACCTAGTTATTGATTATTGTTAGGTTGTTTCTTATCTTAATTGAAATTGGCTTAGGAGTGCAACTAGGCATCTTCGTTGTATTTAATGCTTGACTATGCTTTATGAGGATATGTTCTATGGATGAAATAGCCAAGGCTTGCCGATTCCGTAGGTTGTATTAGAGAGATAACCTCAAAGAACTAGTGACTACGCATACCCTACGACCTTTAGGAATACAACGCGTTAAGATAAGGACGTGACAACTCAACTGACCAATAAAAGATAACTAGGGAGTAATAGTATCTAGGTAAACACATTTTTAATCATCATACGAGCATACATCAATTAGACATAAGCTACCCGTAGTAATTCGATAATTAGACAATTAGATAAGTAGAGTAATCAGTAGAAGTACCACCCCCAACCAATTGCCCCGAGATATTTACCGTAGCTTTCTAAAAAACCATAAAAAAGATTAAAAAAAGAATCATCTCAACCCCACCTTCTTATTATATTTTTCTTACTAGCATTCCTATTCCCCTAGAGAACGATATCAATCTCCGAGGCTTACCCAATACTACACTACAACGATTAGGTTCACTGCCTAGGAGGTTGAAAAACTTGCTCGACGAAAAGGAAGTTTCCTTCACCCCGAACGTGCATCCGCGCGCATCAAATTCGCAGCTAACTCAAATCGCAGTCACACAAAACGCAGTGACAAAACGCAGAACCTGACAAAACGCAGTGACAAAACGCACATCTTGACAAAACGCAGTGACAAAACGCAACATGTGTCAAAACGCAGAGAACAAAAGGCAGTACTTTACCAAAACGCAACCTGTCAAAACGCAACTTAACAAATCGCAGAGACACAAGTCGCAGCTAACTCAAATCGCAGGGACAAAACGTAGATCTTGACAAAAAGCATTGACAAAACATAGCACCTATCAAAACCAGAGAACAAAACGCAGTACTTAACCAAAACGCAACCTGTCAAAACGCAATGCACACGTCACTATCAATAGTACAACTACTACTTGTCCTTTTGTCCTTTCCACCTCAAATCGCAGTGAAAACAACAAATCGCAGCCTAAAACGTCTCAAATCGCAGCGAAAACAAACACAAAACGCATCCAAATCTGATCAAATCGCAGCGATTAATGAACAAGTCGCAATGAAGAATTCAAGTCCGAGACTCAAATCGCATCCAAGAACAAACCCAAAAACTTTACTTTATCAATCAAAAACACCACAACTAAGATGAATCTATCATTCCAAACCCAAAACTAAACTAATATGATGATCCTAAACACAAAATTATGACTAAAATCCAAACTTTAACACTAAATAAGATCAAAAGAGTGAAAATGTCTCTAAACTCATTCAAACCAAAACTTATGAATAACCATTCAAAAATCCAAGAACACACAAAGTAGATGATCAAACCATGGCTTTTGATGCCAATTGTAACATAATGGTTATCATAAACACACAAGTACAAATAATATGGATCGACTCAAATGAGTTTAGAGAGAGAAAGATGGAGAGAATGGGAACTTAGTGAGAGAAAGACACAACAACAAACGGCTGAGATTGATATGCTTGGTGGCCAAGGTTAAATCAATGGTCAAGATGGGTATGAAGAAAGCACAAATCAAGACTCAAGGCATTCTCTACTCACACAAAAAGCAGACAAGAAAAAATACCCCAAACCCTAATTTCTTTGAGTATAAATAAGATCAATTGTATTCAGTCTAGGTTTTAATTTTTCAGTCATTTTCTTTTATTGTAATGTTTTATTTTCAATTTCAATTAATATTGTAATTTCACCTTTAGTCTTAATCAAAAGAATTTTCAGTTCATTGCCTATTTATTAAATTGTTAGTTAAAGCTTTCTATGAATTTTGTTTTTAATCTAAGTGATATGATGTTTCTGTTTTTGTTGATATAAAAAAAGAGAGAGAGAGAAGTTTATGTTAGTTTTTGTTGTTTCAAATTCTGTTTTTAAGGTTTTTTATGTGTCCGAACCCTGTTAAAACAATTAAGAGTCTTTTGGTATTAGGTCTTTTAGTCAAAACTGGTTTTTATCCATTTTCATATTAGTAAAAAAAAATTCAAAACTAACCATACTGTCCAGTCTTGCAGACATGGTTTAGAGGGGTTATTGTGTTTTAAAAAATTATTTTAGTGATCTCTAGTTGTAGTACTCTAACTTTGTTAATTAATTTTTAGGTTTAAAAAATTGTTTGGTAGATTAAATATAAGCCCATAAGACCCCCCGAGACCTGTTCACACTGTGCAGCAGCTCTGCATACAACGTGTGCAGATGCTACAGTGTTGGTTTTAAATTTTTTTTCTTTGGTTATTGCTTATTTTAGGTGTCCCCCTCCTAGTGCCATTTAAGTTCCATTGTTTGACTTAGATAAATTAAGTGCTTGTTTGGATTTGCTCTTACCTTAGGGTCTGAGTTTATTTGCTTATTAGGATAAGCTGCCTTAACTGCACTGTTTAATTTCCCCATTTCCTTAGCTTATTTCTAGAATATATCTTGTTGCCTTTTAGTGTCCTTAAGGTCTGTCTGGTTTGTTCATTAGGTCTGATTCATAGTTGCTGCTTAGGGTCTGTTAGGTTTTGATGTTAGATAGGACTGTTTGTTTAGGCTTATTAGTTAAAATGTAAAAACTACTGCTCTTGTTTTCCCCTTGTCCGCTGATTTTATTAAGATTTCTTTAGGTTAGACTAGCATTAGACTTCTAGGGTTGAGATTTTGGATCCTTTATAGCTTTAGTTTACTGCTGTTAGGGGTGTTTGGATTTAAAGTGTTTGGGTTAAGCTTATTTTAAGCTTACTACTAAGCTTATATTGTTGCTGCTATTCCCTTAAATCCTGCTTATTTTGAAGTTTAGAAAAAAAATTCTTTTTATAAAAAGTTATTTTTATTTAATTGTTATTGAAGTTTTATAAGAGAAAAGTAACAAAAAAAAAAGAAAAAAAAAAGGGAAGCCTAGGATTTGAACCTGCTAGACCACAATACAAACACACACTGCCAACTGTGCTCGCCTTTTGTTGCATACCAATATTACACAATTAATTTATTTAAGGTGTTTTGTTTTTATAGCTTATTTACTTATCAGTTTTAAACATTGCTTATTATTGCTTTTTCTTAAACTGCTTTTTCACTAATTTCATTTTTCTTAGTTGTGTTTTAACTTAAAATAATTTTACAAAAAAGTCTTAGAATTTTCCATAATCATTTAATATTTTTAAACATTTAATTAGAGTAAATTAGATTTAAATTCATAAAAATTAATTTAAAAGTCAAAAAAAATATTTTTATTTTTCCAAAAAATTTATTTTATCATTTCGTACGTAGGAAAATTAGTTTCGCACCCGTAGGTCTTTATTTGCATTTATTTCACGTTTTAATTGCATGTGTGTTTCCGATTTTACGTTTTTAAGTTAGGTAACCATAGGATTAGTTTTAATTGCATTTTATCGCTTTGTTTACTTATTGTTAGCTTTATTAGGATTCCCTTGCCTTAATTACTTTCCCGATTATTCCGTAGCTTAATTTTAAAATTAGAAACAAAATCGAGAACGTTAAAATCAATCCCAATAATTCAAACATTTTAATAACAAACCGAAACGTAACCTTCAATTCACACCTCATTGGGTAACGACCCGGGTAACACTTTCCCGGTATCACATATCGTATTTTGTGGATCATTTGCTTATTAAACCTTTTTCCTAAAGGGTTTGTTTGTTTGATTCACGTACGTATATTTGGTATTTTAATACTACTATTTGATAAATATTGACCCTTAAAAAGGACATACGTATCATAGACCGTCGAATGACCATCCTAAGTGAGTAAGCGCCTCCGAAACCACCAAAATTCAACAATAACAACCTTAATGCCTCCAAAACCAATAAAACTCAAAACCACTCAAATCCAAACATCTTAAAAAACACCACCGAAACCACCAAAAATTTTAAAACCTATTAAACCCACATCATTTGGCGGTGGCGTCGTCGTTTTCAGATGATGGTGATGGCAACAACTAATGGTGGTGGCAGTTAATGGTCATTAAAGCGAGAGAAGCTTTTGGTGGTTGATGGTTGTACATATTCGCCTTTTATTATGTGCATAAACATTCGATAAAGAGCATAATTAGATGTGTATTTTTTTGTGTGTGTAAGGATGGGGAAGAATTATGAAAGAGAAGTGAATGGTCATTAACACGTCACGAACCTTGTTTGATTGTAATAGCTAGTATAGTTTAAGTAATGGGCTTTGGGACTTGACTAAGCTAATCGGGCCTTAGTTATGTTAAGTCTACTTATGTGTTTATTATTGTTCAAGCCCAAGTTAAGCCTAAAGCCCACTCAAGCCCATAACAAAGCCCTTTAGGGCATTTGGTTTGTGTTATATAAAGCACATCATACCTCATTCGTATGTGTGCTTGGGATAGGTTTGTAGAGAGAGAAAGTTCTAGTAAGAGAAAGTAATGTATGGTTATGTTCATTGAATAAAAGTTAACTTCTTTCTTGTTTCATCCTCATTCTAAACGCCACCCTCATATCTTCCTCATCTTATTCTATTGTTTATGCTATTGGGTTTGATATAAGTTGTGTGTTACAATGATAGAGAAATAATCTTGTGCATCTCACCTATACTGATATTGTGCATCTAAAATATACTAATAAGAGCACGTGTCAAAGTCAGACTGAAAGTACGGTTGCTTTGGGCAGTTTGTTTTCAGTTTTCTGCACATCTAACGGTTGATAACATGTGAGATGTAATCTACGACCAATATCAAAAGTTGAATTAGAGATGCAAGGATTAAAAGTTATGAGATCCAACGGTGTACGAAGGCGCCAGGTGATCTGATCTGTGCTGAACTACAGTCAAGCTACCTCACGCAAGCCAGCCACTTGTGAATGACTGACCGTAAGAAGCTTAAAACTGCTCAGACACAAATACAATGAAGTCCTGGAGAATACAATGAATTCTCGGGTCGTTTTGTCCCACGGAGACTCAATGGTGTGTAAAACTGATTCAGATAATGGAGTGATCACTAAGGATAGTGATCTGTAAAGGTTATGATTAGAAATATTACACTACTGATTGATTGGAATGGAATTGGACACAGAATTGGAAAGCACAACAATCAGATGAAAGAAACGTAAACGTAAGTTTAAAAACTACGTAGACGTACCAAATAAAAAGTGAAAACTAAGAAATAAAAGACCTAAAAATATAAAAGTGACATTTTTGGAATCCTAAAGATAAAAGAAAATTATTAGAAAAAGAAAATTATTTTTAACACTATTTAATTAATTATTATTAATTAAAAACTATTTTGACTATTTAATAAATACTCTAAAATAGAAGAAAATACAAAATAAGGCTAGAAAAATAAACTTATGATTCAGAAAAATCTAAAATACTATAAAACTAATTTTAAAATTAAAAATATATTTTTCACACTTTTTATCTAATTATTACTAATTAATAACTATTTAAAATACACTTAAATACTAGAAAATATAAAATAAACTTGGAAAAATAAAATTTTAACTTTTGAAAATCTAAAATATGATAAAACTAATTTTAAAACTGAAAATATATTTTTTATGCTTTTTAATTATTTATTACTAATTATTTATTATTTATTAACTATTTATAATTATAATAAATACTAAACAGAAAAGGAAAAATATGAAACTTTTTCTAAAAATACTATATGATGACAGAAAACAAAGAAAAATAGAAAAACAAGATTTGCTTATTAAAAAGTTGAAAAGAAAAATCAAAAAGCTAAGAAATATTAAATAAACACTATCACTGATTTTTAATTGGACTTTTTCTGGATTTTCTTTTTTGAAAACTACTTTAATACTGATATTATGAAACTTTAATGAACACAAAAATTTTACAACTCAAAATTAAGCAGTTTGATGAGCTTATTGGCCAACAGTAAGCTAAACTAGCTTATTTGGTGAAATAAGCTCAAACAAGCTTACAACTTGAAACAAAAGCTAGAATAATATGAAATAAGTTACAAGCTACTGAAATGAAGCTGAAAGATAAAAAGAAACACACTAATAAGCTAGAAACAAGCAAATAAGCACTTGGCTATTTGTGATGAAAAACAGAAAATGTGACAAACTTGAGGCTTGTTGCAGCCCTAGCAAACAAGTTCCAAAGTGAAAACTTAAGCTTAACAATCCAAGATGACCAGGTTGGCTTTCCAAAGAACCATAGAACACAAGATTTGAACCACTAATAAGCTCAGTGCAAGCTTATCAAAATGGAACCATTAACTGTGCACAGGGCACTTATCTCAGACAGGTGTCCACAAAAAGCTAATCAAAAAGCACTTCAGAAGCTGAGAACCAAAGAACTAGCATTTTTCTATTTTTGTTTACCAACCAAACTTTAATATCCCAAAAGATTTTAGGCTAAAACTTATTATCAAACCCACAGTGAAATTATCTTTTTTATTCAAAAACGACCCAAGTGACAATTTGACTTTTTGATAAAAACCAAAATGTTGAATAAGATGGATTTTGATCTGATATTAAGCACTGATTATGTTGTTTTGAGGTTAACTAAAACTGATTTAAGCAAGATTACCAACTTATGAACACAAAATAATGATCATGTCTTTGTAAAATCCAACAGTGAGCTCACAAGTTAAGATCAAATGTGATTTTGACTTTTATCCAAAGAAGTACTGGTTTTTCTTGTATGCACTGTCTAATGTGACCAAGTGTGACTTAATACAACAAAACTTGCAAACCTAACCAACCTCTAGCACAATTTCACTTCTCAAATCCAAACAGACCTTTATTTGACTGTTTTGAAGATTTTTCAAGACAAACCACAAATTTAAACCATGAAAGTGATTTCAGAATTTGTATAATCCTATATTAGAACTAATGAACACTAAATCAACAACCATAACAACCATAAACTAAGAATTTATGATGATGCAGTTTTAACTGTTGAATCTAAATTTTTGTAAACTACAAATTGAAAAGAACAAGCTACTGATTTTAAGGCTTAAACACACTTGATTATAACTAGTAAACAATAAAAAACAGAAATTAGAGCTAAAGAACAAATTCAACAGTGAAATGCAAAAATGGTTAAAAAGCTTACAAATTGGTATTCAACTGCAAACCAAGAACCAATGACCAATACCAATCCTAATAGCTTTCCACAAAGCTTCTAACCCAAGGCCATCCACAATTCACCCTGCTCCAGCTGTGTACACCATTTTCAACTGATTTTTTATTTTTTTGTTATTTAATTTGTATTTTTGGTGAATTTTGATTTTTGATTCTAAACTGATTTTAACTGTATCTAAAAGCTTGATTAAGCTTTCTAGGAGCTTAAGTGACCTATTTCAGTCCATTCAAACATCTACAAACAACAAATAATCATTCATGAGATTTTTGAACATGAGGAAAATTGCATAAGCTAAGATATAAGTTGATACTTGAATTGAAGATTCACAAAAGCTTTATTAATACATAAGAACTTGAAATACAGAGTTTGAAGATTAAAACATACACTTAAAACTTGAAAATGCTTAAAACGACAATAATAAACTTCAATTACTCTAGATACTAAGATACATTGCATTTTCTTCCCTATATAATGACTTTTCAAACTCCCCATATGCTTCTGATTGAATCCCACTTCATCTGAGCCCTTGAATCACTGAAATGAATCAAAACCGTCCAAGTGGATATTTGGCGCCAAATTTCTTCAAAGCAGGTCTTAGCTTTAATGAGGGTTTGGTTTGAGTCAATTAAAGGATTTGGAGTTTAGAGGAGGTGGAGGGGACATAGTATGGGAGGGGTGTTGAAAATGTGGTGAAAACCATCTCTGGTTTTGGTGTTTCAGCTGTGGAAGAGGGAGTGCTACAGTAGCTGGTTTTTGGGCGCGTTTTCTCTTGGTTTGACTTTGGTTGACCGATGGCTTAATAACACGGGGAGGTCAAAAGGGGGTGGCTGGGGTTCACAATGGGTTGTGACCTGGCTCAAGGGTCAGCCAAATGGGGGTCAAGGGTCAAGAGGTTTGGGCTTGGATAAGGGATTGGGCCAAGGTTGTGTTGGATTGGGCTTGGATATATATATATATGTCCGTTTGGTTTAGCTATAACAACAAGGACCAAAAGTGTAATTCATCCAAACCTCAAGGACTGATCTTGCAACTTTTTCAAACTTCTCACAAGGACCAAACTTGACAACTTTGATAATACAAGGACCCTTTTTGCATAAATTTCATTTTAAAATGTCCAAGGACTAATTTTGCAATTTTCCAAAGTTTAGGGACTTTTCTTGCCAATTGACCAAAGAATCATTCAAGGATCATTTTTAACAACTTAAAAGATTTCAGGGACCTTGAATGATAAATTTCCACATTTTTGAATTCCAGGGACTAGATTTGACAACTTTTAAAACTTGGGGGACTAAAACTGCCAATTTTGCAAACTTTATACATTTTTCATCTGATTTTGATCTTTTTGCATTTAAAACACATAAAACACTGATTTGTGATATTTTGATCATTTTGATGTGTTTCTGAGTGTTTTCAGATGATTTTGCAGTTAAGATTATACAAAAATGATGAGTATTTAGACACTCATCAATCCCCCACACTGAGATATTGCTAGTCCCTAGCAATGATTTGAGAAAACTTGATGGATTTTATCTCTTTACCAAAAGCCATCACTTCTGGAGTAGCCAATTGTTTTGATTCAAGTAAGAATCTTGGTACAACGATAACCAAATGATTTATTGGCAAATCATAAACCATATAACGGATTTGATGTGTCTTTACCAGAAGCCGTACCCTTCTGGACTAGCCAACTCTTAGATAAATTATCAGAATTATCTTTGGTGAGCTGAATACCAATTATGGATTTTCCACTGCCTTTACCACAAGCCATAACCTTGCGGGCTAGCCAACTCTTCACTTTTTAGGATATGGTGAGTTGAGAACCATACAATTTTGGGCAAATTGCAAGCCATATAAACGGATTTGAGAAATCTTTACCAAGAGCCGTTTGCTCCTGGATTAGCCAATCCTTTAGTCTTACAGACATGGCGGACTGATAACCAAGATGAGTAAGTGTAGAACACTTACTCCAAAAAAAATTTTGGCCAAAAACGGGGGAATTGGTATAATTATATGATAAAATTCATGAGAATTCCCCCCCCCCCCCCACACTTAGAAATGAATATTGCCCTCAATATTCAAAGTACCGGCGGTTATGCCGAAACAAAGAACGTAAAAGGGAAATACTACGGCCATTATTTTTAGAAGAAGATTTTTTTTTTCTTTTTTTTTTTTTTTTTTTTTTTTTTTAAACATGATTTTATATACAACAGTGTGGGGAAACTCCCCCACACTAGGGTGGTAGAAAAGGGGTAAGAAGACAGAATTAATGGGTGAAAACCCATATGGTGCGTGCTACTGTTTTTGATTTCCGAGTCGCTAGCTTGACTCGACCCCGAATTCATTGGTTCATGGGGGATGTTTGTAAATCCGGGACAACCACAGGGGGAATGTCCTCTCCAAAGTAATGCTTCACTCGATGACCATTCACTTTAAAATTAGGACCATCGGTTTGAGATAACTCAACGGTACCATAAGGATAAACCTTAGCGATAGTGAATGGACCAGACCAACGGGACTTGAGCTTTCCCGAGAAAATCTTCAATCTTGAATTGAAAAGAAGGACTCGATCACCAACGTTGAAAACGCGGTTCTTGATCTTGGAGTCATGAATCTTCTTTGTCTTTTGTTTATAGATCAAAGAGTTCTCGTAAGCTTGATCACGAAGTTCATTTAGTTCATTCATTTGAACTTTTCTATGATCACCAGCTGTCTGTATATCGAAGTTTGCATGCTTTAAGGCCCAGTATGCCTTGTGCTCTAACTCGATCGGAAGATGACATGCCTTTCCGTACACTAACTTGTATGGAGTACACCCAATGGGTGTTTTGTAAGCTGTACGGAAGGCCCAGAGTGTGTCATCAAGCTTATCCGATCAGGATGCACGATTTTCGCCTACTGTCCTTTCAAGAATCCTTTTAATACCACGGTTTGAAACTTCCACCTGCCCACTTGTTTGGGGGTGGTATGCAGTAGAGAGACGATGGGTAACACCATACTTTTGCATGACTCTTTCAAATTGGTCATTACAAAAATGTGTACCACGATCACTGATTATCGCTCTCGGAGCTCCAAACCTGGCAAACAGAGATTTCAAAAACTTCACAACTACTCGGGCATCATTGGTGGGTAAAGCTTTTGCTTCAACCCATTTCGACAGATAGTCAACAGCCACGAGTATGTACTTGTTACCACGAGAAGATGGAAATGGCCCCATAAAATCAATACCCCATATGTCAAATATCTCACAAACTTGAATGGCATTTTGTGGCATTTCATTCCTTTGAGATATATTACCATGACGCTGACAAGCGTCACAGGCTTTGACAAATTCGTGGGCATCCTTATAGATTGTGGGCCAATAGAACCCGGAATCAAACACCTTTTTGGCGGTGTAGTTTGGACTATGATGGCCCCCGGTGGGTCCAGCATGGCAAGCTGTGAGAATGTCAATAGCTTCCTGTCCATAAACACACCGTCGGATGACTTGATCCGCACAGATTTTGAACAAGAAAGGGTCGTCCCAGAAATAATGTTTAACATCTTTGAAGAATTTGTTCTTCTGCTGGGTCGACATCCCTTTCACAATGAAGTTACCCGCATGGTAATTTGCGAAGTCAGCAAACCATGGGGTGGTAGAATTTCCACGAAAAGAAACCGCATTGAGTGTCTCGAGAGGAAATGTATCATTTATTTCCTTTTTCTCAAAAACATCTTGGTGAGGGTTTTCTAATCTGGACAGATGATCAGCAGCTAGATTCTCAGCTCCTTTTTTATCACGTATAATGATATCAAATTCTTGGAGGAGGAGAATCCAACGAAGTAATCTCGGCTTTGCATCTTGTTTTGCAAAGAGATATTTAAGAGCCGAGTGATCCGTATACACTACACATTTGGTCAAGATAAGATACGGCCGAAACTTCTCAAATGCATACACCACGGCTAATAGCTCTTTTTCTGTGGTGGTGTAATGAGTTTGAGCCTCAGTCATAGTTTTGCTTGCGTAGTGAATAGGCTGAAAATGCTTATTTCTTCGTTGCCCTAGGACTGCACCGATAGCAAAATCACTTGCATCGCACATGAGCTCAAAAGGCAAGTCCCAGTCGGGAGCAACGAGAATGGGTGCTTCAGTAAGCTTTTTCTTCAATGTTTCAAAAGCTATGATGCACTCGGGTGAGAAGATAAAAG
This sequence comes from Chrysanthemum seticuspe, assembly GCA_019973895.1. Classification (NCBI taxonomy): domain Eukaryota; kingdom Viridiplantae; phylum Streptophyta; class Magnoliopsida; order Asterales; family Asteraceae; genus Chrysanthemum; species Chrysanthemum seticuspe. The sequence continues at coordinate 24,184,919 of BPTQ01000006.1, forward strand.
GAGCATCCTTTTCAAGAAGATGGGTCATAGGCCGGGCGATTTTGGAAAAATCTTGTATGAATCTACGATAGAAACCGGCATGACCTAAAAAACTCCTAATACCTTTGACGGTAGTAGGATGAGGTAATTTAGCAATAACATCGACTTTTGCTCTATCTACCTCAATCCCGTTCTTGGAAATCTTATGGCAAAGGACAATGCCTTCTTTGACCATAAAGTGACTTTTCTCCCAGTTTAGATAAAGATTGGTGTCTTCACACCTTTGAAGCATTTTATCTAAATGGGAGAGACATGATTGAAAAGAATCCCCAATGACCGAGAAGTCATCCATAAACACCTCCATTGTTTCCCCGATCATGTCGTGGAATATGGCCATCATACATCGTTGGAACGTGCCAGGAGCATTACATAAGCCAAAAGGCATACGTCTATAGGCAAAAGTTCCGTATGGGCAGGTGAATGTGGTCTTCTCTTGATCCTGTGGATCGATAGGGATCTGAAAGTAACCCGAGAAACCATCAAGGAAACAATAATATTCATTCCCTGCTAATCTCTCAAGCATCTGGTCCATGAAGGGTAGAGGAAAATGGTCTTTACGGGTGGCGTCATTCAACTTACGATAGTCGATGCAAACACGCCATCCCGTAACCAATCGAGTTGGAATTAACTCGTTATCTTCATTTGTGATAACAGTAATGCCACCCTTTTTCGGAACACAATGAATTGGGCTAACCCAAGGACTGTCTGAGATTGGGTAAATCAATCCTGCATCAAGAAGTTTGATAACCTCTTGTTTAATAACATCATGGATTTTTGGATTCACTCGTCTCTGATGTTGAACTGCTGGTTTGAAGTCATCCTCCATCAAGATTTTATGAGTACAGAACTCAGGGTTGATACCTTTGATGTCGGAGAGTTTCCAAGCAATTGTTTGCTTGTGTGACTTCAAGATTTTAATGAGAGTAGCTTTTTCATCTTTACTCAAATCTCGAGCAATAATGACAGGTAATTTATCATCACCTTCAAGGAATGCATACTCGAGATGAGGAGGTAAGTCCTTAAGCTCAACCTCAGGAAATTCTTCAGTTTTCTCAACTGACTTGACTTCCTTGTTATGAAGTTTGATGGGAGGAAGTGGAGGAGAAGTGTCCTGATTTGACAATTTCTTAAGAAGAATATCTCCCTCCAGATTAATCTCATTTTGATTAATATCATCAGGAATTGAATCACTAGGATGAGGGGTTGATGATGGATCATCATTGAGCAGCTTCTCAATAAGAAGTATGCCCCCCTAAATATCAATTGGAGCGTGATCAATTTCCCAAGGTACAGAATCACTAGCCAAGTATGCTTCAATCTCATCTAAGATGAAGTCGCTTCCCTCAAACGGAGTGAGAGAAGGAGTAGAATTGGCTATGATAGGATGGGAAGATGTGGTGGTATCCCCACTCACAGAATTATGAGAATAACCAAGAACTTCTTGAGAGTACTCGTCAGAAGCAACATCAATGATATCTATTCGGTTAACCGATTCAGAATCATAGTTTGCGGAGTACCTCGAAGTTTGGTCAAGGTTGAAGGTGACAGCTTCATTACCAATACGCAATGTGATTTCCTGCTCAAATACATCTATGAGAGCACGGCCCGTTCTCAGGAATCCTCGACCAACAATGAGAGGAACCCGATGATCGGCATCAAAATCAACAACCACGAAGTCAGCTGGAAAATGGAACTTTCCTACTTTCACAAATACGTCCTCGGCAATGCCAAGAGGACGGGATATGGAACGATCAGCAAGCTCGAGAGTCATGCATGTAGGAGTAAGTTCCGGAAGAGAAAGTTTCTTCCATACTGAATAAGGCATAAGGTTTATGCTTGCACCAAGATCTGCTAGGGCAAAGCATTCAACCATCCCAGGGAATACACAAGGTAAGAGAAATTTCCCAGGATCTCCAAGTTTTTCTGGAAGCTTCTTCAGAATAACTGCTGAGCAGTTCTCGTTAAGTGGAGTTTTTGCCATTTCAAACAGCTTTTCCTTATTGCTTAACATGTGCTTGAGAGTCGATGCAAACTTGGGCATCAGCATGATAGCATCCGCAAAGCTTATGTGAAAGTGTAATTCTTGGAAAATTTGGAAAAATTTATCCATTTGATGACTAGCTTTCTCACGGAGCTTTTGCTCATTCAAGCGCGATGGGTAAGGAATAGAAGATTTGGATTTCTGTTTCTCAGTAGGAGCTATAGGAGGTTCAAAAACAACTCCTGTATTAGGCTGGGGTTTCTGGACAACTTGAGGTTGGACTACCGAAGGTAGGACGTGTGCTGTACTTCGTGGGCTTGAATAATGCACCTTGTCCGTTGTTTCCTTGGTAACTTGACTCATTGCCACAGGAGGAGGGGGCATTGGAGTCGTAGGTCCATTGTGTTTTGGAGGTTCACTGTCCACTACCTTAGGGAGAGAAGAAGAAGAAGAGGTAGTAGGAACAGCAGGTCCAGTGTATGAAACACCACTTCGGGTTGTGATCGCCTTGGCATCGCCCCTCGGGTTAGCGATCGTGTTGCTCGGAAGTTTTCCTGAGCCCGAGGGTTGATCATTTTAAGACTTCTTAAGATCAGCAATCTGACTGACCAACAACCTGTTCATTTCATCTTGGGACTTCATAAACTGCTTCAGTAACTCATCAGATGATGGTCCTGGAGGAGTAATGACGGGAGGAGCTGGAGGGACAATTTGAGGCCGTATGTTTTGATTATAGCCAAAATTCCCTTGATTAGGATTCATATTCCCATGAAATTGATTCCCTCGATTGAAATTGTTTTGATGAAGGTTTCCTTGATGTTGGAAACCTTGATTGGGTCCAGGATAGAAATTACCCTGGTTTTGATAACCTTGGTTCATTCTTGGTTGGTTCTGATTCCGGTTTTGCATGTTTTGATTCTGATTAAAACCGGGTGGTGCTTGATTAGTGTTAGCACGGTAGTGTGGTTCATTTTGAGGACGGTATTGAGTACCTCCTTGCTGTGAACTACCGGCTAGAGCATTTGCTTCAAAAGGACTACCATCGGTGGCAGTACAATTGTAGTAAGCATGAGGACCACCACAGGTGACACAACTTTCAACTTTCTTCACTTCAGCATGTGTTGGTGTCTGAGTGAAGGAGACTTTCTTCTGGTTAGCAAGAACTAAAGCCTGAACAATGTCTGTGAGTTTATCAATCTTAGCATCGGTGCTAGATGTACTCACGGGGGATGAAGAAGAAGAAGGTCCAGCATGAGACTGATATGTCTTTTCTCTGAAAGGACGGACTTGAGATTTGTTCTCAATGATTTGCAAGGCCTCTTTTGTGGTCTTGCTCAAGAAATTACCTCCCGCGGAGGCATTCAAAGAGTCTTGATTGGTCTGATTGAGACCATTGTAGAAAGTATCCATTTGCATTAACTCGGTAAAACCGTGATGCGGACACTTGCGAAGCAACTCTTTGTAACGATCCCATGCCTCCCCGAATGATTCATCAAATCTCTGAGAAAATTTCATTATCTCATTCTTAAGACTTGTGGTTCTGGATGGAGGATAGAACTCGTTAACGAACTTGGTGACAAGATCTTCCCATGTCTCAATAGAACGAGGGGGTTGTTTCTCAAGCCAATTCCGGGCTTGTCCCTCTAGAGAAAATGGGAACAGAAGAAGCTTGATAGCTTCGTGTGGGACATTCTTGTACTTGATGGTAGATGCTATCTTGTTAAACCATCGAATGTGTGCATGAGGGTCATCCCGCTCAAAACCATAGAATTGGCTTTGGGTTACCAGATTAAGCAACCCGGTTTTGAGCTCGAAAGTGTCAACCACGATGGCTGGAACAACAATGGCATCTCCGTAACCCTCGATGGGTGCTTGGAGAAGCTCATTCATAGGTTTGTCTTCTGCCATTTCGACAGGAGGTGGTGGTGGTAGACGTTCCTCATTCACGGCTGAAGGAGCTGAACGTCCTCTACGTCTACGAGGAATGTTTCCAAGTTCAGAAAGCGGACTTGTAGAACTGGAAGAACGAGTGCGCATGCACTATGTATAAAAATCAATTTTCAAAACAAATGAGGCAAAACACAAGTGAACTTAACCAATAATCACAAATGAAATGGCTTCTTTGAAAAAGGTACACCAAATCACAAGTGACACAAAGACAAGTTTTAAATCTGATGTTCGGGAACTTATTAATGGTCGCACCCCCAGTTAGGTAGTGCACTGCCTTGATTTGCGGTGGTTGATTTTTATGTATATATTAAGTACCACTGAAAAGACGTAGGTATAGATTTGTGCAACTGGGTTTAAAACTTTTGGACAATATTTTTGTTATCGTCCCGTTTAACCAAATCGAATCTTTTCAAGAATCACCTTAAAAGAGAATACAAAATAGAAAACGTTCCGATTGTTTTGTTGTTTTATATTTTTTTGGAGTTTTTAACACTTTAGGAAAAGTGCTAATGAACTTTTTTTGATTTTCTTATAACTTTACAAAAACTTTTTACAAATGGCGGGTTATGTGCAAGAATGGGTCTGAAAATGGCTAAACACACGCTAAAGCCTCCCCGGCAGCGGCGCCAAAATTTGATCTGTGCTGAACTACAGTCAAGCTACCTCACACAAGCCAGCCAATTGTGAATGACTGACCGTAAGAAGCTTAAAACTGCTCAGACACAAATACAATGAAGTCCTGGAGAATACAATGAATTCCCGGGTCGTTATGTGCCACGGAGACTCAATGGTGTGTAAAACTGATTCAGATAATGGAGTGATCACTAAGGATAGTGATCTGTAAAGGTTATGATTAGAAATATTACACTACTGATTGATTGGAATGGAATTGGACACAGAATTGGAAAGCACAACAATCAGATGAAAGAAACGTAAACGTAAGTTTAAAAACTACGTAGACGTACCAAATAAAAAGTGAAAACTAAGAAATAAAAGACCTAAAAATATAAAAATGACATTTTTGGAATCCTAAAGATAAAAGAAAATTATTAGAAAAAGAAAATTATTTTTAACACTATTTAATTAATTATTATTAATTAAAAACTATTTTGACTATTTAATAAATACTCTAAAATAGAAGAAAATACAAAATAAGGCTAGAAAAATAAACTTATGATTCAGAAAAATCTAAAATACTATAAAACTAATTTTAAAATTAAAAATATATTTTTCACACTTTTTATCTAATTATTACTAATTAATAACTATTTAAAATACACTTAAATACTAGAAAATATAAAATAAACTTGGAAAAATAAAATTTTAACTTTTGAAAAATCTAAAATATGATAAAACTAATTTTAAAACTGAAAATATATTTTTTATGCTTTTTAATTATTTATTACTAATTATTTATTATTTATTAACTATTTATAATTATAATAAATACTAAACAGAAAAGGAAAAATATGAAACTTTTTCTAAAAATACTATATGATGACAGAAAACAAAGAAAAATAGAAAAACAAGATTTGCTTATTAAAAAGTTGAAAAGAAAAATCAAAAAGCTAAGAAATATTAAATAAACACTATCACTGATTTTTAATTGGACTTTTTCTGGATTTTCTTTTTTGAAAACTACTTTAATACTGATATTATGAAACTTTAATGAACACAAAAATTTTACAACTCAAAATTAAGCAGTTTGATGAGCTTATTGGCCAACAGTAAGCTAAACTAGCTTATTTGGTGAAATAAGCTCAAACAAGCTTACAACTTGAAACAAAAGCTAGAATAATATGAAATAAGTTACAAGCTACTGAAATGAAGCTGAAAGATAAAAAGAAACACACTAATAAGCTAGAAACAAGCAAATAAGCACTTGGCTATTTGTGATGAAAAACAGAAAATGGGACAAACTTGAGGCTTGTTGCAGCCCTAGCAAACAAGTTCCAAAGTGAAAACTTAAGCTTAACAATCCAAGATGACCAGGTTGGCTTTCCAAAGAACCAGAGAACACAAGATTTGAACCACTAATAAGCTCAGTGCAAGCTTATCAAAATGGAACCATTAACTGTGCACAGGGCACTTATCTCAGACAGGTGTCCACAAAAAGCTAATCAAAAAGCACTTCAGAAGCTGAGAACCAAAGAACTAGCATTTTTCTATTTTTGTTTACCAACCAAACTTTAATATCCCAAAAGATTTTAGGCTAAAACTTATTATCAAACCCAAAGTGAAATTATCTTTTTTATTCAAAAACGACCCAAGTGACAATTTGACTTTTTGATAAAAACCAAAATGTTGACTAAGATGGATTTTGATCTGATATTAAGCACTGATTATGTTGTTTTGAGGTTAACTAAAACTGATTTAAGCAAGATTACCAACTTATGAACACAAAATAATGATCATGTCTTTGTAAAATCCAACAGTGAGCTCACAAGTTAAGATCAAATGTGATTTTGACTTTTATCCAAAGAAGTACTGGTTTTTCTTGTATGCACTGTCTAATGTGACCAAGTGTGACTTAATACAACAAAACTTGCAAACCTAACCAACCTCTAGCACAATTTCACTTCTCAAATCCAAACAGACCTTTATTTGACTGTTTTGAAGATTTTTCAAGACAAACCACAAATTTAAACCATGAAAGTGATTTCAGACTTTGTATAATCCTATATTAGAACTAATGAACACTAAATCAACAACCATAACAACCATAAACTAAGAATTTATGATGATGCAGTTTTAACTGTTGAATCTAAATTTTTGTAAGCTACAAATTGAAAAGAACAAGCTACTGATTTTAAGGCTTAAACACACTTGATTATAACTAGTAAACAATAAAAAACAGAAATTAGAGCTAAAGAACAAATTCAACAGTGAAATGCAAAAATGGTTAAAAAGCTTACAAATTGGTATTCAACTGCAAACCAAGAACCAATGACCAATACCAATCCTAATAGCTTTCCACAAAGCTTCTAACCCAAGGCCATCCACAATTCACCCTGCTCCAGCTGTGTACACCATTTTCAACTGATTTTTTATTTTTTTGTTATTTAATTTGTATTTTTGGTGAATTTTGATTTTTGATTCTAAACTGATTTTAACTGTATCTAAAAGCTTGATTAAGCTTTCTAGGAGCTTAAGTGACCTATTTCAGTCCATTCAAACATCTACAAACAACAAATAATCATTCATGAGATTTTTGAAAATGAGGAAAATTGCATAAGCTAAGATATAAGTTGATACTTGAATTGAAGATTCACAAAAGCTTTATTAATACATAAGAACTTGAAATACAGAGTTTGAAGATTAAAACATACACTTAAAATTTGAAAATGCTTAAAACGACAATAATAAACTTCAATTACTCTAGATACTAAGATACATTGCATTTTCTTCCCTATATAATGACTTTTCAAACTCCCCATGTGCTTCTGATTGAATCCCACTTCATCTGAGCCCTTGAATCACTGAAATGAATCAAAACCGTCCAAGTGGATATTTGGCGCCAAATTTCTTCAAAGCAGGTCTTAGCTTTAATGAGGGTTTGGTTTGAGTCAATTAAAGGATTTGGAGTTTAGAGGAGGTGGAGGGGACATAGTATGGGAGGGGTGTTGAAAATGTGGTGAAAACCATCTCTGGTTTTGGTGTTTCAGCTGTGGAAGAGGGAGTGCTACAGTAGCTGGTTTTTGGGCGCGTTTTCTCTTGGTTTGACTTTGGTTGACCGATGGCTTAATAACACGGGGAGGTCAAAAGGGGGTGGCTGGGGTTCACAATGGGTTGTGACCTGGCTCAAGGGTCAGCCAAATGGGGGTCAAGGGTCAAGAGGTTTGGGCTTGGATAAGGGATTGGGCCAAGGTTGTGTTGGATTGGGCTTGGATATATATATATGTCCGTTTGGTTTAGCTATAACAACAAGGACCAAAAGTGTAATTCATCCAAACCTCAAGGACTGATCTTGCAACTTTTTCAAACTTCTCACAAGGACCAAACTTGACAACTTTGATAATACAAGGACCCTTTTTGCATAAATTTCATTTTAAAAAGTCCAAGGACTAATTTTGCAATTTTCCAAAGTTTAGGGACTTTTCTTGCCAATTGACCAAAGAATCATTCAAGGATCATTTTTAACAACTTAAAAGATTTCAGGGACCTTGAATGATAAATTTCCACATTTTTGAATTCCAGGGACTAGATTTGACAACTTTTAAAACTTGGGGGACTAAAACTGCCAATTTTGCAAACTTTATACATTTTTCATCTGATTTTGATCTTTTTGCATTTAAAACACATAAAACACTGATTTGTGATATTTTGATCATTTTGATGTGTTTCTGAGTGTTTTCAGATGATTTTGCAGTTAAGATTATACAAAAATGATGAGTATTTAGACACTCATCATGATCCCTAAAAAATAGGACTCACCGACAACAATAATAAGGATAATGTCTCAGTTTGATTACAATTTTCTAATGAATGTAAATTGTTTGCTGAAATGTTTCAGTGACGGTTAATTAGTTTTTTTGGTGAAGAGCGATTTGTAGATTAAATTTTATTTTCTAATTAAGAATTCTTTTGGCAAGTGAGATATTGGTTTTTCGTCTCCATATTTATAGATTTAAAGCATAATATAAGAACAAATTTATTACTCCACAAAAAGCAACATAATAACAACAATAATAAATAATCTCGGTGAAATGGAGTATAAGAGAAGTAAAATATAGATTATACCCAAATACACCCGAACTCGAATGAAGATCTCTATACCTATCGAATAGACCCCTAAGTAGGCTCAACTTCCCCGAAGTGACCCAACTTGGATTAACCGAAAACCAAACAACCCAATCATATTCACTACCTTACGCATGGCCGAATAGGAAATCACGTTATTTTTTAGAGTTGACAATTTGAGACCCATTGGTTAAATATGAGTCTAGATGGATAAATATTTATTAATGGGTGGACCTAGTTGGGGCTCCTTAAATATTATAGATGACTTTATCTCGATATTTGATAAAAAAAAATGCAATTATATAATAATTACCCAACTAGTCTAGACGGGTCTTGCAAGTCATTTTTTTCTTCACTTTTTCATCTTTTACTCAAAAATAAAAATAAAAATCTTGTCGATCGGACAAAAATATATCTATTGCCGAACCTATTTAGATCCATGTTTTAAAAAAGACCTATATACATCCGAACCAGTTTAGACTCGGGACCCAAACTCGACCCGACCTGACCCTCCTATTTTGCCCTATTTCTCTTGTGGGGTTGAACTGTAATTTTCAAAAGTTGAGGGGCAAAATTAAAAGTTATTGAGACAGATGACAATAAATTTTGAAATTAGGAATAACTATGAGAAAGATCTACATGTTAACTCGTTTATTAATTTCCATGTTGACTCGTTATTAATTTAACGAAGCGCAGTTAATTTTAAAATAAAATAAAATGGGCTAATGCATTTGTGGGGGGGGGGGGGGTGGTAATTCATATTGTCATGTTGGAATGACACACACATCTAAAAAAATAATAATAAAGAAAAAAAATCCCATAATGATTTGTAGTAATTTTTTTTTTTTTTTTTTTTTTTTTTTTTTTTTTTTTTTTTTTTTTTTTAAAGAATAGGGTATTGTTCTTGTAAATATTTAACAAGTGTGGTCTTTACAAATTTAGAAAGTACTTAGTTGTGAATGTATGTAAGTCGTTAAATTTTGTACCAGTGTTGCGGTGAATGCAATGTTTTCTTTTGTATTTTTATTTAATAAAATAATTAAAAACGAATTCATAGGTTATTTTGTTTCTTTGAAATATATTTTTAATCATATTTTAATATCTTCTTTCTTTTTAAAAGTGCATTGCGGTATTTTTGTATCGTAGAGGCTACAAAGGGCATGTTTGGCGCGAGATTATGGAGACTAATTAAGATTGTTTTTTAGAAAAATAAATTTCTCAAACCAGGTTTTAAAAGATTATGGAGATTATTTATTTAGAAATTAACTAATTTTAATCTTTTCAGCAATAACACCAACATTACTACAAAAATAAGAGCTACAATTTCAATATTTTTCATCAGCAATATCTATTTTTGCCAAACATATCCAAATTAGTATTAACTTTTTTAAAGCAACACACAAAAACTATTTTTTCTTTTTGTTTAAAAATACAATAAAGTATTTGATTTTTTTCCCCCCAAAAATCAAAGGGAAGCGATATCCTCCTAGATCCAAGACAAACACACATACCTCTTCTGATCCAACCAAACCGACATTAAATTAAATTGAACGGCGGCACCAACTTGTTTCTCACAAACACACATACAAAGAGTATGGAACCTCCAGAATCTACGATAGGTCTAGTTGATAGAGCGGATGATAGGTAACTTTACTTTAATTAAACCCTAATTATATTATAGTTTATTTAAATTTAATAATTAAACCCTAAAATTCTAATTATTTTTTTTTAGTTATTGATCAGTCATACGCACATGATGATGGTCGCATCTCCCAATGGAAGGTATTCATTTAACTAAGAGCACTCCCATTAATAACACAAGTTAAACTTTAACACCGTGCCACGTCTACGCCACATCAGCTTTAACATTTCACCTTAACTCACCAAAAAAATACCCACAATCATAACATTCCCAAGTTAAACTTTAACTCACCAACAATTTACAAAAACAACCCCTCATTTAGGGGCAGAAATGAAAAAAAAAAGAAAAAAGAAAGAAAAACCCAAATAACGGGCGTTGGTGTGTTAACACCGGCACTTTAACGCCGGAATAACACCGAACTCCCAATGGTTAACACCGAATAAAGGCGAATAACACCGAATAACACCGAATTCGGCGTTAACCATTGTGCATGCTCTAATGTATTTTCATTACATGTTAAACATTTACGCATAACTTATTTATTTATGATCTTATTTGGTTTGCAAAAGGTTATACTAATGTACAAGGCGTAGGCTACATTTACTAATTAGGGTTCGCGTGAAACTTTTATTATAACATCATTCTGGAAGGAAGGTTAAGATGCAATACACAACATTTAATTTATTGATATGGTTAATCTGTAACATTAGCAATACAATATGATTTTGTTATGTGTCTATTCCGATCAACGAGGAAAGCTAGGGATTTAGAATAGCTTTCGATGAGGATCGGTTTACGAAACAGTGATATAGAGAATCGGAGAAGAAGTTGTATTAATTCATTCATAAACGTGATATGATTACAATTGCTGATATATATATATATACTAGTTTTCGAAGCCTGCCCAATGGGCGGGCATGACTTATAATTATTTGTTTGTTGTTTTTTGTTAACTGAAATACATTTTTTAAAATTGTTAAACAATATTATAAAACAATTGTTTCTTTTTTATTTATTTTTTTGTTAAGAATTATAAATAATTATATGGTTTGCGTGGATGGTTAATAAAGCAACACATATAATATTTACAACATTATGGAATTTATGTATGTTTGTAAAGTTGTAGATAATGAAAATGTATTAAAGTGATATAATAGTTAACTTATTTACCCAGTAAACCAAATATATATACTATTTTTTTAAAAATAAAATCAAAATGCTTGGTGCACTATAATTACCATGGTGAAAGACTTAAACCCTTTCTTACATTTGGACCTCAATGCTACATTTCAGCAGCATCCCGCGAGTAAACTACCTCGTGTTGCAATTTATCAACTCAAGAGATACCTCAATGACACAAGGCTTCGACTTTGCATTATTTTGTGCGGGAGAAGGAAAATAGTTCTGGGTAAGCCACCTTTACTCGAACTAACAGTTATCCCATTATTGTGCTTTTACCTAATTGCATAAACCTTAAGCTTCAGGTAATTGTTAAATTTCTTTACTAAATAGAGTCATACTTTGTTTTTGGAACAATTTCATCTACAATTTCTATGAAAATAAGACTTCATTGCTTGAAAAATATTGTTTTTCTATATACATGCTTTAAAATAGAAAGATTATTAGTTAGATAAAGTGTTAATAATAGTGTCTATATATAAGAGGCTTTGTGCATCAATACTCCATATTACGTGATATTATCCCCTACCAAATACTCCATGTTAAATAAAGTGTTAATCCTTTGTTTTTTCACTTTGTATGTCTATACTGTGTATTACACATTCTTCCTTGCTTGAAAAATATTGTTTTTCTATATACATGCTTTAAAATGGGAAGATTATTAGTAAATGACACACATCAGTTGCATCATCAAAAGTATTCAATGAGAGTGTTTTAATTAATTTTCAAAGCTTCAAAACTGAAATTATATTTTTCTGACTTTTTCTCAATTTATTATGAATTTAAAACTGATTTAAACTAATTAAATGTCTAGAAAATACTAATTTAACTAAGAAAAAATCTGGAAAAATATTTTTTATGACTCTTTGATCATTCTAAACCTAATAAAATTGAATTTATATTTTTTTGACCATTTTATGATTTAGTCGAGTTAAAAGCTATTTAAAAATGCTAAAAACTGATTTTAATACCAGAAAAATAGTAAATGGCTATGGAAAATTATGAAAATTTGCAGAAAAGTTTTAAATACTACTGAGAAAGCATGAAAATTAGCAAAAGCAAGTTGTGATCACAGATAAAGCTAATTGGTGAGAAGTTGATTTGAAAAGCTAGTGTGAAAATAAGCAATAATGCACAAAAAACTACATACAGCTACCACAAGCTAAGATTAGTCTAAGCTACTAAAATTATACCTAATGCAACTGAATTCTATCAAATAAGCATAATCTATAAGCTAAAAAGTACAATTCTGATACTTAAGTCCAAACAGTAAAAAAGTTCTAAGGGTCCTACTTGCAGCTGAAATAACAGCTTATAAATAAGCTCTAACTGAAATCCACTCATTGAAACCCCAAGATTACTTGAATAAGTACTTAAAAACCAAACATGGGCTTCCGATGCCCTGTTTTGAGCTTTTGAGAAGCTCAAGAAGGAGCTGTGACAGAATCAGTGTTTGCTGATTCTGTGCACAGGGCAGCTTTTGGAAAATCGACCAAGTTTAAGCACAAATTAAGGTGTTTTAGAAAATTTGTAAAAATAATCCAAAATTAACTTCTTAAACACAACCAACCAAAGTTACAAAATCCAGATTTTCAGCTTGATTAGACATAAAACGAATGAATTAAAATTATAAAAGTGGAGGCTGTTTGAGCATGAATAGATATTTTGACTTTTTTTGAAAAACTTACCATTTGACTTTTGTGAGATTAGATTACTTCCTACTGACTCTAGTTGATGTTTAAAGATGAAATACAACCTAACCTAGCTACCTAAACAAATTCTACACCTAAATGCAAGAATATGTAATCCTAAACTTAACTGATGTCTGCTATAGAGATTAAAAGATGAAATTGACTTTTGGTTGAATTCAAGTGAAAATTTATGATGTAAATAACCTAACTGACCCTATATGAGACTGATCTAACTACTAATGAATATATAACTAACCTCTAATGCAGATTGAGATACAGATCCAAACACCCCTATAGTAAACTGATATGAACTTATTAATACCAAATCACAAGCCTAAGCCATATCAATCCTTAATTCAGTTTCAACAGATCAAATTAGAGCTTATAGGAGTGATTATGACAGCATTATCAAACAGTTATCACAAATTACCAACAATCACAGATATGATCAGATTAGATTATTAGAGTATGCATATTTGGACAAATGGCTAGATTATGATCTAATCTACTAATATAAGATAAACACATATAAGAATAAGCTAAAAAAACCCTTACCTTCTTTCACTTTTGTTGCTTCGTACCCTTTTTTCATCTTCTCATTAGCTCACTCCATTCTCCCTTTACTGCCCTGTTTCACCTTCTAGGCCGACTGCCACGTGACAGACCTCGCATCCTCTTTCAGATTTTTAGCCTTCTGGTATGCTCTTAATGCGAATTTCAGTCGTGTTCTCATGAGCCCGTCTGTCGCAGATTTGAAACACAAATATGAGTATGCGTGTAGACTCACAGTGCTACAGTCACCTGCAAATATGTAACATTCATGTTGCTAATATGTATAAGCTATATTTTGATGATTTAAGCTCAGATTCCGTGTGTGTTTGGTCTGGAAACAACCAAACATATGCATCATGTTGTAGGTCTGAACCAAATCAAACCAAATGAAGAAACCCATAACCAAACTGATGAATATAGGAGCAACAAATGAATGAACCCAAGACTATGAAGATTAAACTTACTAAGATCATATACCAAGTAACAGATCCAAAATTGACACCAAACATTAAAGCAACATAAATTTAAGATCCATATTTTAATAATAAAACAAAAACCAAACTTAAAGGCAGAACTACATCAAGCACCCCTACTCTTTCGCAGGCTCAAGATGACATTTCTTAACACTTAACCTCCTTCAACCCCACACCGAAGTACAAAAAATGTCGGGTCAGCAGAACCATCCTTGTAGTAAGCAAACACCATCGTACTATCATCATGCATGCTCTCCCCAACAAAACTGCAATACATAAAGCCATTGTAGCGCACAATTAGCAATCAAGCTTCTCAAACAACGTGTATTTAAAGTTATTACAAAACTTAAGATGAGCAGAAGACTTACAACTGAAGGTCGCTAAGCTTTCCCAAGAGGTACTTTGTTGCAGCCTCAATGTTCTTCTTAAAGAAGGCTTGTTGCTCTTCATCAAGCTTGGGTGTGATCAACTTGATGAACTTCTTGATGTAACCAACAAACTGCTTCTTGTCAAAGGGAGGTTGCTCCTACACGACAAAGTATTTTATATTATAAATCTATAAACGATTTCAAAACTTAATGAGATATGAAAATTAGACGACAGATTTAGCTTTTACCTGGAGTCTGAAAGTGTCAACAATGTCGACAACCTTCACTGCTTGATCGTCAACACCTTCATCTTCATCACCTCCTTCAGCAGAAGGGTTTGCCCCAATGTTAACGTCAACTGCTCCTTGTACCACCCACTGCAAACATAATTATTAGCGTATTTGCACATAATCTATTATAAACAGCTAGCTTCACAAAGTAAATAATGGTTGAGGATTTACCTTTCCTGGAACTTCCCATAGGATTCCATCAAGGATGGAACCAATTCGCTCACAAACGGTGCCGAAAACAGTGAAACAACACCTACAGACAGCAATATGTAACGCCATCTTTGTTGCACTGCATACCACACATGACCCCATCCTCTCTGCCTATCCCAACATGACCAATGAAAGGATGCAGCCATGAAATAACCGGGAGAGGCGTCCATACAATGCAGCACGGAACCTCCTATGTTTCTATAACTGCACCACTTAGGAACCTCCTCCCCTGAGAGATGCATCTCTAATCGTCTAGTAAATGGTGATTCCTGTTGCATTTAAATAGGTGTTATAAAAATGTCACCAACCTTACTATTTTAATATATGTCCCAAAATAATTTATACGTCTATAAATAATTAGATATACAACTAATTAAGTTTACTATTTTAATTAAAGGTCCGATTTCTATTAAGATGCGTTAAAAGACGCCCAAATAGTGTCATGGGACTTTATAACCTAAAAGAGACTTACTCAACAATCTAAATAGAGCTGTATAGTTTAGGAAAAAACATAAAATGCATATCCGTTAGGTCCAACTAAGGAAGCATGTGCAATTTATGGTAAATGTGGAAAAGTTCATATGTTCTTTATTATTAGAAGCACCAATAAGCACAGACATGTGAAACGTTTGAAACTTCATAGAGCACTTTGTTCCTAAATCCATGTGTGTGTTATCTATAGAGATTTAACTACAGTAGTCCCATAAAGTGTATAATATAATTAAGCCTGACAGTGAGAACCCTTCGAGGAGCTCTGTATTGCAGAAAGATTTACATAAGCGCGTCAACTAACAGAGTTAGCTATATGTGTGCATATTTAAATCATACGGAATAATAACCATGCAAGCATAGAGATAGAGCGATACCAAGACCTAGAAAGGGGCATAGGGAATATCGAAGTTAAAGCAGATATGTCATCTGAAGGTACCCCAAAACTTATCCAAGTAAGCCCAACTGTCTCTGCATTTTCAAATTAAACCTATGCATTAAAAGTTTGAGTGACAGGAAATTACAAATATCACTATGACTGAGAAAACCCAAAACCAGCGAATAAGTATCCCTCATAAACACGGTTACAAAGAAGAAAAGATAGGTTGAACACCCAAAGTGCAAATGGGAAGTATTTTGCTCGTCCAAGTATCTGCAACACGAAAACCAATAGAGGATTGCAAGTTATTTGGTTGATATGAAACGGAAGCACGAACTTGTATTTTAGTAAGACCATCAAGCGATGTTATCTGATTGTACCTTAACCAAAAGATAATTGGCTGATGCGATTGAGAGAATAAAAATGATGCTGCATTTGGATGAAATATGTTAGACCAAAACCACTACAGCAAAATCTGTGTGACAAATATCATACATAATGCAAATAGATAAAAGCATAACCTGTAGCTGAGTAAGTGTCTTCGAAAGAGAAGTGAAAATCCACATTATAAAAAATACATCCAGCAGTGCATTAGGAAGGACAAGAATAACTCTTGCTCTTCCGGCTATGACACTTATTGCTCCCACATACTTGGTAATATTCTGCAACTATGTCGATAAAAGGTAAGTTACTCTAATAAGCATCACTTTTGTGGTAAGGCCACCAAGTGTAGGACGCATAACCCCATATCCCATAGAAACACACAACATAAGTAATCATGAGACAGTTCTCCTTGTTGCTCCCACAGGCACAACCCAAGTTGTAAGTGCAACTGCCCTTGTTCCTGTTTTGTTGAAATATGCAGAGTCAAAGTACCACTCTGAACGTCATTACCATGATAAACTCTCAAAGTGATAAATTTATATCGAGTTCATTGCGTTTATCGATCTTTTCATTAATCACAAAAAAAATTAGCACACAAACAAATTAGTTGATGTGAAAGTCACGTTTTACCTTTAATGTTGTCACACTGATCACACCCACATAGAGTGTACAGATTGATAAATTAATCCATTGTGAGATTCAATGAAACACTACAATCATATCCATGGTGACTAAACTAATGACTTGAAAGAGATAACAAACATACTGCAAAAGTGACCACGACATGTAGTATGTGAATATGATGAAATTAAGTAAATTAGATATGAGTGAACCATACCAAATGAAGCTAATGATCCTGGTCACTAAAAGTCACGATGATGGATGGCAATCTTAGAAATTGCATGCATCAGGGATGTAAGCTCTTTAATGATCCACCTTGATGTACTTCCACCAACTCCCAGCCTTGATAACAATGTGTAAGTTGATCATACCACCCCTAAAAGCCGCTTAACCTATGCAAAAATATGTGTTTAGTTAAAGTAATAACATGCACGAGAGTACGAATATATACCAAACAACACAATTAAATCATAGCAGTAACAAAGGAAAAGCAATCATAAAAGTGTGTGACATGGTATATACTTGATAATATATCTCTTTGTTAGGGAACACAGCCTAAAGAACACGACATGCGCCAACATCCAAGGCTACCAATGCAAGATCTGGAGTGACAATGAATGATATTAGGGTTTTGAAAAAAATGTAGGGTATGAATGATATTATCGTGAATGAATAAACGTGGGATTGTATTTCCTAGATTATCTTTTTTTTTGAATTTATAAAGTTTGTCTTGCAATATATAAAACAAAAATTGAATTGCTCTAGTGGTAGAGATGTTGGTTAAGTTTGGAGAGTGACCAAGGTTCGAACCATACTAACTACATTTTTAAATTACAATTTTTAAACATTTTATCTTTGCTAATAAAACATAAATAATTTCGGTAAAAATAAAAAAATTGTCTAAAATTCAAAATTAATTAAATGTCTTCAAATAAAATAAATTTTAAAAATGCTTACATGGCAACAATGTGATGACATGGCTGATAATGAATTACTGGGCAATGAGGTGGCGTTTACGTGGCATTATCTACGTGTAACGCCTCCTGTTATATATAATATAGAGATACTACTTACAATGCACGAAGGCACCTCACTCTTAATTTTAAGACGTACAAGAAATTAAGCATGGTTTACAACACTTTAATGCACCAAATTTTCAGAATTACAACAAAGTAAGCATATTGTACAACAAAATAAAGCGTGGTGTCATTTTAAGACCAAAATTCTATCAAACACTATTAATGCTATTAAAAACACCACTTCACCAAAAATTACAACAATTTAAGCACAATGTACAATAGCTGCAACCAATTTTCAGATTTACAACAAAATAAGCATAGTGTAATTTTCAGACTTACAACATTAATGCTATTAAAATGGTCAATGTTATTAATGACTACTACTTACAAGAAAAGAAACATAATTTTCAGACGTACAAGACAAGAAGCATAGTGTACAACAAAACACCACATTAATGCTATTTAATGTAGTCAATTATTTAACTGGTCAATAAATACAATTAATACAGTTATTAAAACACCCCTTACATAAGAAATACAAATTATCAAGCATATTGTACAACCAAATTAAACACAATTCCTGCATTAAATTTCACTACTACAAATAATAAAGGACATTATACATATATTCGAGCCCGAGCGGGCAACGGGCCAAATGGGCTTGAGCCCAAACGGGCGCGGACCAAACGGGCTCGAGCCCGAGCAGACACAGGCCAACGGGTTCGAGCCCGAACGGGCACGGGCTATACGAAATTCTTGATATCCGTAAATTTATTGTTAAAAAGAACATAATAAACTAAAATACATTATTCATCGAAAAATTTATTTCAGGGTACCCGCCGCTGCAATGCGCGGGTACCCTGCTAGTATATATATATATAGTGTAGAGTTATTGTCAGAACCAAATAAATTGCGAGAATTGCGAAAACCGATCTGATCCGTCTATTTTTTTTTTATCAATGGTTGAAAATCATTGTGGCATTTATGTAAATAAAACAAATAGAAAATGCAGTTAATAATTTGGATATGGGTATTCAAGTAATTTTACATAGCATAAAATTAAAACCTATCCTACATTATCTCCCCTACTCACGATCTATACATTATGTAACTTCTCTCTCTAAAAAAACCCTAGCCACTTTTCATCTCTCCATTCTAATGGTCGTCGGAAAAAACTGCACCATGTTTCATCCCTCTCGATCTAACAACGCCTGAAACAATGGAATAACCCCCCCTTTATTTCCTTCTACGTGCAACAAGGCTAAGAAACACAAAGAATTATCACTTCCGATCTATATAAACCTGATGAAATCGATCTTGGTTTAAACGTCAAAAAGGTAATTGTTAAGATTTTGGTAGAAATCGATCTTGCTTGAAATCGATCTAATATAGCTCTGGGATCGATCTTGGTTGAAATCGATCTTGGTGAATTTGACCATAAACAACGAGAGTCAAAATCAAACAGAGGAAAAGTAAAATCATTTTCAACCTTTACTACTAGATCTGTTGAATATCATCATCTTTGTGAATCAATCAATCAAATTGAATTGTTGTTGTAGTTGTAAAGTTGGAGATGGCTAAGTCGAGTGCGGATGACGTGGAGCTGTGTCAAGCATGCGAGACAACAATGGAAGGAGGAAGTAAAATAGTGTTGTCGATACGCGTTGCCAAAAGCCGAGGTGTTTGGGGTAAATCTAATAAGATTGGTAAAGGCCAGATGGCTAAACCTAGGGTCCTTGCTATTTTAATTAAGTCTCTTTTCTTTTATTAGTTTGTCGTTTAGTTGTGGATCTTTAGTGGAATTATTGGTTATGGTTAGAAAGTTGAAATGAAAATGAAGGATTGATCGGTGAATTGCGAGATCAATATGTACAAACCTGAAGAAACGCAAAGAATTATCTAATACTGTATGACCTGTATTTTTGATGTTCCTGATTGGTCATTCTTATTCTCTTTTGTTGGAATCTCTTTTTCTCATTTTCTTTGTTTCTTTGTTGGAATATCTTTTTCTCATTTTCTTTGTTTGCCATTAACATTATCCTTTTATCATAACTAACTTGCATTTTCATGGCCTCGTAGATTTTTGATTCATTTGCAAGTTGTTACTCATCTCCAAATAAGAATGTCCAGGTGTCTTATTCTACATTGGTACTCAAGTAAGTACTAAAAAATTACAACTTTAATGTGATGGCAGTTGCAAACTTGCCATACGATCCTTTTTCATTTTTTTAATGAATATAGAGTACCGAGAACAGAGTATATAAATTGCTAGTTTGTTTTTTGTCATTATAAAATTGCTAGTTTGTTTAATTGTTGAGGATGTAAATTGCTAGAAGTCTTCGTGTGTTGTTTATTGAGATTGTTGAACATGTGTTTTTGAGTGTGCATATGTGTTTTTTAAGTTGTGAATTTTGAAGCCTTCTATGCATATGTGTTTTTACAGTTTCATGAACTTTTTTTTTTTTTTTTTTTTTTTTTTTTTTTTTTTTTTTTAATTTCAGTTGTATGAAAGGATTGTGCATATATGTTTTGTTAGTTGTTATAATTAAATAATTTCTCTATTATTTGTGTGTGATTACAGGTTCGAGTATAATGAGCAATATGACGAATGCACATACGTATATATAAGGGCACATGGACGAACTCAACTGCACATATGCATACAAAGAGATCGAGAGTAGCCAATGAGAAAAAAACACATGTGCACAAGGATTAAAAACACATGTGCATAAGTATTAAAAACACATGTGTAGATTTCATTGGTTTTTGAACAAGACGAGGAATACATGTGCACGCCTAAAAGATGAACCATCTATAAAACACATTGTATTATGCACATGTGCACGCTTCATATATTTGTAATAAAACATATTTTATGTAATATTTTTTAATAACGTTTTGTTATTAGTACAAAATTGCATAATGTATTAATAAAGTTTCGTTGTTTGTATACATACTTATGTAATTTTTTTTAATAAATACATGTGTAAGTACAAAACATCTATACATTAACAGAAAATTCAATTATCACATAATGCAAAACACATGTGTACAAAATGTAAAAAAAAAAAAAAAAAAAAAAAAAAAAAAAAATCCTAGAATAACGGTATCTAGAAAAACGTTTTTTCTAAAAAAAAAAAAATCAAATATAAAAAAAAGTAATTTTACCATTATACCCCTTTGAATTAAATAATAAAAATTAATATAAGAAAAAAAACTGATTGGTTGATGCTGGTTCTCGCAGTTCTCGCTTTTTTTTTTTTGTTTCTGAAAATAACCCCTCCCTTTACATATATATATAGTGTAACGTTCAATGCAGAACAATTTTTTTTTTAGAACTTTACAGAACTCTTAAAATGAATCTGAGCCATTGAATAAACTTGATCAAATGGTGAGATTAAAGTGCCAAAATTGAAATTAAAGAAAAGATAGAGGTATTTTTTCTCAATTAAATAAATAAAAGAATAGAAGATTGGTACTATTGGTACTACGTATCTTACATCTCTCGCACTTCTAACCTCCAACATCTCTTTCCTCTTCCATAACCCTAATCCGACAGTTACGCCTCCACCAAAAAGCCTAACCCCAAAAAAACAATCGCTGGTCATTCTCTTTTAATCCATCATTCGGTAACAACATGTATTCATCTCTATGAATTTTTCCGTTTGTAACAAGGTCCCAAGCAGGAAGAATCAAAAGGTAATAACAGGTCCCAATAGCTTCCAAAATATGTCTTGATAATAGTCAAAAAAAAAAAAATTAAGATATGGTTCTATTGCTATTAGTAATTTGATTCAACAAGTATTACTTTTTTAAATGTTAGATGTTATTTATTGTTGCTAATACTTTGACTAAAAACTATTGTGTTTCTTTCAAACTATAATCTGTTATGTGTTGCTAACAATTTGACTCAACAACAACTAATAGCTTATATGGTTTAAACGTTACTAGCAATTTAGGGTGTTTAGACTAGCCTTTGTATCGAGGCTTATGTGCTTATTATTTATTGAAAAACCCCATAAGTTCAATTTGATGATCTAATAAGTTAGAAGGTGAGGTTGTTATTGTTTAAGTAAGCACTTATGAAAGGTAAATTAATTTTTTGAGTTTAACAATAAATCATTGATCTGGTATTATTCTCCATATGCTTTTATTTGTCACAAATCTGCCAATTTTGTTGGTGGTTCATTACTTTAGTTATTTGGTTTTGTTAATATTGTGAATCTCGAACATGTATGTGTGTTAAAGGATTAAATAATACATGGCAGCCAATTTCACTAGTTTAATTTAAGAACATATATATATATATATATATATATATATATATATATATATATATATATATATATATATAAGCTAATATGTTAAAACCAATGGATCTTTTAGAAACTGTAGAACACAAGCATACGATGTCCATTTTCTCTATCTCCCTTGAATCCGCATCATGGTATACAAAGGTTCAACTTCCCATTAGTAACTTGACCGATAGGATGTGGGATATGAATACCATAAGCTTTCCAATCTTTCTTTGCTTTCAGTATTTTGTTATTTGATCCAAACAAAATCTTCACATTCTCTTGAAAACAATTACCCACTCATCCTAAATTGTAACAAAAGATAGCTTGATGTGCCCCAGTTATGACACCTGTTACCACTCCTCTCGTTTTAGCATTATAACACAATTTGACCAACAACTTGACATAAGAATTAACAGCATATATTAGACCCTCGCAGCCTATTTTTTCACAAGCTGTTCAATCCCTTGTTTCCAGCTGTAACACCAACCAAACTCATTTTCACTACCTCATTCAAATACATATTTCGAATGTCATCAAATTCAGGCTTCTTCAAGATGCTTAAATGGGGTAAAATCAAATCACTTTCTTTAACCTTCATGTATAGAAATAAAGACCACATCATATAACTCACCAAATGCGCATTTGTGTTTTTGATTGTTGACTGATGTTGAGCATTTATTACATCTTGTAACCTTTTTGAGCTCCTAAACTTTTTGCCAAGGTAACGCCACTTAAGTGACCCATTACTATACTTACGACGGGGTTTGGCTCTCAACACTAATGAACGAGTCTTGATCATCTGAACAACTTCATGTTCATTTAAACCGTGCTGAATTTTTCTCCACTTTTCAGCTAACCAAAACTCCAAACATGCTGACTCACTTACCAAGGTAGATATAAAAACCTTCGAGAATAACTGTTTTGTGTTTCCCTTGAGCAACTATCGCAACTATCTGAACTTTCTCGGGCAACGAAATTTTTAGGTTGGTCTTAAAGTTCACCATCAACTGATTAAGAGGACAGTCTTTTGGCAGCGGGTCCAACTTGTATTTATTGCAAGCTTGGATGAATTTGTCAGAATCCCGAGCATGGTAAACCACACACTCAGGCTGGTGACGCTCTTGTTTGGAGAAACCTGGAAACCACGCCCTGATACGAGCAAACCTTAGCGACCAATTTGGTGAGCTTCTATGTAAATAGAAATCTTCTCTTTCAATTTTGAAAGACGCACCCGGACTAGTAGTATCATCTGCCTTCTTCCCCGCATGGTTGAAATAGTACACTTTTTTCGTTATATCTACCTTGGTAAGTGAGTCCTTATAATGTTGATTAACGTATTTTCTCTTTCAATGTTGTGTAGAAAAACAATACTTTAATCACCATTATAAGCACTCACTTACCAAGGTAGATATAACGAAAAAAATGTACTATTTCAATCATGCGGGGAAGAGGCAGATGATACTAGTCCGGGTGCGGCTTTCAAAATTGAAAGAGAAGATTTCTATTTACATAGAAGCTCACCAGATTGGTTGCTAAGGTTTGCTCGTATCAGGGCGTGGTTTCCAGGTTTCTCTAAACAAGAGCGTCACCGGCCTGAGTGTGTGGTTTACCATGCTCGGGATTCTGACAAATTCATCCAAGCTTGCAATAAATACAAGTTGGACCCGCTGCCAAAAGACTGTCCTCTTAATCAGTTGATGGTGAACTTTAAGACTAACCTAAAAATTTCGTTGCCCGAGAAAGATCAGATAGTTGCTCAAGGGAAACACAAAACAGTTATTCTCGAAGGTTTTTACGGTGGTCTTAACGCAATCGTGAAGAGAGTCAGGACGGTTGATGATTCTGAGGCTACCGAGCTCGAGCAAAAACTTCGGTCAACCTTTTATCATGAAAATGTGGTTGCTTTTCTTGGTCGGGAGACAGTTGGCGAGTTTATTTATTATGCCTTCGAAAGATGTGGTCTAACATTAGCTCAATATGTCAAGAGCTCCCCGTATGTGGAGATGAGTGATGCAGCGATGAAGATAATGTGGTAAGGTTAACCTTTACACCCGTGACAACGCGTGGGCCTTATAATTCTCATTTGTTATGTTATTTATTTAAATATTTATTTTTTTTTAAATCATGCAGCGGTTTAGTTGATGGTGTCGAACATCTGCACACCATGGGATTCGCTCACATGAATCTTAATCCAAATAACGTATTGGTGGATGGTGAAACAGTGAAGATATGCGGGATGTGGAACAGTAAACGTCTTAGTGAAGTAAAAGATGGTGTGAAGTATGACATTCATAACTTGGGGCACATAATTTTGTATATCATATCGGATGTACATGGATAATTTGAAGTCGACCTTGAATGGAACAAACGAAGAAACATGGTATCTTCTCGAGCATCTTGGATTTCTCGAAGCAACAACATTAAGGTATGGCAGTAGCCAAAATATTTACTTTATTACTAGACTACATTTAAATTGTTACAATAGTAAATGCTGCGTTGAAGAAACATGGTCAAGAATTTAAAATTTTAGTACAAAATAAATCTATTTAGCGTAACACACGCAAAAATAGAGATTTATAATTACTGTAGCATATAACATAAATATTGAGGAGATTTAGCTTACCCGGAACAGTGAAATGTTAGAACTAG
The DNA here is from genome assembly GCA_019973895.1 of Chrysanthemum seticuspe. Classification (NCBI taxonomy): domain Eukaryota; kingdom Viridiplantae; phylum Streptophyta; class Magnoliopsida; order Asterales; family Asteraceae; genus Chrysanthemum; species Chrysanthemum seticuspe. The sequence continues at coordinate 24,209,873 of BPTQ01000006.1, forward strand.
CTAGTATGCGTAACAGCTATAAAGGTAAGTTAACATCTCAGTGATTTATAATTACTGTTGCATATATATAATCTTGACGAGTCCAAACTCTGAAATGATAGAACTTTAGTGTGTGATTTGTTATGACTTAAATATGTAATTTTTTTTGAATGACCAGGCCAATTGTATCTATAGCACAGTTAAAGAAGCAGCCACATTTCTGGTCCATCCCTGAGCATCTTGGGTTTTTAAAAGACCCTAGTGACCACCTATGAGCGTCTTGGGTATGCGTAACAGCTATAAAGGTAAGTTAACATCTCAGTGATTTATAATTACTGTTGCATATATATAATCTTGAACGAGTCCAAATTATTTGTGTTGGCTGGAAATGTACTTTGGGGGTGTTTGGCAGTGCATAATTATATGAAACTAATTATTTTGGACTATTGCGTTATGAAAACACAGATAATCAGTTTAGGTGTTTGGATAGAAAAAGTGATTTTTTGGGTTTTGACTGAAAACGCAGGTAATCAGATTAGGTGTTTGATTTTTTGTGTTTTGACCGCAGTTTGAAAATCAGTTGATTTTGAATCAAATAACCAACATACCTAGTTTCTTCACTAATTCAGTAAAGGCTGTTGTGGACCAATATAAACCATGTTAGAGTAAATCGCAACACATTCTAGTACAACAGGTAACTTTATTACACACGCACTAACTTCATCAAGTAACAACAAAATTTAAAATAACTATGATGAGAAAGATCTAAGAATGTTCATCCATGTCATCTCATACATGTTATATGAAACTAGGTGAGCTTAGAGTTATAGTTTGACACTTTTTTAACATTTTGTTGGCGTAGTTGTGAGACTATTTGACTCTCGAAGAGAGATCTTCCCGAATCCCAACTATTGAGCAAAATGATTCATAAATTGCTTGCTTAGATATAAGCACTTTTTTGCAGTTTTGGAACATAGTATCGATATTGGAAGTCTTGATATGAATATAAATCATAATCATAAATAATGTGTTTAGATGCCTGATTTTTCCGATATCGGTTGTACATTCATGTGAAATCACACAGACACACACACACACACAAAAAGTTCACGATTGATCTAGAGAGAATCTTTGATCTTTTTGCTGCAAAAGTTTGTATTGTTCTTGTGAAGATTTTATGAAGGCATGGTTTTTACATATTTAGAAATTACTCAATTGTGAATGTATGCAAGACCTTAAAATTTGTAGTTATGTCTTGTACGCACTTTGGAGTGAATGTAATGTTTTCTTTGCATTTTTATCGAAACAAATAATAAAGAACGAATTTATAAATATTTGGTTATTTTTAAAGTAGTTCTTAACCATATTTAATATCGTCTTCTACTTAAAAAAAGTGTGTCAGAGGTGATTTTTTTATTTATTTATCATATCTTATTTTAGTTTTCTTTTATATCTATTGTGAAATGGTCATGGTTAATGCTAGCCGAATTGAATATAGGATGTGTAAGACTTAAGATGGGTGAACTAAATGTAAGAATATCAAGAGTGACGTATGTCAATCATCTCTATCATTTACTAATTTGGAGTCTTAAAGGAGTGAAAACAAGAAAACCAAAAGATTATAAAACGTACAATCTTTTAGTGTAACCATTAATATATGAAGATCAAAAGATTATAAACTCTCCTTCCCTTTGCCTCTCATGAGTTACAACTTACAAGCAAGTCATACTAAACCATTATATAAAGAGTTGTGTGGGAATGTGAGTTGGCCATGTTTCCATGGAACGGATGGTTGCACATTATAGTTATTGTCTATGAGTAGTCGATAAGAAGAGAAATACATGTCGAATGTTTTGAATACATAGCCGTATATGTGTAAGTTGTTGTGTTGCATAGTTTATTTCTTTGAATCGATTTTAATATGTGTTGTTCAGGTGCAAGGTGAAGAACGAAGAAAGGAATAAGTGAAGTTGTGAGAATGAAGTTGAATGTGAAGAGATTTGAAATCGGTTTTGGTGTCGGAGAAAACCTGCGGCAGACGACCAAAACATACCAAATGAATTAGAATAGGTGTGCTAAAATGGAGAATAAGGTGACAAAATCAGTAACTCACTAACTTCACTTTCCCAATGCCATGTGCAATACAGACGATATTTTCTTTTTTTTTTATGGAAAAAGCCACGCGCCAAATTTTTGTCTCTCTACCGGCCTATAGTTGGATTAACATATAAACATATTTTATTTTTGTCTCTCTACCAGCCTTCGAACTAAGGCTATATTTGACAACGGGCTTATCGGAGCTTATAAGGGCTTAAGCTTTTAAAATAAGTTAGAGTTTTGTTTGTCATACATGCTTATGGAGGCTTATGGAGCCAGAAGCCTCTATAAGACCAAGCACATAAATAAGGGCTTATAGTTAGTCAAATTACTTACATACCCTTTAAAATATAATGAATAATCATGTAAAAGCTGAAAATGTATGTGAATTTTATTTAATTTTACATTAATAAGTTTCAGCTTAAACTAATTCGTCAAACAACTTTATAAAAATATAAAATTTAGCTTTCGGCTTATAAAATAAGCCTCAACCCCAACCCTAACTCATTACGCCAAACATACCCCTAATGTCTATATTGTTGTGTTTGGCAGAGGGCTTCTAAGGGCTTATAATAAGCCGACATATAAAAGAAGAGGGCTTCTAAGGGCTTATTTGGGCTTAGAATTTTTAAATAAGCTGACATATAAAAGAAGCAGAGCTTTGTTTGTTACACGGGCTTATTGAGGCTTTTATATGCAAAAGCCTTCATAAGCCCAAGACCATTCAAAAAGGCTTATGAGGGCTTATAGGTAGTTAAATTACTTGAAATCACTTCAAATAATAATGGATTATCAAGAAAAAGTTGAAAATATATCTTATTTTAATTTGATGTAATTTTTGTGCGATTTAATATTAATAAGCTTCATCTCTAACTTAGGGTGCGTTTAGTTGGGGGAAAACACCCTATATTTTGTGGAAAACAAGAAAAACATAAATTACGTTCAAATCAATGTTTTTCAACAAAATGTTTTGCAAAACACAAAATCCCTCACATCTAAATTAACAAGGAAAATTATAAAACAAATTTTAGTTGTTTTTCTTTGTAACACACAACCCTCTCTCCGTTCTTCAAAATAGAAAATACAAACATCAACTAAACACGTTTTCTATATTTTCAAGTGTTTTGTGAAGATCAATTTTCCTTCCAAATTTTTACAAAATTAAAGATGAAAATCAAGAGAATTTTTTTTCAAACTATCCAAACAATTTTATAAAACTATAAGCTACAACTTTCTCTCTTCATTTTATAATAACCCCCCCCCCCCCCCCCCAAACCTATTTCGCCGAATATACCCGATGGTGTCTTTCCAAATTTTCAAATAGATTTAGAATTTGACTAAAATTTAACTTTGTGACTTAAGAGTCCAGCCCGCAAATTTCCCCCCGCTAAAAGTAATTTCCCCGCCAATTGTTCTCATAGAGTTGACAGTTAGACACCACATTTCTTAATCTCTATGACTCCATCCTAAATTACTTACGAACGTTCAAACCATGATAACCTAACACCACAACCCTTTTGTCCGTGTCACCACGGAGAAGGATCCTCTCAAGTTATTTTTATAACTTGAGTCAAGTTAAGGGGATGTGAGCGATTGGATTTGATCCAATGGCTCAAATCAAAAGAACTTCTTTTGATTTGAGCCATTGGATCAAATCTAATGGCTCATACACATCCAACTTGACTCAAGTTATAAAAATAACTTGAGAGGATCCTTCTCCGTGTCACCACTACCATCACTTGCAAATTTTGAGTGGACAAATTGACAACACGAAAGTCACCTACGAGCAAAACTGGGTATATATCGCTCCATCCACCTTTTTTTCTGCAAAGTAAATGGTTGTCTTTGTTTTCTACTTATGATCTATTACTTTTTATATTTGTTACACATTTGCAAATTTTGAATGCCAAATGTTCGATGAAACGTCTAAATGGAATATTAGAAATAAATTATTATACATTGCTAGGTGAATCGAGATAGAAAGGAAGAAAAATTCACAAAACAATGTATATCAATTGATAAGTCTAAGCGTAGAACTCACTCAAAAAGCTAGCTTGATGAGGAGGGGACACCCAGACATTATAAACGATCGACCAATCCCATACTTGGCCGATGTGGGATCGTAACAATACCCCACCCTTGATGAACCAACGTCCTCGTTGGTCATGGCTATGTTACTCCGAGTGTTGGAACCTCAAAAGGTGAATACTGATAAAAAGTCACGATAGAACAAGGTGACAACTTCCTCAACGAAGTTGGGATTAGAGTTGTCTTGCAACTCCTCTAATTGTACGAATTGTTCGTCTATATATCACTGCAAATATTAGATTCGAATACATAAAGCAATTGAAATATTGGAATAATAGTTTTTTATTATATCCATTTCCTTACTTTTTATTCATGAAAGAAAAGCTATTGATAAAAAAGTTTTGTGGATAGTGATAAAAAAAAATTGTGTTGAACTGTAAAGTAAGAGGAAAAAAAATGTATTTTTGTACTTTTCTTGTGAGTTAGGGGTATGTATAACATAACCCACACAAGTATTTCTATCACATGCAAAAGTATGGGCATATTTAAAAATATGAGAAATTGTGAGATATTCTAATTCTAACATATTAAGTGATAATATTAGGAAATTGGATATTCAATACATTACCTTGTGTTAAACTTTAGTTATTTTCTTATGTAGCCCGTGTTGAACACGGGTTATGAACTAGTTAAAACTCAAAACGTGACTAGCCATCTAATTTATATAGTGACAATGGACATGCATTAAAGTAACTCATGCTTTGTAACTATAAGTTTTTGAACGATGAAACATACGGTTCAGAAGTGCAAGTCAAGAATTACCGGGAAAAGATAAGCTTCACAATGGAATTTAATTTCACATGTTCCAAGAATGTTAAACGGAAATCTAGTCTTGAACCTGCAATGCAACCACTGTCCAAGAACACACACTATTACTAGTTGTTAGTGAGTTAATGTGTCATTAGTTCTCTATAACAGTCTTTACTATACCACAACTTCAGCAAAATTATCAGTTGATCCTCGTAAGAGACCACTACAGCTAGGAACATGATGGAAAAATCTTTTATCTACACAAATAGATTTGGGGGTTAAATGTGACTAGTGAGAACTATGGTCCTATAAGAAGAAAGAGAAAACTCATCAGAACATCACCATATCAAGTCATATTACTACTTATTTCCTATAACATTGTAATTACGATGTACGATATAGTTTTTGTGAGACATTATGTGCGTCAAATTATTTATATCTCACACCTAATCAATAACCTAAACCAACACCTAAAAGTCCCTAATGGGCTAACTCATCAAAGAGGCCTAATTAAAACCACTGAATTGTTTATTTGAAGTTTTGAAAAATTGTCTTTTTTGTGAAAACGTAGAGGGGGGGGGGGGGGGTTTGAATACATTACCGTTTAAAAAATTTTAGATCTTTAGTATCAAATCACTTATGAAGCTTGATATAATATAAAAGTTCCAATTATTGTTTGTGACCAATATAAAGCATAGTAAACCAAGTTGTCACACAAGCATGAACATCAAACCACATCACAAGCAATAGTATAGTGCAATATTAAAAGTAAAGAGATAAAGAAAGGAAAGTGCAAACCGAACACGAGGATTTATAGTGGTTCGGTCAAGGATCTCCTCTCCGCCCTACTCCACTCACCGAGTACCCAACTCGAGAGTTACTTAACTAAATCAACAAACTCCCTTCTCGGCGGAGAAAACCTTACAATCGTCACTTACACTTTAACCGGTACAAAGCTAAATACCGGGTTCTAGTTCGAGGTAGAACCAACCTAATGTCGCCTATACAATATTTCCGACACTAGGCTAGATGTCGAGTTCTTTTACAAGGGTACAACCACTCCCATTATGTTTTATGGCCCAACATAACAACCTTGTGTTTTATGGCACAAACACACAAACCATCTAATCTAGTTTGGTGAAAGTATTGTGATGATGCAATAATGTTTACAATAATGATCCATGACACAAATGTATAATGGATATGAATAACTACTTCTAAATGAACTTCCATTGATAGGAAGCCTTCATGATGAAGATCACAAGTTTTCTAAACTTTTTGTGATAGATCTTCAGCTTGTGGTGAATGGGGATGGCTAGATCTCCAAGCTTTCCTTGGTTGATCAAAATGTAGAGTATGCTTACAACAAAGATGAATGTTAGAAGCATTATGATCATGATGATTAGGGTATTTAATGTATGTTACTACATTGTTAATGATTGATCTAAATGTATGCAAGAAGGTGGAGAAGATGTGTTTTGAAGTGGTGAAGAAATGAGAAAACAATGGGCTTCTATTTATAGGCAAAAGTGATCTGCAGTGACCACGGACCAAGGAACCAAAAAAAGGGTTCCGCCCTTTATAACTTTTGGTTCCGTGGGTGTCTGACAGAAAATCTAAAAAATATTTCTTCAAATCTTTCCAAGATATTACCATATCTTACTAAGATCACATTTGATATATTGAGTGACAATCTAACCAAAATATTCAAGAGATCTTCCAAGGATTTCAAAGACGATGATGTAATATGTATTTCTATTTTTAGATTAAAAAGTTTATCAAAGTAAATTTGTAAAATGTATTATGTAACTAGTTAATAAAATGTCTAGTTACCTTTTGCAAAAGTATCTAGTTGAGTGCTTGTCAAAATAAAATGTATCTAGTAAGTAAACTTTAGTACTTGTATGAATATTATAGTTAGTTTACTTGTACAAATAAAAGTATATATTTGTTAGACATTTGTTAAACATTCTAAATGATTTGTTAAGGGATTTGATCATAATGCCACATAACAAACATGTACGAACCTGTGTTGTAACATACGAGGACTTGAGACATCGAGATGTGTTGAATGTATGTTGAGACAAAATGTGATTACAAGTAACTTGTACATTTTACGTTATGTATTACAAGTTACATGTTTGTCATCAATAAAAACAAACGAGACTATATAGATTAAATATCGTAATATTTGCACTAACAATCTCCCCCTTTTTGATGATGACAAAGATATGTAAACGTAATAGAAAGTAAAATGTAAAAAGTTACTTGTATCCTTACTACCTTTACATTACCTTCTCCGTTTACACTCTTCTCCCCCTTTTGTCGAAACAAAAAGGGCGTGTCCTTGGAGTTTAACTTTATTTCTCCCCAAAAAGGCGAGCTTGCATCATCCCTAGTGAAGTTAAATTGTCTACTTCAACCCGTCCCTTGTTTGGTAGCGGATCCAAGGATCAAATTAAGAGGCTTAACCTACATCAAGGTTAGTTTTATGCAACAAAAATTATGAGAAATATATGATAAAGAAAAATGCATAGCAATGTTAGCCTATTTTCACCACTTTTTATCGAAACACAAAGGCTTGTTGAAAAGTGAGAATGATGATGAATGCGTGCATGCTCCCCCTTGACGGTTGCTCCCCCTTGTTTGAGGCGTCAGGGTATGATTAAAAACCTACAAAACAAATATTAGTGCAAAACTATATTCGTCATTGGACGAGTAAGTGATATACAACAAAGTGTGTATAAGATGCATTCAGTAAATGCTTGAAGCCCCCCTTGCTCTAGGGCGTTAAGATGAACCTTCAAAATAAATATTAGTATAATAGAAGCTTTGTCTTTAGACAAATATGTCATATACAACCAAGTGTATAGACGATGCAATATGAGTGCTTAAAGGATATTCCTCCTTGTTCGAGGGTGTCAAGAAGCACCTAAAATAAAAAAAATAATTGATGCAAAATTACAAACTTCATCCTTAGATGAGTAAGTTATATACAATCGAGTGTATATGATGATGAACCTACAATGAAAAACATTAGTGCAATATATTTCATCTTTTTGACAAAGAAAAATAAGATGTATATATGTGATATATAAATGATATAATCAAAGATCTCATCAAGTGTAGTCTCCTAATTACAATCATAAGAAAAGTGATAATATAATATGATAAAAGCCTACAAAATAGTTCCTAGAAAGAAGATATGAAGTGAAGTTGGAATATAAAGAGTTAAAGCTAGTGGTGCTAGTGTTGGTGTCGGTTTACTAGTAGGATTCATGTGGTGATGGTTACAAAAGTAAGTTTTCGCTAATCCATGGTGGTGATGATTAGTGAAAGTGGTGATGGAAGGTGGTGGTGATAACGTAGAAAACTATTAAGGAGTTAGAAACTCGTATGTATAGCAAATAATATAAAAATATGGACTCATGCAATCCTTTCGTAATGTCAAGTGACCAAGACTAAGAGTAAGAAAAAAATATGAGTAGACATTGTAATTTAATGATGCATAAGGGTTATGATTTGAATGCTTTATTAATGCTAACAACATATTGTTTTGAACAAGCTCTTATATGCTTCAACCCAAGAGTAATCAATAATGCGTTCTATCTAAGAATGTTATAATGAAGATACCAAAGAAAATGCATAAATATAAAAGTGATAACATGAAGATAAATTCGTTCATTGATTGACACGAATTATAAAAATGACCTATTCTAGGTGACAATGGGAGAGATAGTATTAACATGGTTTTGACCGACATGGATGATTATGACACTGAAAAGAAGTGAAGACAATATGTACCAAAAAATAATAATAATAACAAGTACCTATATGAGGATGACATCATATGATAGAGAGAGTTGGATAGACCAACGTGTTGAAAAAGTGTTGGGAATGGCGGTTTTGATTAATATATCGTTTGCACTGACAATGACATGCATGATATGTGTCAAGCGAGAAAAGGATAAGATCCTATGATGGTGTTCTAGATAGTAAAGTTGTAAGGTGCTAGTTTAAGGAAAATCCTAGATTTGTTAATTGTGGAGATGAAGAAGTTTGTAAAACACATGATGCGTTTTTCACTTAATGAGGTATTGGTGCAAACTTGTGATATAAGGTTGAACTAGTTGTGGTTTCATGAACCGGTTTTAGCTAAGCGGTGTTTACCTATGTGTTGGTATTTTAGGGTGTAAGAGACATAAAATTTGACAAAAGACAATTATGTGAATGGATTTCTCTCCCCCTTAATTGGTGGACATTCAACATAATGTGTAATGCATCAAATAAATAATGTCAATAAAGTGTTTTAGAAGGTTTGTATGGTTAATAAATGTGATGAGCTTAGTAATGTTTTTATAGATGATGGTTAGCATACAAATAACTTCATCCTTGAAGTCATATAACTCTTCTCTATCAATGCGAGATGATCGCATAACGGGGCATGTGGTTTCCTAATAGGAAGTGAAGAGGATTAAATTATTGTTTGTAACTAAATAGTGATGGAGTTGATTTTTTGGAAAGCGGAAGCAAAAATGAGATTTGGAAAGAGGTCGGTTGAAAGACAAAAATGCAACGACAACACTCTAGAACTTAATTCTATATACTTTTAGACTATATGCAAGTGTAGGGGTCCCGTAAGACATATTACTAAACAATGAATAGTAATCATGATATTGAAATTATGCACCATAAGCATATAAATGTTAAAACGAAATTAGATAACAAATAATTTGTTATCAATCTACAAAACAGTTTTGTTAGTGACAAAATACATCAACATTATAGAAATCAAACGATAACACTATAAGCAAAAACAACACATTGCACTAGTAGACAAGAAATCACCACACAAGATAGCATCAAAACAATCATATTATGCAAGAATACGACTCTATTCAAGACATTTCATTTTGAGATTGTTTTCTCGTTAGACTTAGACACTTTAAGCATACTTGGCTATAAATAAACACAACAATCTATGTGATTAATTTTCAAGATAAAAAGAATTCTAAAAGTTTGTCATACCAAAAGCACTTTGACAGATTATATGTGCACACGTAGCAAACAAATAGTGTGACAAAGAAGCAAAAGAAACAAGATGAGAGATTCATGTAAGCCTAGTTTAAATTATAACATTTAGGAGCATGTATCATTTAGATCATATTATGCATAGATTTAAGGAATGTCAACAAAAGACAATAGCTTTCAAACATTGATACATCAATAACAAAAAGACATATTATGAGTTAACAAGTAAAACGTTAATCATGCAAAACGTCATACAAGGGACATAATTGCTTCAACTATAAATATCATGCAAATCATGTTTACGCTTAACATAAAGTAGCATAAAGCATCATAAAGACAAAAACCTTTCTAGGGTTTATACATTTGACAATCAATCAAGTAAATATCAAACACCAAGAAAATGTCAAGACAATTGATCATTTTAAACAAGAACATGTAATCAACACATGTATGTGTAATGTAAGTGGTTTTAAAGGAAAAGGCATCTATACTACTTGTTTGATTAGTATTCCTACGGCGATGCAAACTATCACTGTTTTAACACTTACTTTAGGCAAGTATAGGAAAACAGATTTTTCAAGTTGGAGAATGAATATGAGACTATTACTAGCGGTGATCAATTAAGGCTAAACACGAACATTTTTACGGGTGATTCCACATACCCAACTTCTCTCCTGGAAGCAATTCAACCGTTAGGTCAAACTGAGTTTCTAGTGCAATAGGTTCTCCAGTAGTCATTCTCATGTTAGAAAGATGGGAACTCCTACTTTTTCCTATTAAAGTGTATAAAAGATGATAGTTTACCAATACTTGGCTTAATGTGACACAACTAATATGCAATATAACCAAGGTGATGACGATGTCATGTTATATACATGAATTTTAACAATGGGGTGTTGATAAACAATATTTTTTAATCTTGTGTTTAGAATCTAAGGTTGTTTAAATTACATAGCTAATTTTATGATCTAATGGATGACATATTTTACGTTGAGTTGAAGTGTATACTTTAAATGTGATTTGATTATCTAAGACTAGGTAATGGAATATGCTAAATTAAGAACGTTCTCAAGAAAGCTCTTTGAAATTTTATTTAACAAGAATCTAAATAAGGTTACCAACTTCAATAGATCTTGTGTATATTCTATAAATGTGTAGTTTTAACCTTGGATGTGCACAAGGTTTGAGCAAGGTTAGGTTATGATGTACGCTTGAAAGGAAATGGATACAAATAGTACCTTTCAACAAATGAGATTGTCCCATGGGACAAAGTTATCATGCTTAAGAAATAAGTATGACAAGATGAATTGGATACGCTAGTTCATAGAACTTGTAGATGTTTGTTTCAAAATCATTTAGCCAATGAGGTGTAATGAAATTTCTTGTAACACAACCATTTATGTCGCAAGGAGAGAATGATGCATAGGATATACAATATCCTTTTAACAAGATGAATACTTAACGCATGATTTCTTAGGCATAATGTTTTTCAAAACATCATGTTTTCCTAAATGAAGATATGAGGCCAAAGTGTTTGAATCAGATAGTCCTATCCTAAATATACTTGGTCTCAAGATTATATTCACTAGATGATGAGAAGAGGAATTCACTCGAGCTTCTTATGTATACTCCTCAAGAGTCATTGTTGCTCGGGGTGTATGATGTTGGCATTGAGATTGCATTTTAACATATGTTGTTAAAATGTTGATTTAAGGTTTAACGCAATTCATGCAGAAGTTTAACGACAAAGTATTACTAATACTTTGATAATTTGTGAAGGTAGTACTACTTATACCTAGTGAAAATTGACAAAAATTACCAGGAGCATCATGCTTATTTGATAGTTGAGGTTCTAGCCATAATGAGTCATCTAAGTCCTCAGAGGTGGGAAAGTATGGTTGAGTTTGTTCAAACGTGCATTTGACTCAGTACGAGTGTTTGACACAAGGGCTTTTTGAGCAATATACTCAATGAATTCAAATGATGGTAAGGATGGTGGATTGGTTGATCTAGGTGGTAGGTCTTCTAGTGTGTCTAAATAAGGATGTGGTGATGTAGAGGTTTGTTGTGCTATCGGAGTACTTAGGTTGATTATTTGTCCATAAATGTTGAACACAACAAGTACGAATACTAATTCTTATGGTTCATTGGTTGGTACAACTAGTGGGTGAAGTGCTTGAAGTTTTTGTGGAAAACTAGAAGGGGGGGTTGAATAGTTTTACCAATTTAAAACTTCCTTTCAAATATTTAGATCGACTTATGTCAATCTATTTGGTTGTTTATGTTGGACGTTGATAGATAGATATATAAATGTGTAATGAAAGATAAAGAGTAAGAAGCACATCACCACGACACAAGTATTTATAGTGGTTCGGCTACAAGGACACCTTCCTTGCCCTACTCCACTCCCCGAGTCACCTACTCGAGAGTTCGAAAACACTACACCAACTCCTTATGGCGGAGAAGCCTTCACAACGTCGCTTAACCTTTTTCTGGTACAAAGCTAAATATCGAGTTCCTTCACACCAAGGCGAACCACACCTAACACAACGTCGCCTACCCTTTATACGGTGCTAGGCTAACCACCGAGTTCTTTCACACCAAGGAGAACTAATCGTATCACAACGTCGCCTACCCTTTATTAGGTACTAGGCAAAGCACCTAGTTCCATTACTATGGAGGAACTACTACCCTTCACAACACAACACCTAATCTCAAGGAGATCCACTCCTTGTTACAACATCATCAAGGATATCACCATCCTTGGAAATAAACAAATACTTATATGTATAACGATGCACCTCATCGATTATACGACCTAGGCATTCTTTCCAAATGCAACTTGATTTGATTCTTCGGCATCCTTCACTAATGCCTTTGACACAACGCTTGGCACCCTTCACTAATGCCTTCGTCTTGACACCTTTATCATTCTTCACTAATGCTTTGACACGGATGATGAGCACTTTTCACCAATGCTTTCATCTTGACACTTTCGGCATTCTTCACTAATGCCTTCAACCCAACATCTATGGAGAAAGGAAGAACTATCAACAAGAGAACCTTAGTTATCTTGATGATGACGAAGCATGGCAACTCATGGACTTGAGCTTGCACGTCTTCAAGAAGTGGTGATCTTGCCTTTAAGAGGAACCTAGAAGATCACACAAAAACAAAAGACAAACTACATAGATCACTTGGATCTGAGGTTAGAGGGTTATAATACTTGGGGAAGTATGTATGTGAAGTGATGAATAGAAAGGAAGAAATGGCTCTCTGTTTATAGAGAAAATTCTCTACTGTTCCCCGGATCCCACGGATCCCTTCCACTTGGGATCCGGCTAGCACAAAGCCAGGGATCCGTGGAACGCTCCTCTTTGCCCATGGGTATTTTTGGTTATGGGTCATGGGTCATGGTTATAGATACAACAAAAAATGGTTGGATGAGCTAGTTCAACATATGTTGTTGGAAAGCTTTGAGTTTGGACTTTCGGATATGAACAATTATATTTGCGTTGCAAAATAATTTACTTGAGTATATCGGATGAAATAATCAAGTTGTCAATCCTACTATGAAGCTTGGAGAGCGATCATGAAAAGGAAAATGGGAGAGTACATCATCAACACAAGTGTAGGTTATGATCCGATGTACATTCTTGTTGTTTTTAGAAAATGATACAAGAACAAAGGAAATCATATAAGCACATATGACAAACTCAATCAAAAATCCATTTAGTGTGTTATATGTTTTAAACATTTTTCAACCTATATGACTTATCTAAATATCTAAACTAACATTTTCAACACAACTAGATGTTATCCCAAACACTCCTTCAAATAGCACATTGATTAGTAGAATATTACTAAATCGACAAACAAGAGAATGAATAGCAAGGTAAGGAAACCACATATGCTATTCAATCAAACAAGCACAAAAGCTATTTGAGATAAGCAAATAATCAAGTAATGCAAAGAAGACAATTTATCATTTAGCATAGCATACGAAAGTTCTTTTCATCGCTTTGTGTTAAATATAAACATGTATACCAAGCTTGATTAGTTTCTTTTATATTTATAAATATGATCAAAACCTTAATTTCATTAGAGGACACATTGTTATTCAAAAGCGAAAACATCCGTCTCCAATTAGATCAAAAGTTTGTGCAAAAGTTATGACCGAAAAATGACTTTCTATTATAAATCAATGATTCTGTAAATTATTGTTTTGAATCAGTTTATGAAATCATTTTTAAATGAAAGTAGACTCAAATACCTTTAAAACTATAGGTGGCACGACTTCTAACGACTTACGGTTAAAAAGTTATGAATTTTTGAAATTCAGACAAAAACTGTCTTCTGTACCACGGATCCCACGGATCCCTTGCTTGAGGGATCCGTCCAGTGTAACCTGAGGGATCCGCGAATCTGACACAGAATTACAAAAATGTACGTTTTGACCCGACGAAAAGGTTTAGTCTTTGTAGACATTTTAGTGAAGTTATATTACCCATTTTTACCTTTATTCAAGCTTGATTAACAAGATATCTAACAACAAAACTTCAAAGAAAAAAAATCACTAAAACACTTTTCATATTATGCTTATTATAAGATAGAAGCATATATCACCATTTTGTCCACAAGCAATTTAGCATGTTTTTGAAAAAAAATGTAACTAAGAAAACATACCTTTGCTATATCCCCTTTTTATGGTTTTAGAAACCATAGACCCGAAATACTTCATGATCTTCTAAGATACCCCAATCCTTTGGTATATTCCCTTTTTATGGTTTTAGAAACCATAGACGCGAAATACTTCATGATCTTCTAAGATACCCAAATCCTAGTATGAAGACTTCTCAAAGGAAAATGTTAGAATGATCTATCACTATCCAACATATGATGATTTCTAAAAACATGACTTTTTGTTTTAAGAAATTCCCTTCTTTGTAGTTTTCAAACATACACGGATCGTATCAAGTTTTCAAAGTACAATATACAAAAAAAACTTGGTAACGAAGCTCTGATGCCAATTGTGGAAAACTAGAAGGGGGGGTTGAATTGTTTTACCAATTTAAAACTCCCTTTTAAATATTTAGATCGACTTATGTCAATCTATTTGGTTGTTTATGTTGGACGTTGATAGATAGATATATAAACGTGTAATGAAAGATAAAGAGTAAGAAGCACATCACCACGACACAAGTATTTATAGTGGTTCGGCTACAAGGACACCTTCCTTGCCCTACTCCACTCCCCGAGTCACCTACTCGAGACTTCGTAAACACTACACCAACTCCTTATGGCGGAGAAGCCTTCACAACGTCGCTTAACCTTTTTCCGGTACAAAGCTAAATACCGAGTTCCTTCACACCAAGGCGAACCACACCTAACACAACATCGCCTACCCTTTATACGGTGCTAGGCTAACCACCGAGTTCTTTCACACCAAGGAGAACTAACCCTATCACAACGTTGCCTACCCTTTATTAGGTACTAGGCTAAGCACCTAGTTCCATTACTATGGAGGAACTACTACCCTTCATGACACAACACCTAATCTCAAGAAGATCCACTCCTTGTTACAACATCATCAAGGATATCACCATCCTTGGAAATAAACAAATACTTATATGTATAACGATGCACCTCATCGATTATACGACCTAGGCATTCTTTCCAAATGCAACTTGATTTGATTCTTCGGCATCCTTCACTAATGCCTTTGACACAACGCTTGGCACCCTTCACTAATGCCTTCGTCTTGACACCTTTAGCATTCTTCACTAATGCTTTGACATGGATGATGAACACTTTTCACTAATGCTTTCATCTTGACACTTTCGGCATTCTTCACTAATGCCTTCAACCCAACATCTATAGAGAAAGGAAGAACTATCAACAAGAGAACCTTAGTTATCTTGATGATGACGAAGCATGGCAACTCATGGACTTGAGCTTGCAAATCTTCAAGAAGTGGTGATCTTGCCTTTAAGAGGAACCTAGAAGATCACACAAAAACAAAAGACAAACTACATAGATCACTTGGATATGAGGTTAGAGGGTTATAATACTTGGGGAAGTATGTATGTGAAGTGATGAATAGAAAGGAAGAAATAGCTCTCTATTTATAGAGAAAATTCTCTACTGTTCCCCGGATCCCACAGATCCCTTCCACTTGGGATCCGTCTAGCACAAAGCCAGGGATCCGTGGAACGCTCCTCTTTGCCCATGGGTATTTTTGGTTATGGGTCATGGGTTGATCCATGGGTCTTTAGCTAGATACAATGTATCTCTTGAGTGCTCACCAAGGGTTCAATGTATCTAGACATTCTCTTGAGTGCTCACCAAGGGTTCAATGTATCTAGACATTGGGTATGGGTCAATACCATGGGTTATGGATATTATCCATATATGATATAAGCATGATGTCATGCAATGGGTTATGGGTCAAGCTCCATGGGTTATGGGCTTTGGGTTGTACCCAACTACATTCAATGTATTTGCCCAATGGGTTATGATACTTAAGTTTCTACCCATTTATATTACCCAATATACTACATACTAGTTATGTGTATATTTTACCCAAATATGTAAACACTAGTTGTTGTACATATGTAATATTAAATCATAAAACCACTTATACTTGTTTTAGTGTTTTATGTGAAAATGTGAACATGTTAGAAACTATTAGTTCAAACCATTTACGTATTTTATTTGTTTCGTTAAAATGATTTTACGTTTGTTATCGACAAAACATTAGAAGATCGTAAAATATAAATAAACGTTTTTACGGCTTATTTGTATTAACAGTTTTGGTCATGTTTATGATGCTTAGGGGCTAAGGTTTAGGTTCATCTTGAAAGGGCGCGTTTGGTTCAAAGGATGCTCTTGGAGGTTCATGAGCAATACGCTCAATGGTGCCAAAAGATGGAAGAGGGATAATAGGTGTCAAATAGGGATAAGTACCACAATGGGTTGTTTATTTTGGATAAGTGTTTGAGTTGAGATGGGATAAGTGTTTGAGTCATTTTAGGATTAGTGTTTTAACATGTGTCGTTAAAATACTTGGGTGTTGATTTTTCGGATATAACTTTTAATGACTACAATTGTAAGTCATATATACTTGAATATTTCGGACGAAATACTTAAGTTGTAAATCCTACCTTGTTGAGATTATAAAGCTTAGATTGTACTCAAGGATAGTAATACTTGATAAAAACATCTTTAACATATGTGTGAGTTATGTTAGACTTGTGTATGATATCTTTGCAAATAATGAGTCCAGATTTGTTAGTCTCAGTTGTAAGTCATCTAAGTCATCCGCAAACGGGTGAGGAGATGTTGGTGGTGTTGCACAAAGTTCGATAGGTACAAGTTTTGGATACTTTGGTAGTGAAGGTGTTTTTGGATGGTTGTGAAGAAGTCATAATGGTGGGTGATTTTGGTGGTGGAGTTGGAGTATTTAAGTTTAGAAAGTTCTCATCTCGAATAGGTGATGAGATGTTGAGAGCTGACGAGTCTGAGGATGAAGAGTTCAAGTTGACGAGTCTGACGAACGCTAATCCTAGTGGTTTTCTTAAGTGGGTTGTTTGAGGTTGAGGATTTAGTCATTTTGACTTTGCTTTAAGAAATGATAAGCTTAAGGAAAAGTAACAGTGAAGGTGTGAAAATGACCATCCTGAATGTGTCGATTTATGGAACTAAGGATTCATGGAGAAATGTGTTTGATGTTAATCCATACAAAGATGGTAGTTTCTAATGAGATGGAAGTGTCTAAGAGCATGTCAAACATCCTAAGTTAATCCATTGAGGATGTGTTGAGTGAGATATGAAAGATATGTAGTAAAAACTATCCTAGAAACGAAATTTGGTAAATTAGATTGCGGGATTTAGTAAAATTCAGCAACTTTCCTGTATGTCCCACGACACCAAAATTTTACACGGACGGAACCCAATTTTTGGTTCCGTCTGGTCCAGCAGTATCAATATGGCGGCACCAAATTTTAAAACGGACGGAACCAAATTTTTTGGTCCGTCAGATCCGTGCTATGTTCACAGAGGCGTTTTTTAACCCTCGGGGACTTTTTCGAATCCTGAAATTTTTCTTAAAACATATGAAGATAATTATTTCTAGTTAGGAACAAGCAATAACACACATATAAACATACGGGAGCATGTATTTCCAATAGGGGCTAGTGATTTTCACTCAAAAGTGAAAACGGTGAAAATTTGATAACATACGAATGTTATCCCCCTGCATGATAAAGTTAGTTCACATCATTGTTTTAAGTTTGGTTATCGTCCTAGAAAGTGAGAACACATAAATTACATCATATAACATTGTTTTTGTCCTTGTACCAAACACTCTCTTAAAACCTCCATTTTTCAAAGTACTTGACTAATTTACTTAGTACTCATTGCTAAGTGAGTTATGACACTTCATAAGTTATGCGAGATGTTAGTATAACATATGCAAAGAAAGTGATCTAATCTTACAAGCGATGGTAAAACAATTTTCCAACTTAGTGCACAAAATATAGCAAATGTCCTATTGTGCATAAACAAGAAATCGTCAAACAAGCGAATATATAACATGGCAAGATTGACACTTATATTATACAAACAAACAAGTGTAAACAACAATTTAAAAATAAGCAAGCAACATATATGCAAACAACATACACAAGTGGTCATTTAGCATAGCATAAAAGGAAAAACACTTTACGTCATTTTGCGTTTGAATATGACGATGTATACCAAGCTTGATTAGTTTCCTTTAAACATATTACCAAATTATTTAGTTTTAAAATAAATTGTATCAAAGCTCTAAGAATACCAACTTAAATTGCTTGATTCAAAAATTTGTGTTTTTATGTTAAAGCGAAACTTAATATCTTGGATATACTATAGTATTTGGTCTATTTCACTTATTTAAAATTAGACTCAGGTCATTAGAGTATTTTTAAATAAAAGTAGACTCAATTCCCTTTAAAATGATAGGTGGCTCAACTTGTACGGACTTACGGTTAATTAGTTATGATTTTTTGAAGTTGGCCAAAAAAACTGCATACTGTGCAGACCAAGGAACCAAAATTTTACATGGACGGAACCCTTTTTTTGGGTCCGTCTGATCCGTGCTGCTGTGAAAAAGTGTCACAGAATGAACGAAAAATGTACTTACGCATAGCGAGAAAGTGTAGGACTTACTAGATTTGATAGAAAAAATATAATACACATATTTTATTATCATTTTTACTAATGTAACTTATCTAAACATTTACGGAGATGATTTTTTTAACAAAATTTATAGTTATGCGAAACACTCCTTTTAAAACCGTATTTTTCGTAAATTTGCTCTAACCACATAACTTGATACTTAAATATTTTTAATAAACCTTTACTTTTATTTTTCAAAAAAACCTTCAAGCTTGTATACAAAATTATACTTAACAACAAAATTTATAGGTATAATTAGCAAAACATTTTTCATACTATATTTCGCTTCAATGGTAATTTGATACATAGATCGTACTCCATTTTAAAAACCATTTGTTTTGAAAATAAGAGCCACGTGGCTTTGATGAAAATTGTGAAAACGTAGAGGGGGGTGAATACGTTACCGTTTAAGAAACTTTAGATCTTTAGTATCAAATCACTTATGAAGCTTGTTATAATATGAAAGTTCCAATTATTGTTTGTGACCAATATAAAGCATAGTAAACCAAGTTGTCACACAAGCATGAACATCAAACCACATCACAAGCAATAATATAGTGGAATAATAAAAGTAAAAATATAAAGAAAGGAAAGTGCAAACCGAAAACGAGGATTTATAGTGGTTCGGTCATGGATCTCCTCTCCGCCCTACTCCACTCCCCGAGTACCCAACTCGAGAGTCACTTCACTAAATCAACAAGCTCCCTTCTCAGCGGAGAAAACCTTACAATCGTCGCTTACACTTTTTCCGGTACAAAGCTAAATACCGGGTTCTAGTTCGAGGTAGAACCAACCTAACGTCGCCTATACAATATTTCTGACACTAAGCTAGATGTCGAGTTCTTTTACAAGGGTACAACCACTCCCATTATGTTTTATGGCCCAACATAACAAACCTTGTGTTTTATGGCACAAACACATAAACCATCTAATCTAGTTTGGTGAAAGTGTTGTGATGATGCAATAATGTTTACAATAATGATCCATGACACAAATGTCTAATGGATATGAATAACTACTTCTAAATGAACTTCCATTGATAGGAAGCCTTCATGATGAAGATCACAAGTTTC
Organism: Chrysanthemum seticuspe; assembly: GCA_019973895.1. Lineage (NCBI taxonomy): Eukaryota > Viridiplantae > Streptophyta > Magnoliopsida > Asterales > Asteraceae > Chrysanthemum > Chrysanthemum seticuspe. Next base: position 24,230,107 of record BPTQ01000006.1, read on the forward strand.
CTAAACTTATTGTGATAGATCTCCAGCTTGTGGTGAATGGGGATGGCTAGATCTCCAAGCTTTCCTTGGTTGATCAAAATGTAGAGTATGCTTAAAACAAAGATGAATGTTAGAAGCATTATGATCATGATGATTAGGTTGTTTAATGTATGTTACTACATTGTTAATGATTGATCTAAATGTATGCAAGAAGGTGGAGAAGATGTGTTTTGAAGTGGTGAAGAAATGAGAAAACAATGGGCTTCTATTTATAGGCAAAAGTGATCTGCAGTGACCACGGACCAAGGAACCAAAAAAAGGGTTCCGCCCTTTATAACTTTTGGTTCCGTGGGTGTCTGACAGAAAATCTAAAAAATCTTTCTTCAAATCTTTCCAAGATATTACCATATCTTACTAAGATCACATTTGATATATTGAGTGACAATCTAACCAAAATATTCAAGAGATCTTCCAAGGATTTCAAAGATGATGATGTAATATGTATTTCTATTTTTAGATTAAAAAGATTATCAAAGTAAATTTGTAAAATGTATTATGTAACTAGTTAATAAAATGTCTAGTTACCTTTTGTAAAAATATCTAGTTGAGTGCTTGTCAAAATAAAATGCATTTTGTCAAGTGTAAGTAAACTTTAGTACTTGTATGAATATTATAGTTAGTTTACTTGTACAAAAAAAAGTACATATTTGTTAGACATTTGTTAAACATTCTAAATGATTTGTTAAGGGGTTTGATCATAATGCCACATAACAAACATGTACGAACCTGTGTTGTAACATACGAGGACTAGAGACATCGAGAGGTGTTGAATGTATGTTGAGAAAAAATGTGATTACAAGTAACTTGTATATTTTACGTTATGTATTACAAGTTACATGTTTGTCATCAATCAAAACAAACGAGACTGTATAGATTAAATATCGTAATATTTGCACTAACATTTTTGTTAAAAACATTATCCAAAGTGACGTAGTTTTGGGTCTGTCTAAAATGACGTAGTTTCAAATGGTGAATGAATGCTATAGTAATTGATAGCGTATCAGTATTAGTGGTCCAAGCCTACTAATCACACGCTCGAATCAAGCTCATTACCAAGGCCTATCAACATTTCACGACAACCAGGCTTAAATCCCAGGCCACGCAGGGCCTGGTAAAACCTCTCGGGCCAGACTGAGCTTGACATCATTAGTGAGCCCCAACTGTCACTAGCAGTTAAGATATACCATTTAACACTGCATAATAGGGATGCACGAAAAGCACCACTTTGTACGAGCTAATGGACGCATGACACATGTCCTTTTTGTCTGCTCTCGGATGATCATCCCCAAAGGGTTTATCTCTAAACCCTATAAGCCTCTCTATAAAAGGAGAGAAACACAGAGTATCGCATAAGTTTCACCTAGTTCGGCAAATATTGCCTCACAGCAGAGAAGTATGGTCATTGTTTTAGTGTAACATGAACTTATTTATGAATATCAATCTCATCGGGTCCTTACCGCTTAACACGAGAAACCAAACAATAAAACTATTCCCATCTCATTTGTAAACCGATTTACATACCATATGTAAACAATAATAATAATAATAGTAATATACAAGGTTAAAAAACATTAGCAACAAAAAGGGCCTAATGGGCTAACAGAGCCAAAAAGCCCAATTAACACCATCCGAATGAGTCTTCAGAAACCACCGACCTTTATAATCATTTTCACATGATCTCAATTAACACACACACAACACAAAACAAAGGCCTAATGGTTTTGAAGATAAGGTGGATTCTATATATTTAATTTGTTGTTGTATATATCTAATGAGAGATTTAGGTTAGTTTTTTTGAAGTATTTATTATGATTTGAATTACTCTATCAAGTGTTTGATAAAATGCTTCTCACACAATTACAAATGTATATATTATTGGTGACACGTGAGTTAGACGATGACTAACCAGAGGAGGTTCCCGTTTCTGTTCCTGTTGTTTTAGATCTTGTCCGCGGCATCTCAATAACTCGTTTGGTTTAGATCATCTTCCAAATCTGCATTTGATCAACAAAATAATAATGAGTCTGCGCGTGTAGATGCAAGGTAAAGTTTTGTGATACAAACTTAATTGATCCAAGGATAGGTTTTGAGACCAATTCACGGTTGTTGGTTAGAATGTATCAAATAAAATTCAGTTGAAAACAATTAACTGCCACATAAGATCGGGTCTTATGTAACAAAACCCCACTTAGCATAACTATAGAACAAAGTCTAAGACCATGCCGGCAATCATAATTTCACACTTGTCGTTTTAAACAGTAGCTTGTTAAATTTCATAGTCTAAGACCATGCTGACAATCACTTCAATCGAGGATTTCTTGCAAGTATTTCATGAGAACTCATTGGATAAAAATAAGAAGTCTGTTAAGAGCGATATTGAGAAGCTTAAGAACAAGGAGGTCAAGTCTTACGTAGAAGAGATACATGAGAAAGCAATGACCGTGATTAAGAAGCTTCCAAAGAAGATTTTTTCTTTGCTTAAGTACGATCCCAAGAGGCTAATGGAGGCGATAGCTGAGGACGTAATTGATCATCTTAAGAGGCATAGCAAGGAAATAATAGTTAAGAGTCAGAAGATGCTAGATGCAAAAATTGCATGCATTAATATTAGTTAAAAAACAAGGAAATAAAGTGTCTATTAACTTGATTCCTGTTTATTTGTGCTCCAAGGACGAAAATACCATGTACTTGGTCAACCGCATATAGATAAATAGCCTTGTAAGGTTTTGGACTTGTCTTCTTGAAATGATATCATACCACTGGGATATGCGTTTTATGGTTGAATAAATGTTTAGCTATTTGGACATTATTATTTTTTTATTTTTAAAAAATATTTTGTGATTCATTGTCTGGTCTCAAAGGACAAGAAAATCATACAAAATTTTGACTGGTTTAATGAATTGATTAGTGTCTTTGAAGGAACTTGTATCCTGGCTATTGCATACTCACATTCTGGTATGATGTGTTGGGAATTATATTTAAGTTGATATGACAAAATATATAAAAGATAAAGGACTATTGAAGAAAAAGAAAGACAAATGACCTAATGTTAAAATAGCAATTTATTAATTAGTCCCTAGTAGTATTTTGTAACCCTAGCTCTCTAGTTTATAAAGAGAGGCAGGGAATAGCTTTTTAGAGTGTCAAGCAAGATGTAAACACCAAAGTGTGTGTGTGTGTTCCTAGGCGTATGGCTTGTAAACGCCCAGGGTTTGTTAGTTTATCATGGTGAAATATAGAAAACCTTGAAGTAACAATTGATGTTCTTGTTTATTATTTCGCTGTGCAAATCATTGTTACTATATCCTAGATGGCTTAAATGATCTTTCACAATTGGTATCAGAGCAGGTGGCTCTTGATATCTAGGGTTTATTCAAGGTTTTTGATGTCGATTTTATGAAGAAAAGATGGGTCGCAACTTTGTTTTTGGTGCCTGATCAAGACCAGTACTAAGAGAAAAGAAAAGAAGATCGTGGGATGTTGAAAATTAATACTGATCGATTACTGGTCGTACATGGTTAGTACTGGTTGTTTAAGATTGCTCATATTTTACTCATGTACTACAAGGGCTTTACATACTGATCGATTATTGGTTAGTACTGGTTCTTTTATTAAGCCCTTGTCATATTGATTGGTCATTAAATGAATATTGGGACTTTACAATTGATAAGTGTTTCATGGGACGATCACGAGTATGTCAGTGTGCACGTGGGTTGGAATAAATTGATAAGTTTAATACTGGTGGTCTCAAGCGCTTGTACGAGTCCCAAAATTTATTAATACTGGTTACAGATTTGAGTAATCTTATTGGATTCTATTGGCTTTGCACATGGGACGGTAAGGGTTGAATCAGATTGGTACATTGTTATCACACGTGAGTTTTAATCACGTGAGTTATGGATATGGGACCAGAATATCATGGATCTGATTTATTTAAGTGGCCAGAATATCATGTAATGTTAACTTGATGTGACTGTGCATGTTGAATTGTTGTCTTCTCTGACATCACGAGGGATTTAATATGATATATAATTATGAGGAACACCTTGGACCTACAATGATCCATAATCTATGATATATTGTTCGAGGATTTAATATGCTTTGTAATGTACTAAAATTTTGTGTTGTTCGCTGCTATTGGGTAATACTGGTCATATGAAGTTAAGTCTGGTAGTTGAATGTTAATACTGGTCATGTACTCGTTAATTCTGGCAGCTTGGTATGTTAATACTGGTCCTTCACTGGTTAATTTTGCTTAGCTTGACGGTTAATTCTGGTCGTCTGAAGGTTAATACTGTTGGTTGATTACTAGTCTTGGTGAGTTGAATTTTTTATTCAATGATGAACCCTAGTAATTATTATATTTTTGGCTTGACAACACACATGTTTTTAGACTCCGAACGATGATGGCTATTTATGAATTGTATTTGGTGCAATGGATTTTTAATCAATTATGTGACAAGAGTACCCTTGGTGTTCGTTGCCGGGCAATGATACAGATGAGGAATACACGTAGATCGCCGGATGAGGAAACAGTTACATAAGAGAGGATGATGTTATTGCACTTAGATATTTTTCATTCATTATTTGAAGATGTGATTACGAAGAAGGTTGAATATCATTTATTTGATGTTGTAGTTGAGTTTCATAGGTGCGTGTCTTATCATACCTTTTAGCAGGAGGTAACTTGTTCGTACGTTCATGTTGTGGCTAAGACTTGGTAAATCTAGTAAGTAGATTTTGCTATCACTTAAAGGAGTTACGTTGTAGTGCTCAGTGTCTCATTGAAGATGAGGATTTTATCAAGAGATCGAAGTCTACTCATATATCATCAGGTATGAGTTCATAGTCACGTGGTTAGTACAAGACATAAGACACAAGTTTGAGAAATTTAACTTCTCCATCAATTGGTTATATTCAGTTTTCTTCATCGGTAATTACTAATAAAGCCATCTACATGCATCACTTGAGGGGAAGTTGCATATCTATAGAAGACCCCTATTCGATAATAACAAAAAGGGGAAGATGATTTGATGTTTTGCAGCTTGAAGATACTCGATGGTGTAAGGGGAAGTTCATTTATCTTTCATCATACTAACTTCAGGGGAAGTTTATGCTTATTAGTTTTGTCATTATCAACTAGGGGAAGATTGTTGGGAATTATATTTAAGTTGATATGACAAAATATATGAAAGATAAAGGACTATTGAAGAAAAAGAAAGACAAGGGACCTAATGTTAAAATAGTTATTTATTAATTAGTCCCTAGTAGTATTTTGTAATCCTAGATCTCTAGTTTATAAAAAGAGGCAGGGAATAGCTTCTTAGAGTGTTAAGCAAGATGTAAACACCAAAGTGTGTGTGTGTGTTCCTAGGCGTATGGCTTGTAAACGCCTAGGGTTTGTTAGTTTATCATGGTGAAATATAAAGCAAACTAAAGGTACAATAAGCTAGTGCTACTCCTATAAGCTTCTAGGACTATAATGCAATTTAAATAAGCTAATAAGATCCAAATAAGCAATCTAGAAATGAAAATAAGCTATAAAAAGTAAGTTAAGTACTAAGGGCCTGCTGTTGTAACAGCAGGCTGAGAAGGCTAATAGCAGACCTAAAATAAGCATTTGAATAAGCACTAAACACAAAAGCAAGCTCAAACAGATAAAATTCAAACTATAAGCTACTAATGAGAGCAAAAATCATGCATTAAAAGAGCTTAAATGAGCTAATTAAGGAGCTGAGAAAAGTGGTGCAGAACCACTTTTGGTGTTTTTCTGAGTTGACAGATATTGAGAGACAGATTTCAATAACAATTTTAGACTAACAAATGGATTTGGAAATCTTTTAAGACTCAAAACAGATAATCTATGGACAATGAAATTTTAAGAAAACTACTTTTTTTGTATTTTTGAGAAATTTGAGATACCATAAACTAACCTAGAACATGAGTGTTTGAACAACTTGGATGTTTTGAACATAATGGATACAGAATATTGAAAACAAAAAAAATAGACTTGAAAACTTTGAAACTTTGATTAAGACAACTTTAAAACTAGTATTAAGACTGAACTAACTTAATTTGACTCACTCAAATGACTTGAACTTTAAGAAAATTGCTTTACCAAACACTCCTTAAAACACTGAATTACAAAATACAAAATTAAAACAGATTATGCTTAAAAACTTGAAGTATTTTGAAACTAACTGAGTTAAAATGACAAAATGATTGTTTAAAACTACTATTTAACAAATAAAAAGCAGTAATTAACCTAAAACTAATTTTGACTTTAATGTTTGACTTAATTTGACTTTTTGCTTTTTGAACTTAAAATGGTTTAAAACAGAAACACAGACCAATTCCCATCACCATAAGCTATGTAAAAGCTTATATGAGCTTAAACAAACAGTAAATGGAAGCTTAAAACAGATTTGGAAGCATAAAAGTGCTTAAATGTAAATGACAAGGTTTTTAAATGAAAAGAGTAATTTGCATAAATAAAAGTAAACTTACAATCTAAGATTGAAATTACAACTGAAAATTAAATGGTTACACTACGAGAAACAGTAAATAATAAGTAATTAAAAAGGTCAAAATCTTTCTAAAACATGAAAAATTGGACAACCTTGTTCTTGAGGAGAGGAGGTCCTTTTATAGGCCTTCAAGGAGTGAAACCCTAGGGTTAGGAAGGGTCTGGATGTTCAATTCTTGTCCCTTGATTTCAACTTGATCACCACTCAATCATTTGTAGCCGTTTGATCCATTGGTGACACACGTTATCCAATCAAAGGCCCCCTTTTGTCCATGTTGTCATTCCAATGTCTTGTCCATCTAGAAGCTTTTAATGTGGGTAAGAGTTGGTGTGTGTGCAGGGTAAAAGCTTTGGGGAAGGAGGATGAATAGTAAATGGGAAAAGGCGGGTAAATCTGTTTTAAGATGATCCAGACTTGCAAATTCTTCCCCGACCTCGGCTTTTTGTACTTTTCCAAATCTCGTGCTCGTTTTTATGATGTTTTGTCTTTTCTTGCCCATTTTGCTGATATCCGTGCCTGCACATTCATAAACACAAAAACACAAACATTTATGGCTTTAGAGGTTAGTTTTTGGTCTTTTTGGTCCCGTTTTGATAACGAAAAGGTATACGTTTTCACCTATACCAGGCACCCTCTCAATATTTGGTGGATTTGGGGTAAATGGGGTGAAACTGAAAGGCTAAACCTCATCAATTAATTCAAGGGTTATAGTGCGCTCGGCTAAGGTCTATTCTAGTTCGGTTAAGAAAAACATGTCAAAATTTAAAAAATGGCATAATTTTTCAAAATAAACTAGAAAATAAGAGGGCAAACAAGTTCAAGTCGATAATTCTACTCCCGTCCCCCCACTTGAAATGTACAAAGTCCCTTTTGTACTAAAAATGAAATAAAGGTAGAGAGAAGGTAGAATTAGAGCGAGAACTTCCCTGAAATTCGCTCCTAGAATGAAAGAAGGCTCACGCTATAAAAGTCGTGCCTTTGTCTTGCCTTATTGAGCAAATCTCGATCCCTGAAATCACATCTCTACCAAAAAGCATAACACTAAGAAAAAAGAAAGAAAAAACAAAATAAAAATCCTAACTCACTTTCGTAGAAATCACGGTTGCATTTAGCGTATGCAACAAGCCTTTTAAACCACTCGGTGTCCCAAGTGGATGAGTGAAGTCTCGTGAGGGTTTACAGGGAACACACCCACAACGTTCATTAAGTTACTATTACAAAGTTATTGCGTAAGTTTTAAAACATTTTTGGGTGACACAAAGAAGTTACGGTGTAACAAAGAGATAGGGTCACGCCGTAGTTAAGTCAAAACCAGGAGGATCACTTATGTTTAATGATTACGGCGTAACCTTGGAAGTAGGTTACGCCATACATAATAGATACCTGGAGAATGCTTGCAAAATGATAATGGCTACGGCTTAACCAAGGTACTGGACTACGCCGTAGTTACTAAGAACCTGGGCATTTGTCTCCCTGGAGTGATGGCTACGGCGTAACCATAAGGTGTGGCTACGCTGTAGTTGCTGCACAATGGAAAATTCCAAAACTGATTCCAAGCCATGTGAGAAAAAATTCTGACCTTCAAACTTCATTTCCTGCAAAAATGTTAAAATATACACAAAACCAAACTAAACTTATTAAAAGAAAAGAAAAGGGATAATTCGGGTTGTCTACCGAAAGAGCACTTTTTTTATTAACGAGTATTTAAGTTAGACTCAAAGCCACGGGGCGTTGTCATCCACCGCCAAAGGCAGCGTCCACTAACTCCCTTAATCTACTGTCATCATCCCCCATATTACTTCCTTATGGGTGACAATCAACTATCCAATCAATGAAAACTTTTTCTCTAACTGAACTCCCAACTTGTGAAGTACCAAATAGATTTGCCAACCATTTATCAATTGTTAGGCACCTTCTCCCGAATTCGTTGTTACCGGCCATCTCATGTTTGGGGTTATTCAAACCTTGGTCGAATGATTCTTCCAGTAGAAGTCGATGTTTGTCATAATCGCGCTTGTGCCGTCGAATTACTGTGTCATTTATCACCGTGTTTCCATATTTTATCTTATACCAATCATGGAAAGAAAGATTCCAAAACTCAATATCATGCCTCCTTATCCCATGAAGGTACGTCCATTCTAGTGCCGTTTTCCCGTCATCTTCTAACTCTCCGTTTTCTCCCCCATTACACTTATTATGGAAAGGATTACAAGATGGACAAGCTTGCATAGATCCACCGTCTATTACAATTACCGGATTGAAATAGTGATTAGCTAAATTTGGTGTTCGCTCATCTAAGATCTTGTCTAGGAACCTGTAACTTTTTCCTTGTTCCTGCTCAAAATTCTCAACAACATTTCTTACCTTTTTATCGGGGGTTAGACACAAAGTAGATTCTTCAATTGAAATATTATCAATGTTGTTGAATGGGTACAATGGTCTATTTGGCTTTTGGATAATGGTCACATTTGAGTGCTCAGGGTAAGAGTTTTGGAAATTGTCCATGTCAAAAGTTATTCGCTCCCCTCCAATTCCCAAAGAAATATGTTTTTCAAAAACCATGATATACGCACGACATGTAGCTAAAAATGGCCTTCCTAAAATTATGTTATTATATTCCCGCCCAACCATGTCAATAACCGTGAAGTCGATGGAAAAAGGAGTTTTTTGATTTTTAGCAACACATTGTCAGCAATTCTATCATCAAATTTGTTTCATTAAGGTTAGTTAATTTTAAGTGTTCAAACAATGAAGTAGAAATTAAATTTACCCCCGCCCCTAAATCATCTAAGGCATGAGTTTTGAAGTTACCGATAGTGCAGGGTAGCAGAAATCCTCCTGAATTAGGCTCCTTTTCTGGTAGTTGGCAGGGCAAGCTTTCATGCTCTTCATCATGAAAGTAGTTGATCCCGTAACATTCATTAGTGACTTCGAGGATGGATTGAGGCTTATTATGTTCATCGTCCAAAAACACTGCTTTGCAATCAATAGAGGGAGGCCCGACTTCCTTTGCTTCTAAACCCTTTGCGAGTTGACCAACTTGAGTTTCCAAATTTCTGATCGCCGCCCCTTGGTTTCTCAAATTAATTTCCGTATCCTCTCCAAAAATTTTTCATCCATTCCTTGAATTCATCGTCCTTCTTTATAGATGCCTCAATGTGTTTTGGAACCAATTCTTCGAGGCTAGGCCTTGGAGGGTTGTTGTTGATTCTTGTGTAATATCCGGGAGGTCCGACCAGATATTTGGCCCCATCACCCCCATATCCTTGGAAGGGTTTGTAAGAATTTCCGAACTTTGCTTCTTCAACTCTTTTGACTTCCTCCTTAAATGGGCAGTCTTTGGCTAGGTGAGAACCTCTACAGTTATCGCATCCAACTTGAATTGCATGCACATTTTCTTTCAATTTCTTCATTTCCCTGCCAAGACTTTCCAGTTTATTAGTGATGACCGCCAACCCATCCAAGTTTCCATTAGTGTTCATGCTGCTTCCTCCTTCATGCCACTTATGAGAATGATCAGCCATGTTTTGAATGGCCTCAAGTGCTTCGGTAGGAGTCATCCAAGGATCAGCCCCTGAGAGTCAAGCATTTTTCTGGCGGTAACATTGATGCCCTTATAAAAGATGTTGACCTTTTGCTGGCTATTTAGGTCACGAGTAGGGCACTTGTATAGCAAATTATTGTACCTTTCCCAGGCTTGGTACAATGTTTCATCACCTTCTTGTCGAAAGTTATGGATCTCCTCTAGCTGTTTTGCCGTCTTCGAAGGAGGGCAATATCTTTGAATGAAATACCTCTTGAGGAGAGCCCAAGTATTTACTGCCCTGGCGGGCAATCTGTCTAACCATCTTTTAGCGGGTCCAATAAGTGTCATTGGAAAAACTCTGAGCATAACCGCATCGTGAGAAACACCTAGAATGTTGAAAAGGCTCACGATGTACAAGTAGTTGTTGACATGCTCATAAGCATCATCGGTCTTGCATCCAGAAAATAGGTTTGCTCTTAATTCCCGCATGAATTGCGGTTTAATTTCAAATGGCACATCCGCTCCAATTGTCGGCCTAACGAGGCCCGGCCCTTGCTCATCTCTCGTCATTGCCAAATATTCCTCAAGAGTGAGGTTGTCTATGTCTACCACATCCATAATTCCTGAAACTCACAAGTAAATGATTAGTAAAACAAAAATAAATAAGACTTAAATATAAATCCTGATATAGCTCCGGGGCAGCGGCACCAAAATGCTGATGCAGGATTTCTGACCAGGATTTAATATTTATAAGACTCTGTCTACCTATGGTCTACCTATAAACTAACGAGCAGTGAGCCCGGTCGTGTGTAGTGTAGGTATATGATAAAACCGAGGTCGTCCCAAAGAGCTATCTAGTTACGGATTATATCTAAGCCTAGTGTCACGATAAAAGATATGAATTGTTTTAAAGATTAATTAAAATAAATGAAGAAAATAAATAAACGCAAAATGAAAGTAAAGTTGTGGTCGATAGGGAGAAAGTAGTGCTAACCTAGCTAATCCTCTTATCATGTAATTATGTTTACGTTTTCTATTTACTTCTACCTCTTCAAGTGGGGGTTTGAGTCGTCGAGCCTCCTATGGTCAATTCGGCCGACCTATGTGTTCTAGGCACCTTACTGAAGTGATGGTTAGTCACCTTGGATCATGCGGCCCTATAGACAGTCTTTAAGTACCGCTACATGTAAGACTAGTAACAGCGTGCACTGGCGCTACCATGTTATACACGCATCTCTACATCTTAAGCCAATTTAGTATGGAAGGTGATCCTATGGTCAATTCACACAAAAGGGGTATAGGGTAGTCCCATGGTCAATTATTACCCCTCCTCTCAACTCACGCTCTAGGGTCCTATGGTCAATTCTCCTAGAGACGTGAGTACAACCACATGTCAAGGCTACCGAGACAAAGGCTATTATTAACTAGCTATACATGCATACACTAGAAGCAATCAACAAAATTCGAAAACATAAACATAAAACAATCAAAGATTCATAACTAGGCTAGCACCAAATGGTGCTTAGCCGCTCATGTTCAAGAATAAAATCATAACAATGTTAATAACATGAAATGAAAACATTATGAAATTGAAATGATTAAGCTTATCGATATTGTGTGATTTCTCCCTTGGAAATGGCTTCGTATGCTGGTGGTGATCGCCCCTAAGGAGCCCCTCTTCGTACCTCTGATCTTGGTGTGAAGTGGTGTGTGAAATGATGATGATCAAATGCAGAATTAGGGCTGGTATTCATAGGCCCGATCAAGCTACGACATAGCCTTGTTAGGTGGTTACGCCGTAGTTCCAATATATCCGATATTTACTTGCCTCAAATAGTGACTACGGCATAACCTAAGAGTGGTTACGCCGTAGTTGTGTAAGCTCCGCTGTAGTTTGGTAGGCAAGCTACGCCATAATCTTCATGCACCCACATCTTCTTGGTTCTGTAAACAAGCTCCGCCGTAGTTTGGTAGACAAGCTACGCCGTTGTCTGATTACACCATAACCTATGCACGTGGTTACGATGTAGTGCATGGAGGCACGAATCTTATGTTGCCCTAATTGACTACGGTGTAACCTTAGTTGATGGTTAAGTCGTAGCTCTTGATGACGTGACACTTCTAGATAAACATCAAGGTTACGGCGTAGTTGAGAGTTGAAGCTATGCCGTAACCAACTCTGAGCAAGCATACTTGTGTAGTTTGTGTTGTATATTTCCAATTCCTCGTTCTCGTACGCTCCTATGCTTATTTGTAACATGGACATGAAAAATAACGAAATCAGAGTATAAATCCATATAAACATTACAAATAACGAGCATAATGGGGGAAATTGACACTTAAAATATCAGATTATTGGATGTTATCAGATACATATAATACCCCCATGGCCCACACCATTAAATTGGATGCTGACCCACAAGGAAAACCAGTTGACCCTACCAAATACCGTAGTATTATTGGGTCACTGATGTATTTAACCGCTAGCAGACCAGATATTGAATTTGATTTTTACCTTTGTGCACGCTATCAGGCTAAACAGACGGAACGTCACCTCAATGAGGCTAAAAGAATCCTACGGTATATCAAGGGAACCATTCATTTGAGACTCTGGTATCTGAAGGATTCAGGTTTTGCTCTAATAGCCTTTTTAGATGAATATCATGCAGGTTGTCTAGATACACGCAAAAGCACGTCTGGTGAACTACAATTTCTTAGGGATAAACTTGTGTCATGGAAGTCGAAGAAGCAAGCATGTAAATCTATGTCCATAACCGAAGCTGAATATGTGGCTATGTCAGATTGTTGTGCTCAAATCATTTGGATGCGGTCACAACTGATGGATTATGGCTATGTCTTCAACAAGATCCCGATGTACTGCGACTCCAAAAGTGCCATTGCTATCTCATGCAACACCGTTCTTCATTCGAAGTCAAATCATATTGCCCTTCTATATCACTTTATCAGAACAAGTGGAAAAAGGTTTGGTGGAATTATACTTTGTGGGTACCGAACACCAGTTGGCTAACCTATTCACCAAAGCTTCGCCTCACTCAAGGTTTGTGGATTTGGTCCACCGAATTGGTATGAGGTTTTTTTGATAAGGATTTAAAACGAACATTTTTAGGGGGTCATTTAAGCCCTAAATCGATATGTTTTATATCAGTTACTGCTTAAAATCGTTTCTTTTTGCATTTTAGGTCTTTTGGTAGCAAAATGCTGGAACAATGCGATTTTGGACGAGTTTAGGCGAAAATGTGAAGAAAATGACCAAAGTGAAGAAACCCCGCTGGAACAGTGCTTTAGGCGGCGTCCCAAACCCAAAGGCGACGCCGTCTCTTTGATCAACACCCATAAAGTGTCAAGGTGACGGCTCAGTAGGCTTTTCAAGATTTTCAAGTGACGACGTCCCATAGCCCGTCTCGGCTTCTGCTGCTCTCTGACAACATCAGGCACACACCTGTGACGCCGTCCCACCTCACTTTGGGCCGGGCAAAACCCTAATAGGTGGCGAGGTGACTGCGTCACAACTTATAAAGCGACACCGTCGCAGTGTATTCTCTATATATAGAAAACGATTTTCAGTTTATTTGTGTGCAATTTTAGAGAGGCAAACCCTAAAGTCGTTTGTAGTCCGACTTGGACAGACCCTAGGGGTCCCATAACTTATCTTTAACAGCAAGATAAGTCTTGTTTGTCTAATCTATCATTATGTTTATGTTTTCCTTTATCTTTTGCATGTGTTTGTGTGTTTATATCATGAGTAGCTAAATAAATATAGTGTTTGCTTAGATCCAATGAAACTTAGTTGTTAATCACTGTTAGGTTGTCTCTTGTTTGATTGGTTGTCACACTAGATTAAGGAAAACTTGCTTCTTCCGTCGTGTTTCGAGCATGAACGTCCTAAATACCGACACTCTCTTATACATATTACTTTTCATTAAAAAAAAAAGAAAATAAAAACCAACTTATCTATCACTAGTAATAACTCATTATCCGTAATAGGCAAACTTTTCCTTATCAAAACTTGCTTCTCCAAAGGAATCATGTTTTGAGGGGGAGATATGAAAAGTTTACGTGTGCCATTTGTTAAAATCTTTGGTTTAAACTCATCACATGCTGTGTCATTAGAGGTTTCACCATCAAAATGTCAAATACACAAACTTAGGTGTCCTATAATCCAATCTATGAAACTTAAGGGTCTAAAAGTGTAAATTTAGCTAACTAAGGTTAAGTTTATTAAGGTTTAGGACTTAATATGGAAAATGTTTGATAATAGGAGGACTAATAGCTTAGGAATTGAAATGTGATGCGTATTGTGCCAACTAATTAGATTAAACAACAATGAATTGGCTGAATTTGATTGTTTAGAGTTTAAGCACATTGTTTAACATGATGCTACCATGTATATGTGTTCTAGTGATTGTCTTCTGCTTTAATATGTCTACATTAGCCTCTAGATACACTTGTGCATGCCCCATAACATCAGATCAATCTTTAAATTTTTTTGGCCTAAAATTCGCATAATGTTTAATCTATTTTGGCCTATATATGTGTTTGCTTGTGTAATCTGGGTGTTTAGTATTTATTAGGATGAGTATGTGCATGATGGGAATAAACTTTTAGTAACCAAATCAGCCTAGAGTTAAGTTTTCAAAATCTTTGAATACTCCGAGTAAGGTTGTAGATCTGCTAGTGCATGAACACTCCGAGTAAGAATTGAATACTCTGAGTAACACTTGTTAACTTCGAGTAAGTCTCACAAAAGTTTCCGAGTAAGGAAGTAAAGCTAAACTCCAAGTATGGAAATGTTTTCTCCTCCGAGTAAGGTTACTCTGTCAAAAAAATTCAAAATCCTCCGAGTAAGACATTTTTCTCAGAGTAGGATTAACACTCCGATTAGGTCTGACTTTCCGAGTAAGACGATCGTTACAAGTAGGATGTCACTCCGAGTAGGGAAACTAGTTTCTTGTAAAATGTTCTAAGTGCAAAAATTTTCAAATGACTCCTTCCGTTCTCGAAGCTTTTGTAAGCTTCATCCAATATTAGTTAATACCTAAGTGTGTTTAACATGAGAAGTGTTATACCTTCAATAAGTTATACATATGTGACATGAGACTATTTCTCTAACGCTAACATTTCCAAAACATATCTTGTGCTTCTTGTTGAATGGTTGTTCTTTCAGAATCACTATGGCATCTCAATCCGCTGCTCCACTACCCAAACTCACCTGGAAAGAGATATTCCCTGAAGGAAATGACAGAACAATGGGAGACTCTAACCATAGGGTGGACTTGTAGAATCTTCCGTGTCACCCTACATGTCAAATCATGGTGGAGATTCTGAAAAGACACTTCTGGAACCTCTGATGATCAACACTGCTACTTTCCCAGAAATCTATCTGAAGCAATTATAGCATACACTGAAAGTCAGCAAGAAGCTTGATTCACTGTCTTGCACAATTGACCATCGTGAAATCACTTTCAATGTGGACCCTCTTCGAAACGTACTTCAACTTCCCCAGGCCACTCGCGGCAAGAACACTGGCTTCATCAAATTCCCTACCTTTGATGAGATTGTTCAGTTCATGATGAACTTGAGTTATGATGACTCAGTTCAACCTATCACCAGTCGCTCCAAAGTGAACAGACGATACATCCCTCGAACATGGATCACCCTCTACACCATCATCAATCACTGTGTCACTAGTAAAGAAACAGGCAAAGAGAATCCCAGATTAGAACACCTTCAATTTTTCTGGGGCATAGTCACCATTGCTCATATCGACTATGCAATGTTAATCTGGAGTGACATGATTCAACAACACCAACAGTATAAGATTAAACCTAAGTACAAGATTCCTTTCGTCCGTCACACAAAACCTATCATTGAACACTTCATGGCAAATCATCAAGATATTGACCGAAGAGAAGGCGAAATGGAACATCGGATCATGATCGTTTACTCTTTGGGCCAAGAATTCAACCTACCGATACAGAGAAACAAGGACTCATAATCCCAGATCATCTTCTCTCAGACACCATCAGAGCTATGGATGTCTACAAGACTTATGACTTTGCCGAGAGAACAGGGGTTGTGGGTAAGATTGATAGAAGTAGCAAGGGTACTGGAACCAAAAGGGGAACTAAGGCAGGGAAGAAGAGTAGTGATTCTGGGAGTACCACAAGAAAACCTAGAAAGACTAAGAAGAAAGAGCATGTTCTGAGACTTCAATATGAGGAGATGACTGACGTTAAAAGAGAGCAGCTGGAATTTACTTTAAGAGTCAGCGCACATCAAGAACGAGAAAGGCAAATGGATCATCTTGAAGAACAACAACAAGATGAGGAAATCATTGATCGAGAAGTCGAAGAAGGTGCTGATTGGTCAAATAAATTCGACAAATCTAAACTCAAGCAACCTGCAACTGAAGGAACTCAGTAAACAAAGGAACAGTATAGTAAAAAGTGGAGAAAGGTAGCACTTGAGAACAAAAGATTATACTTGGTAGAATTGGCTAAGAAGTCGAAGACAGGGGAACAATCTGGTGGTCCCCTAGAGGAAGAAGAAGTGCAAGAAGAAAGTGAACACGACTCAGATAAGACTCTCACCTACCCAAACCCGTTTGACAACAACCAGAAAGCAAAACATTCGTTTGACAACACCTACCCAAACCCGTATGAACCTATGATGAAGTAAACAAATAAGGAACACTAATCACAACTTCTAAACAACCCCTAACAAACTAAATCAACCCCAAATCAGCAGGTAATAAAAGTAAACAACCACACAACAAGAACACCAAGCTTTTAGCGTGGAAAACCCTAAAACGGGTAAAAACCACGGGACACCTAGTGCCGCTTAAAATCCACTACCACCAATAATAGAGCAATACAATCAGACCTTCTCTAGATACTAGAGGCATACAACAATTATCATACACTTGGAATAAAGCATCAAGATGTATGAAAACTAACTAAAGACAAAAGAGGAACAACATCACCAGAAAATCTGATGCAATCTGCCTGGGCAAGAACCAGGACTTCCAGCCCTCAAAATCAGATTCCCAACGGTCAAAACCTTCCTTTATATGTAAGGAAGCTACAGCCCAAAAATCGTTACGATCCAACGGTTCAAACTCTGGCGATCTTCAGTTTTGTGGGCTGCTGTACAGAAAAACGGGACTGCACTTTACTCTCTCTTTTGATCTCTCTCTCTCTCTATTATTGTTCATCTTAGTTGTGGTAGTGGCTGCCCAAGATTAACACATACATCCTTCAAGTCAACAAATAACATTGACTATATATTTGGGCTTATTTGGTGGGCTTTCCTCATGGGCCAAGGAAAAATACCCAACAAATCTCCCCCTTTCCTGCCTATGAGGAAGAGTTCGCCATCCCGGCGATCGAGCAACACACCTTCAACTTTTCTCTTGCTACAGCCTTTGTCAACATATCGGAAGCATTATCATCCGTATGAACTTTATTAAGTTCAAACATACCATCTTCAATAGCATCTCTAATCCAATGATAACGAACATCAATATGTTTTGTTCTTTTGTGAAACATCGAATTCTTAGCAAGGTGAATAGCACTTTGATTGTCACAAAGAACCGCATAACGTTTGGCTTGAAACCAAGTTCTTGCAAAAACCTTTTCAACCACAATAGTTCTTTGCACGCTTCTGTTGCTGCCACATACTCAGCCTCTGTTGTAGACAATGCCACACACTTTTGCAATCTAGATTGCCATGAAACAGCTCCCCCTGCAAAGGTCATCAAATATCCATAAGTGGATTTCATGTTGTCCTTATTTCCCGCCATATCTGAGTCTGTGTAACCAACAAGCATGGGTTTTCCATTTCCAAATGTGATACCCAATTTGGAAGTACCTCGCAGATATCTAAATATCCATTTAACAGCTTCCCAATGCTTCTTACCAGGATTTGACAAGAACCGACTGACAACACCAACTGCATGAGCTAAATCCGGCCTTGTACACACCATAGCATACATCAAGCTACCAACCGCTGAGGCATATGGAACTCTATCCATCTTTTCAATACTCCCTTTGGAAGAGGGGCAATCTTTATCAGTTAGCTTAAAGTTGGTAGTAAGAGGGGAACTAACCACTTTAGCTTTATCCATGTTGAACCTGCACAAGACCTTTTCAATGTATTGCTCTTGTGATATATGCAACTTATTGGCACCTCTATCACGGAAAATACGAATGCCAAGGATCTATTTTGCTGGCCCCAAGTCTTTCATAGCAAAAGACTTGCTCAAATCTCGCTTCAATTGGGCAATTCTTCCAACGTTCTTGCCAACAATCAGCATATCATCAACATATAGCAACAAGATGATGAAGTCATCATCACCAAAACTTTGAAAGAAAACACAATGATCTGAAGAGGTCTTTCGGTAGCCTTGCTTCCCTATGACCGATTCAAATTTCTTGTACCACTGTCTCGGTGCTTGCTTCAACCCGTACAAACTTTTCTGAAGTCTACACACGTATTCTTCCTTCCCCTTAACCTGAAAACCTTCAGGTTGCTCCATGTAGATTTCTTTATCCAGATCACCATGAAGGAAAGCTGTCTTGACATCCATTTTCTCCACCTCAAGATCGAGGCTAGCCGCCAAACCAAGAACAACTCGAATAGATCCCATCTTCACAACCGGAGAGAAAATCTCATCAAAATCAATGCCTCTTTTCTGACCGAAACCTTTAACCACCAATCTGGCCTTGTACCTCAGTCTAGAAGTATGCTCTTCAGTCTTCAATTTGAAAACCCATTTGTTTTTCAAAGCTCTCTTACCCTTAGGCAACTTTACCAAATCAAAAGTAGCGTTCTCATGCAAGGAATTCATCTCATCTTGCATGGCTTCAACCCATTCCTTTTTGTGTTCATCTTCCATAGCTTCTGCATAACACTCGGGCTCTCCCCCATCAGTAAGTAAAACATACTCATGTGCAGAATAACGTGTGGAAGGATGATGATCTCTAGTAGACCGCCTAAGCGGAATGAATGGTGGCATATTAGGTACTGGTAACTCAGGATGAACGTCTTCATCTAAGTTTGGTTGCTCTTGATCATCAACATCATCAGCACCCTGTTCTTCATCATTCTGAATATCATCTCCAAACTGTGGGTCAACATGTTTAGGAGGAACCGGATCCAAGTCAATGAGATCATCATTATGTTGAGGAATTGTTTTCTTCTCAGCATTCTCAACATCTTTCAAAGTTTGATCTTCCTCAAACTCTACATCTCGGCTACGAACAAGTTTCTTTTGAACTGGATCATACAACCTATACCCAAATTCATCTTGACCATACCCGAGGAACACACATGGCTTAGACTTTACATCAAGCTTTGATCTTTCATCTTTGGGAATATGCACAGAAGCCTTGCATCCAAAAACTCGTAAATGACGGTATGAAACATCTTTGCCGCTCCAAACCCTGTCAGGAACATCAAAATGCAAAGGAACACAAGGGGTTAGATTAATAACATGTACCGCCGTATTCAAAGCCTCACCCCAAAAAGAGGTAGGCAACCCTGCATGTGAAAGCAAGCATCTGACTCTCTCAACCAAAGTTCTATTCATCCTCTCTGCTAAGCCATTCAACTGCGGTGTCTTCGGTGGAGTCTTTTGATGCTGAATTCCATGCTCTCTACAATAAGCATCAAAGGGGCCAATGTATTCACCTCCATTGTCAGTTCGAATACATTTAAGTTTCTTCCCTGTCTGCCTCTCAACTAAAGCATGAAACTGCTTAAACACATCCAATACTTGATCTTTAGTCTTCAAGGTATATACCCAAACCTTTCTTGAGTGATCATCGATGAAAGTGACAAAATAAGAACACCCACCTAGTGTTTTAGTCTTCATGGGACCGCAAACATCGGAATGTACCAGATCAAGTATGTTCTCCATTATGAAAGAAGGACGACTCTTAAAAGCAAGCCTAGTTTGCTTTCCTGCCAAACAGTGAGAACACTTCTTCAAGTTGATATCATGCACACCAGATAACACATTCTTCTTAGAAAGAATAGACATCCCCTTTTCACTCATGTGACCAAGTCTCTTATGCCATAACTCGGTCATATCATCATTGTCTACAGCATTGACAATGCTCTTGGATATCTTCGGATGTGTCATGTATAACTTGGATTCCCTTTTTCCTCTTGCTACAATCAAGGATCCGAGAGTTACTTTCCACAAACCATTACCAGAACTGTTGTGGTAACCATCTTCATCAAGAAGACCTGTTGAGATAATATTGAGTCTCATATCTGGGACATGTTTTACATTATGCAAAACCAATTCCATCCCCGTGTCAAACTTCAAACAAATATCCCCAATACCAGCAATCCTTGATAACCCAGTATTACCCATCCTAACAACACCGAAGTCACCTGGTGTGTAAGATGAATAATAATCTTTTCGTGTTGCAACATGACATGTAGCACCACTGTCAAGAATCCAACTCGAATCATCATTAGCAAGGTTGACCATATCATAATCATAACAAACAAAGAACTCATCTGTGGTGGTATTTACTTCAGTATTGTCATCACCATCATCATCTTTCTTGTGTTTGTTCTTCTGGTTGTTGTAGTTTTTCTTCTTGTTCTCCTTTTTCAACTGTATGCAAAACTTCATCGTGTTCCCCTTTTTATGGCAATGATAGCATTCAACATCAGCAAATTTTCCTTTGCTGGAACTACTACGATGATTACTTCTGTTACTCGGACCTCTGCTTTGACTTCTCCCCCGCCTTTCTGTGACCAAGACATCTGACTGTGAAGAAGAACCTTGTGACTTTCTTCTCATTTCTTCATTCAAAATACTGCCTTTAGCCAATTCCATGGTGATAACACCATCTGGTGCAGAGTTGGACAATGATGTCCTAAAAGTCTCCCAAGTATCCGGTAAGGTACCAAGAAGCCACAAGCCTTGAATCTCATCTTCAAACTTGATACCCATACCTGCAAGCTGATTTATAATACCCTGAAAGACATTTAAGTGATCAGTAATAGGAGACCCATCAGTATACTTTAATCTCATCATTTGCTTGATTAAGAACAACTTGTTGTTTCCAGTTTTTCGAGCATATAACTGTTCAAGTTTGTTCCAAAGAGTACGAGCATGTGTCTCCTCATAAATATGGTTCAAAACATTATCATCAACCCATTGCCTAATATACCCGCAAACCTGTCTATGCAAAATAGTCCATTCTGCATCTGTTTTGTTATCAGGTTTCTCAGTAGAAAATACAGGCAAGTAGTAGTCTTTAACATAAAGGAGATCCTCCATTTTTCCTTTCCAAACATGATAATTAGAACCATTCAAACTAACCATCCTACTTGTATTAGTTTCCATCATTCAAACAGGTTAAGTCCCCAAACCAAGAACCAAGCTCTTGATACCAATTTGACGGGTAAAGGTGTATGGGTCACAACGGTATAAACACAAATGCGGAAGCAAAACCTTCGTTTGACAACACCTACCCAAACCCGTATGAACCTATGAGGAAGTAAACAAATAAGGCACACTAATCACAACTTCTAAACAGCCCCTAACAAACTAAATCAACCCCAAATCAGCAGGTAATAAAAGTAAACAACCACACAACAAGAACACCAAGCTTTTAGCGTGGAAAACCCCAAAACGGGTAAAAACCACGGGACACCTAGTGCCGCTTAAAATCCACTACCACCAATAATAGAGCAATACAATCAGGCCTTCTCTAGATACTAGAGGCATACAACAATTATCATACACTTGGAATAAAGCATCAAGATGTATGAAAACTAACTAAAGACAAAAGAGGAACAACATCACCAGAAAATCTGATGCAATCTGCCTGGGCAAGAACCAGGACTTCCAGGCCTCAAAATCAGATTCCCAACGGTCAAAACCTTCCTTTATATGTAAGGAAGCTACAGCCCAAAAATCGTTACGATCCAACGGTTCAAACTCTGGCGATCTTCAGTTTTGTGGGCTGCAGTACAGAAAAACGGGACTGCACTTTACTCTCTCTTTTGATCTCTCTCTCTCTCTCTATTATTGTTCATCTTAGTTGTGGTAGTGGCTGCCCAAGATTAATACATACATCCTTCAAGTCAACAAATAACATTGACTATATATTTGGGCTTATTTGGTGGGCTTTCCTCATGGGCCAAGGAAAAATACCCAACAAGATAAGACTCTCACCGATGAACGGGCACATGAGGACAAGCGTGATGAAGGTGAAAAATCTGATCGTGAATCAGAGAAAGATGAGCATGGATTTAATGATGAGTTTAAGGGTAATGACGATGATGAGGAAGATGATGATGATGATGATACTGATGTGAATAAGTATATTGCTAAACCTCGATCTACTGATGAGCAAGAACCTTCCCAACAACATAATTAACAAACATCATAAAAAAAAACATTCTTTATCAACTTCATGAGACAACTCCACCGAGACTGAATGAACCCGTTCAGCCAACCTACATCAAAGAAACTGGTCCCTTCACACAGCAACCTACACCTCAAACCATTCCCAAGTTCAAGATCAAGTTCTCGAAGTCCCACAGAGCTGAAATTTCAAAGAATGTAAAGAAAGCAAAGGCATTGTTGTAGAACACCAAGAGATTGGCCACCATGGAAAACAAGATTCAGAATCTTCAACAAAAGATGGTCAAAAACTTTCTTCCCAACATGGTTAAAGAGACACTAAAGAGTGAGATGGTCAAAGCCTTGCCTGCGTATGTCAAAAAAAGCTAGACAACGCAGTAGCAAAGTACATGCAGACAACACCAGTAACTCTTCAAACAAAACCAACGGAACCATCAAAACCATCCATCTTAGAACTGAAGGGACAGCTGCTAGAGATGATTGAAGCTGATGACTCTGAAATGGAACTCAGGAAAACCTTGATCAACTCCATGAAGAAAGCAGAAAAGAAGGACGAAGCTTGTAAGACTGAAAAACCAAAGAAGCGAAGACGTGGTGATCCAGAATAAGAAAAAGGTTTAGGAGGAGACAAGAGGACAAGAGTAATGGGAACTTCCTTTGGACCAAGCGTTCAGCAACAATATGCAATTGAGTTCCAACCTTATCCACCACTGGAGTTCAAGAAGAAGAAATGGTGGAATAAAATAAGGAAACACCTCAACCACCACCACACCTGTCAGAACTACTCCCTCCTGAATGGTTGGATATTTCTCAACCAGAATTCCCATGGTTCGAGAATTTGGTTAATTCATATCAAGATCTCCCAGAAGATGAAGTTCCACCAGAAGGTCCATTTTTTGATTTCACCAAGAAGTTGAAGCAGGTTATGAAGCTTGATCGGTTAAGCAAAGCTGATACTGTCAACATTAGAAAAGCCGGCTTCACTCCTTACCGAACCCCCTTCACCACACAACTAGTGTTTGAACACAACTTGGAACAGGTCGCTCGAGCTTTGTCAGAGAAACTTGAACTTGATGTTGCAAGAGGATGTCATGATCCCGTCCTGGAATACCGTGATTTCTCAAGACCATTACCACTCATTGGACAATCCCATAATCCATAGATTCCCACAAAATACTTCTTCAACAAAGACCTTGAGTACCTCATGTATGGAGATACAGATCCGGAGAAGAGATACGCAACCTCGCTTGTCAAGTATCCAACAACACTATATGCAAAAGAAGGCATTGAATAACATATTGGAAACAAATTTCGAAACCGTGTTGCTAAATACAGTGATGAAGCAGTACTTGGAGTATTTCACTGGCCAGAATTGAGAAAATGGTTTTACAAGTACAAGTTGACGTTTCACTCCACACACGGGGTTTATTACACTCATAGGATCATCTCCGTTCTCAAAGTTGAAATTGAAGAAAAGTATAGATACAGATACCTGAAGCAGATAACCGTCAAAAGAGCAGATAAAAGGGAATACACGTTCATGGAAGCAGACTACAAGTTTTTTTTATAACATATATGACCATTTATGTAGCTTATATAACACAAAAAAAACATTTACATTCTTAATACATGACACATATTGCCATTATAAAGATTAAAATGGACCAGTTGTCATTTCTCAAACGGATCAACTCTTTGGCTCGATGACCAATATAGAGATTAAAATCCATATTAGACTAAATATCCTTGTAACCTACACCTCTAGACTTACATCTAGCAAAGCTCACAATTTAACCCAAAATATTAAGCAAGCAACGTATTAATATTCAAGACATAATGCTACATTTTCTTGATAATATGTTATAAAGAAAATACTTAATAAAACAAAGTAACTTTTGAAGAAAATTCCAATCAATAAATAAACATAAAATCAGTTCAAATTTATAAATCATACAAATACTCACCCTATGACTTAATATTTAGAAAGAAGAAAAAAAAAAAGAAGCCCAAAAACCCGTTACATCTCCTAGGCGCAAAAAGCCCAAAAGCGCTGCTTTTTTTTTTTGGATTCATGCATGTCGTGAGTCTCGATCTAAAAAAAGCCCAAAGGCTAGAGCCTAGTGCGCTTTAGCGCCTAGGCGCGCCTGAAGCGTGATTTATAAAACTTTGCTTCCAAGTGCTTTATTTCTCGAGTTCTGCTCGAGTTTGAAAGTTCGAGTACCTTCCGCTCCAACTACGAGGGTGTATTAGCATATTATATTATTAGCCTATTTAGTGTGTTTATTATTGATATGGGTTTAGCCCATTTACTTATCTTTTTACCCAAGCTATGTAGAATATATATCTTTTATATAATAAAGGAATTACATCATTTCGGAGTGATTTTGTCAATCCATTCTTATTGAAAACCCAATTGAGCCAATATGAGAGCTCGATTTCGTCACATAAGCAAAATCGTGTGATTTGATTGGTTAATAAAAGTCAAAATTAAATTGATTTTGGTCAAATTTAATAAATTTGGTGGAGAAATTTGGTTGATAAAAAAAACACATAAAAATATAGGTGTCAAATTTGTGAAAACAAAAACTTAAAAAAAGAGGAGGTAATTAATAAAACTTTAGTGGTTGAATTTTTAAAAATTATATAGAGTTAAGTGTAATATTATAAGTCTCTATGTTTTTTAATAACTTTGGATTATAAACAAATACCCCCTTATACTTTATACCATTTATACTTTATTTTTTTTTAAAGGGATTGAGTCGTAGAATAGCAACGTACTTTTCCAAGTGTCTCATTCTGGTACGTGTACTTTTTTTAAGATGTAAAATAACAATGTACTTTCCATAAGTGTCCCGTTCTAGTACGTGTACTTTTTTTAAGTTGTAGAATAGCAATGTACTTTTCATAAGTGTTCCAATTTGGTACGTCCTACTTCCACAAGTGTTCCAATTTGGTACGTCATCTCACGTACTAAATTGGAACACTTATGGAAAGTACATTGCTATTCTACGACTTAAAAAAGTACACGTACTAGAACGGGACACTTATAGAAAGTACATTGTTATTCTACAGCTTAAAAAAAGTACACGTACCAGAATGGGACACTTGGAAAAGTACGTTGCTATTCTACGACTCAATCCCTTTTTTAAAATACAATGTATATGTTGTTTTAAATAAGAACATATAAATTTGCATAAGATTTATAAGTATCAATTTTTTTTTACTATATACGTTTAATAATGACTCATTTATTTCATTTTTAAAAGTTTAACCTATGTGGACACAAGTTTACATTTTAAATACGACTAAATTACTGAAAACAGGAATATAATTATCAAATTGTAAGCACATGTTACTTTAATATAAAAATAAATATACGTGATTGTACTTATAACAATGACTCATGTAATTCTTATTTATTTATATAAGGATATCTAGAAAAACATTTTTAAAAAACTTTAAGGAGTATACTTTAACTTTATCAACGCTCATTATGTGCTATTAAACTTGCATCATGTGTACAACATAATATCAGTAGTGAAATTTAAATAACAACATCAATATCTTTGTCAGCTAAATAAAATTAAATCTTGAGTTACCTAACATAAATTTTTACAAATATTTTATCAAATTTTAATGGATATTAATGCATAATGAAAAACTCGTGCATAAGTATTAGTTGTACTTATATCACAATTTTCATGGAAAATTCTTGTATGTGTATATATTGAACTAAAATGTTAAAATAAATTTAATTTATGTGTAAACTTAGTGCGTGCACGAAACTTATAACTATATAATTATATGCAATTACCTTTAAAGACACAGTATTCAGTATTAATACAGAATAATTTTTTTGTCAAAACTCCGTGCGTGCACGGGTATTATAACTAGTATCATGACTATAAGAATTAATATATTAATTAAGCTCCTAATAATTTACCTCGTACGTACACAAATGTTTACAGCAGCAGTATTACATATTTAGTTTATAAATAATAATACAGATCCGTAAAAAACAAGGACCATTCTTGTAAATAGTTTTAGGGTTAAATTAATTAGGTATCTTGCATGCCAATCCATCCAACGGAACTAAAGCTAATGTCGGCATTAATTAGGCTATAAATATAATCCTATATCAACGAATAATATACATTCTTTACAAACATTCGACTTCGACAACCAAAACCGAAGAAGAATTTGTTTTACCAGATATGGAGTATAAGAAAGTTATCAAAAACAATATCCATATAGTGGCAAGATTGGGAATCGATAAATTCGCGAGAGAATTTCTGGGCATCGAAGATTCAAAGTTAGTTGTTGATGAACTTGATGAGTATTTGACTAGTCAGGAGGGGCTTCTTACAAAAGATGTAGTAAAACAAGGTATTGCGGCAGTAAAAGGTCGAAGAGCAGTCAATAAAGAAGAGACACAAGACGGTTTTGACTTTGAGAGGGAGCAATACTATGCCTTTACCGTAATGAAATTGCTTGAAGACAATATAGAGCCCAACAAGGTGGCTACTATGCTTGGTCTGACAACAGTAGGAGAATTGAGACATGTAATTGAGAAGTATTGTGAGACAATCTCTGCTATAGAAGACATGGTGGCGAAGGCGAAGAAGGCGAGAGAGGAGGTGCAGACAGAGAGTATTAGAGAATAAATAGGCCCAAGCCCGGTTTGTGGGCTTAGGGTCCACTAGGGTTTCAGGTATCTTTACTACCTTATAATATATTTAGGACATTCTTTAAATAGCAAGGCTTAAAATTCAGACTTTGTAACTTACTCTTTATGGAAATATAATGTCTCTTACTAAATTAATACACACACATGCTAGCTTAAAAGTTAAGCCAATACTTGTAACATTAGTAGTTATTGAATACAAAATTTAAAATCCATTCAATATTTTTAAAGGCCACTTTATGACTTTAAAAGCATGTATTGTAACAGCCCTATTCTTGCAGCTCACTTTAACTGCCCATTAAATGTATTGATTAGTAGAAAACGGGTATAAAAACCCACAAATAAACACACACAAAAGACCAATCATATCTCACATTCTCTCTCAAAAACGTAAATCGCCACTATTGTGCTAAATAGCTACCGGCGCCACCAACTAAATCTGCCACCACCGCTAACGGCATGTGCCAGCATCACTACCCCTTGACATGGTCTAGGTGGCCTTCGCTCACAAAAACTTTTAGTATAATCAAAAAACATTGCACGCCAAAAAAATTAGTTTCAAAGTACCCGCCGCCGCAATGCGCGGATACCCTGCTAGTGTTACTTTGTAAATACATGATGAATACACATAATACCTCATGGGGTTTATCATTGTCTAACATGGTATCAGAGCGGGTCTGATCCTCAGACCTAGGTGGCTATGTTGAGCCGCCTCCCCTAGGCCGCCCCATCAAACCCTAATCATAAAAAAAAGAAAGAAAAAAAATTGCCTGTCACTTTATATCACGCTCTCTTTGCCGTCATTTTTTTACTGCCGATAAGAAGTGGGTCGATTACAATGGATGTAAGCTTTACTACCAATGGACCAATGGGTATCATCGTTGCTATGCTAGACCTGCTGATGATGTGGGATGTTGCTAGGGAAAGACATGACAAGAAGACCTCGACACTTATTTGGTTCATTCATAACTATCTTTACTAAAAAAAAAAAAATAATAATAAATAAAAATAATTATTGTTTTTGTTTTTTATATAAGGATATTTTGGTTTATCTGGTTTGGTACGGATACTTTGGTTTATCCGGTTTAGTGTTCGTTTGTTAGTTGATTGTTCATACGGCTTTGTTATCAGTTGACTAAAGTTGACCGTTGGTACCAGTCCCTAAAGTAGACCGTTGGTACGGTTGTGTTACCAGTCGACTTAGCCGACCGTTGGTATGAGTTTGTTACGAGTCGACTAAAGTTATGTTTTTATTATGTTAATGTTTTTTTTTTCTTTTCTTGTTTACTACTTCAGTCCAAGCTTTCGCGATTTCGCTGCTCGGACTGCAGGTGAGTATTAGAGAATAAATAGGCCCAAGCCCGGTCTGTGGGCTTAGGGTCAACTAGGGTTTCAGGTATGTTACTTTATAAATACATGATGAATAAACATAATACCTCACGGGTGAGTACGAGCAAGAAAGAGCCGAAGGATAGTACGAGCAAGAAAGAGCCGAAGGATGATGAAACGTCAAGTAAGGTTGAGCTTAATTGGTATGTGATACTGTGTTTCTATATCACAGTGATAGCATATATGTTATGGGGATAACTTGGCTACAATTTTTGTAGCCAATTAGCTACAATCCTTCATATAAAATACACAACCAATGAATCAGGGCCCCATGGAAAATAATCAGGACCCACAAAAAGAATCAGGGACCCACATTTATACACACAAAATTGTAGCCTATTGTCTACAAAAAATTGTAGCTAATATATTTCCATACGTTATATATGTATGTATCTGTTTAAGAGTGAAGATAAATTGAATTGATATTTTTTTTAATATATATATATATATATATAGATCGATTGATATGCATGATGGTGTTTTAATTTTGTACAACAACGAATATATAAAAGTAAGTTTGAGATCGAAGCTAGCTAGGTTCCATATAACATCACATCATATCACCCGGCCCGGCCATATATGTGTTGTAATACTGAATAAACACTACTCATAATGAACCAGCATTGGTTCGATCATCCCAAAACAAAAAATTGCAACATTGGCTAATGATCACTCTGAGGGGTAAAAATCCACAATCACATTTAAACTAGCTAGAAAAGCTCTAGTTTAAGAATATTGACATGGATCACAACAACAACACAAACAAATCATCCGTTGGCAATGCATGTATCCATGCATGGCAACCAAACTACAAAATTATTAGGCAATTGAGCAAAGGTGTATTTCATTTACTGTATTATTAATAAAAACTTTTGAGTAATCTTCATTGCGATAGCGTCATAATAACAAGGAAGAATCATTTTCATGGTGAACTTCGGGACAAATCTGCCCTCGTGAAAGCCATAGCCGGCATTATCTCCAAATACAAGGTCTAACTTTACTCTTCTGATTTTTAGCTTCTAAGCCATTGAAAACCCTGTTCGAGGAGATATATAGTCACCAGGGCCGGATTTGAGCATGTGCGGGGTGCTCGACCGCCCAGGGCCTCCAAATTTTCAGGGGCCTCAAGATTTGAGTGGCAGTGGAGTTTTAATTCGGGATTTTGGCGTAACGTTGATGAAAATGTATTCCAAAACTTGAAATACACTGTTTTGATCGAGATTAAGTAAGCAACCAGTGATTTGAAGTTATTTTAAGAAAAAATGGCAAGAAAAGAACATGGCATGGATGTTATACGGAGGAGGAAGATGAAAACTTTTAAAATTATCCATTTTTCACCCTAAAGTTTCTTAAGTTTTGCATATTTTTCTAATATTTTAGTTTTGTTTCTAAATAAGTACAAGTGAATTTATGAAATTAACATTTTCAACCCAGATTGTGCCAAAGTTTAAAAAAGATCCAAATTGTTTCCTGGGTGATAATATATTTTCGTATTTGCTATTTGAAAATGTTTTAGCACCGTTATTTTAGTGTTGCGTGTACGAATATTTATTTGTATGTATGAATCTTGTGTGTTGCTCGAGGGGCCAAAATTTTCATTATGGCACAGGGCCTTAAAATTTCATGGGACGGCCCTGATAGTCACCAAGGCTTTCGACATTCATGTTGCATTGCACATTACCAGAATAAGACGGGTCAAATTGTTGATACACAATCGCAACAGTTGGTGCCTGTTGGAAAATTGTCTGACCGAGCAGATGGAAGACAAAACAGTTTCCAAGCATATGGAAGTTTACAATTCTAGTCTAATTAGGACTCCTTATTTGTTAAGGACTATCTTGCTTTATTAGAATTGTAGTAGGATTAGAAAGCAAATTCTAACACCTATATATACAAACCGAGCTGTGGTTTGTCATAACGCATTCAATATCAGTTTTTGTAAGCAAGTATTTTTCTGATTAATTGGAGAGCTTATTCCAAATTACTGTGTATTTGTGTTTCTGTTTGTGAACCGATCAGTTGTGGGTCTTGAATTGGTATCAAGAGCAAGGTTATTCAAGCAGAAGTCGATCACAAGGTTATTCAAGCAGAAGTCGATCACAAGGGTTCCAAGCAGAAGTCGATCAACAAGGGTTCCAAGAGTAGTCGATCACAAGGGTTCCAAGAGTGGTCGATCACAGAAGGGTTTCCATACAAGTCGACTAAAGGGTTCCAAGATCACTAAAACACAAGTCGACTAAAGGGTTTCCAAGTCAGTCGAACTCAAGTCGACTAAAGGGTTTCCAAGAAGTCGATAAAGTTTCAAACTTTACACTTGGTTTACTTAGGCAAGAAGTAAAACAAGCGTGTTCTAGGGCTGGAAGACAATCCAACTACACCGGTAACTTACAAAAGGCGTTCAAGAAAGATGGTGCAAGGCGAGTCGAGTCAACCACCTATTGAACATTCTAAAACGGCTCTTAAATGTCCAATGTTAACAAGCACGAACTATAACATATGGGCAATAAGAGTTAAAGCGGTATTCCGAGTCCATGGAATACTCGATGCACTGGAACCAGGGGAAGGAACACAAGTTGTTGCTAAGCAAGATCACATGGCAGTAGCGTTACTTTTCCAGGCGATTCCAGAAGAACTTGTTTTTCAAGTTTCACAATTCAACACAGCCAAAGAAATCTGGGGAGCTTTAAAGACCAGGTATGTGGGTGTTGATCGGGTTCGAGACGCAAGGTTGCAAACCTTGGAGACGGAATTCGAATCTTTAAAGATGAAAGCCAACGAATCAATCGATGACTTTGCGGCTAGGTTGGGCAAAATTGTAACAGAAGTAAATAGCTTGGGAACAATTTATGAAGACAAGAAACTTGTTAAGAAGCTGCTTGCATCCGTTCCAGATAGGTATGTTGCAATTGTTGCCTCAATAGAACAATTTGCTGACTTGAATACTATGTCTTTTCAAGAAGCAATTGGAAGGTTGAAAGCTTTTGAAGGAAGAATGAAGGGTGTTGACACCACTTCTGAAGATCAAGGCAAGTTGATGTTCGGAAGGGCTGAAAGATATGATAAGAAAGGTCGAGGAAGGAATTCCTCGGGTGGCAACGGTAAAGGTCAAAACTTTTCTTCTCAAAACAAATCTCGAGGTAGTGGTCAAGCTAATAACCGCAACCGTGGAAACCAAAACAACTCCGGGAGCAATACGGATCAAAAGAAGAACAAAAGTCGAGACCTTTCAAAGATTCAATGCTTCAGATGTGATGAATATGGTCACTTTGCTTCTAACTGCCCTGAACGACGTGAACATAAGCAAAAGCATGAATCAAACCTTTTGAAAACGGAGGATGATGATGACCCAACACTTTTTATGATGAAAAGCGTTCAAGAAGTAGTTTTCTTGAATGAAGAAAAGATTATCCCAAACCAATTGAATACTAAGCCAAACGAGGAAGACACTTGGTATTTGGATAATGGAGCAAGTAATCACATGACGGGGATCCGAGAACACTTTTTAGAGTTGAATGAGAATATCTCCGGCAGAGTGAAGTTTGGTGATAACTCCTACATCGAGATAAAAGGGAAGGGTTCGATAATCATTGAAGGGAAAACGGGTGAGCAACGGTTAATCACTGGAGTCTATTACCTACCCGAGCTAAAAAGCAACATAATTAGTCTTGGGCAAGCTACCGAAGGCGGATGTGACATTCGTATGAAAGGTAACCTTCTTACTATGCGTGACTCAGATGGCAAGCTTCTGATGAAGGTTCCTAGAACAAGTAATAGACTTTACAAGATTAAGCTCCAAGTTGGAAGTCCGGTGTGTCTCAAAGCAAAGATGGAAGATGATGCTTGGTTATGGCATGCTAGGATGGGTCACATTAATTTCGAGACGATGGAATTAATGGCAAGGAAGGGCATGGTTGAAAAGTTGCCAATAATTCATCAAGAGAACAAGTTGTGTGAATCTTGTTTAGTAGGAAAACAAACCAAGAAGTCGTTTCCTAAAGCTGCAAAATTTAAGGCAACACATCCTCTTCAACTTATACATGCCGACCTTTGTGGACCAATTTCTCCACCATCCATAGCACGAAACAGGTACATATTTGTTCTTATTGATGACTTCTCACGGTTTATGTGGACTTTTACCTTGAAGGAAAAAGGTGAGGCATTTGAATACTTCAAAAAGTTCAAAGCTTTAGTTGAGAAGAAGTCAACCCTAAGGACCGATAGAGGAGGTGAGTTCACTTCAAAAGAATTTACCAACTTTTGTGAAAACGAGAGTATAACAAGACATCTAACCGCTCCCTACACACCGCAACAAAATGGAGTCGTGGAAAGGCGAAACCGTACTCTTATGGGAATGACGAGAAGTATCTTGAAAGCACGAGACGTACCAAACTACATGTGGGCTGAAGGAGTTAGACACGCTACATTCTTGATTAATAGAGTTTCAACTCGAGCTCTAGTTAATCAAACTCCATACGAGGCTTTCAAAGGAAAAAAGCCTAACTTGGAGGGTTTGCGGGTATTTGGATGTGTGGCTTATGCAACGGGAACAAGGCCATATTTACATAAGTTAGACGACAGGTCAACACGACTCATTTACATCGGAAACGAGCCAGGTACAAAAGGTTTTCGACTGTTCAATCCAAAACTAAAGAAGATAGTGGTATGTCGTGATGCGGAGTTTAATGAGGAACTTGGCTGGAAGTATGTTGCTGGAAGCGAAACACACGAGCTAAACCCAGGTATGTTTATTATAGAATGGCACGGTTCTATTGATACGGGTTGTGGATTTGTTAACCCAGGTGTGACCGATGAAGTTGAGGCAGAAGATCAAGAGGCTGAAAATCATCATGATGTTGATGAAAATCAACCGGTCAATACCGAACAAGAAGTTCAATTCGAGGCGGGGAATGACCCTAATCTTGTGACAGAAACTCAACCAATTATGAGGCGTTCTTCGAGGGTTTCAACTAAGCCAACTAGATTTAATGACTTTATTATGGGGTCTAGTTCAAGAACCTCAGTTGCTAATGAAGATCAAAATCTACTTTTGATTGAAGATGATGAACCAAGAACGTTCCAAGAAGCAAAAGTCTCAAGCAAGTGGATGGTTGCTATGAAACAAGAGATTGAGTCTATCGAGAAGAATGATTCATGGGAATTAGTTGAAGCTCCGGTTAATGTTAATCCCATTGGATTAAAGTGGGTGTTCAAAATTAAGAGAAATCCGGATGGTTCAATTAATAAGTTTAAAGCTCGTTTAGTAGTAAAGGGTTATGCTCAAAAGGAAGGAATTGACTATGACGAGGTATTTGCGCCCGTAGCACGGATTGAAACGATACGTTTATTGATCTCATTGGCTGCAAAAGAAGCATGGGAGCTACATCATCTGGATGTAAAGTCAGCTTTTTTACATGGAGAACTAAAAGAGTAAGTGTTTGTTACACAACCGGAGGGGTTCGTAAAGAAAGGAGAAGAAAGGAAGATCTACAAGTTGAAAAAGGCGCTTTATGGACTTAAACAAGCACCAAGGGCGTGGAATACAAAACTTGATGGAGAACTCAAGCAAATGTCTTTCAAAAGATGCCAACACGAACAAGCGGTGTATGTGAAAAAGACAAACAATTCAATCTTGATTATTGCGGTCTATGTAGATGATCTCTTAGTAACCGGTTCGAAGCTTGTCGAAATTGGTGAATTTAAGAGACAAATGCAAGAAAGATTCGATATGAGTGACTTGGGAAAGTTAAGCTATTATCTTGGCATTGAAGTAAAGCAAGAGGATTCGAGTATCTCAATAAGTCAAGAAAGCTATGCAAAGAAGATCTTGAAAGATGCTGGGATGCATGAAGCGAATCCTACTCAATGTCCATTAGAACCTGGAATGAAGTTAAGCATGGACAAGGAAGGAAAACCAGTTGATGCAATATTATATAGACGACGAGTTGGTTGTTTAAGGTATTTACTACACACTCGACCTGATTTATCTTATTCGGTTGGTTTGGTTAGTCGTTATATGCAAGAACCAAAAGAATCACATATGGCAGCTGTGAAACAAATACTAAGGTATATCCAAGGTAGTTTGAATTTTGGAATACGATACAACCAAGAGAAAACCAAGGAGTTAGTGGGGTTTAGTGATAGTAGTTTTGCTATGGACCAAGATGATGGTCGAAGCACAACTGGGCATGTATTTTATCTAGGTAAATCACCTATCACTTGGTGCTCACAAAAGCAAAACATGGTGGCTCTATCGTCTTGTGAAGCCGAGTTCATGGCTGCAACTTCAGCCGCGTGTCAAGGGATATGGTTACGTGGGTTGTTGAGTGAAATAACCGGAATGGAAGAAAGAGTGGTGGTCTTATTTGTTGACAACAAATCGGCTATTGCACTTATGAAAAATCCAGTCTTTCATGGGAGAAGCAAGCATATAAACACACGTTATCATTTTATCCGAGAATGTGTTGAAAGAGGCCAAGTACAAGTTGAGTTTGTAAGAGGTGATTTGCAACGTGCTGATATTCTGACAAAAGCTCTCGCAAGGATTAAGTTCAAGGAAATGCAAGAGTTACTCGGAGTTGAAGACCTCCCTATCTCGAGTCAGAAATTAGGGGGGTGAATGTTGGAAAATTGTCTGACCGAGCAGATGGAAGACAAAACAGTTTCCAAGCATATGGAAGTGTACAATTCTAGTCTAATTAGGACTCCTTATTTGTTAAGGACTATCTTGCTTTATTAGAATTGCAGTAGGATTAGAAAGCAAATTCTAACACCTATATATACAAACCGAGCTGTGGTTTGTCATAACGCATTCAATATCAGTTTTTGTAAGCAAGTATTTTTCTTATTAATTGGAGAGCTTATTCCAAATTACTGTGTATTTGTGTTTCTGTTTGTGAACCGATCAGTTGTGGGTCTTGAGTGCCAAGAGTTTTTTTGCCAAGTGAAATCTTGTATTGGCAGATCTTAAATATAAATTCTTTTAAATGTAAGCTTGATTTAGAAAGGAAAAAAAAATGTAATTATAAAGAGGCAAAGTGGTGAGTACTTTCAAACATGTGTATATTAAAACTGTGAACTAGATACAGTTATCGAGTATAGCTATGGTTTCTTGGTGAATGGCAAATGAGCATTGTGATGACAGCATGACACAAAGTCGGCTGGTTTTGAATCAATGGTCAGCATATTTGATGGGTTTTTGGATAAGCATTAAAATGTGACCTTTTTAATCCCGATTCGTAATAATCAGTTTCTAGTGTTACCGTAACCTACTTGCGCACGCTTATGAGTATCCATCTGTTTATGGGTGACTAATCAATTTGATACTAGCAATAACATCAAACCAACTTATCATATGGTTCAGTTTAAATACTTATATACGAGTACCATTAAAAGTAATTCTAACAACTTCAGGAACCAGTTCACACAATCTCTAGAACTCCACATTCTATTAATCTATTATAATACCCCATTAGTCAACTTGACAAAGTTAATTTCAGAGCACACATCTGAACACCCCCTAAAAGCATTATTCGGTTGAATTTAAAACCAAGCCATAGTTTTGTACAGTTGTCAATTAAGTGGTAAGAGGCAAGATCAATTCATCACCTTTTTGCCTCGGATCACAGCTCCAGCCTCGCCTTGAATAACCTTATACATAGTCCCTCCAAGTCAGTTGGTGCAAGTGATCCAGGTTCATTCATAATTGTAGTTATCTCCTCTGGCTTGACCTGCAGAATTAACCACGACTGATGGATGTTAGTTCAACAAGGAGAATATCACAAGATCTAAAAAGAGAAAACTCAGAAACACATGTTACACTTAAAGAGTTCTAGAGTCAAGACACTTTTCAAATAGCGCCAAAAACTGTGTCACCGATTTATTTCTTCTTTAATAAAGAAACAATAACATCGAATTTTCCATAATCTGATTTCATCTTTGTTATATTACTCAACTACTTAATGCAGGTGACGTCTTTTTTCCATAATACTGACGTGTTATAAATGGTTTTTGGTTCTGTTCATTTGTAACAAATAAGAAAAACAGAACTAAACTTATGAAGACATCCAAAACACATTTGCTTTGAAACACATTACAGCACACTTTACTGAATTCATTCATGGTGAACTTTGGGACAAATCTGCCCTCGTGAAAGCCATAGCCGGCATTATCTCCAAATACAAGGTCTAACTTTACTCTTCTGATTTTTAGCTTCTAAGCCATTCTGTTTGTTAGACCTTAGATATATGTCAACTCTACCCAATATAAGATATATAAGATAGATTAGATACATGAAGGTGAAGTTATGGAGATGAATAGTGGCGTTGGGTGTTGTAGTATAGAAGAGAAAGATAGATATTCTAGAGAGAAAAAGAAAAGAGAGAATATTAGATTAAGAAAGATGAGAAAAAGAT
The DNA here is from genome assembly GCA_019973895.1 of Chrysanthemum seticuspe. Lineage (NCBI taxonomy): Eukaryota > Viridiplantae > Streptophyta > Magnoliopsida > Asterales > Asteraceae > Chrysanthemum > Chrysanthemum seticuspe. Next base: position 24,267,098 of record BPTQ01000006.1, read on the forward strand.
ACAAGCTTACACCAACATATCTCAACTAGCAAGCACACTTATGGAAATGTATTGGCTTCCTTTTATAGAGAAGGAAGCCTTACAAGGTTTCTTCCATGGGCGATGTGGGATAGAATAGAAAGTTACATAGAAATATTATCGAACTAGCTTATCAACCTAACTATTACGCGTTATCTAAATACAAGACTTAACGACTCAACAATGATCGTCACTTCTACTTCTTGTTGTGATTTTAAAACCTAGTTAGCCAAGTAACGCAAACGAGTACGCAGCGGAATTGGATCTAGTTAAAGCAATTAGGTAAACACGTATTTAATAAACAATAACGAATAAAAGGTAAATTAGAAAACTAACCTTTGGCGATAATTGAACGCAAGTGAACGAACAAGAAAACCAAAAGAAACCCAAGTATCTAAAATATATACCTCTACGAGTATCACACACAAACAAGTAAACCCAGCACATTCGATAAGAGCTAGTCGAGAACGTATACACAATCAACCCCTTAAAAAACACTTGAATATCACGAACAAGAAAACCCCCAAGAACACGTCTTGCTTCTGCCCGAGATCACAACTTCACGATATGCAGTTTGTAACTATACCCGACATCGGATGTAACTATCCGATATCTATCCTTCTTTGTCCGAGAAAACCTCACGACCAGAAAACCAAACGAACTAGCTGCTACAATTCGAATACAAGGAACCAGCAACTACAACACCAATGAAACTCTAACACACTTGGATCAATGGAAGATGCAAGTTTAGAACAAATTAAGTTGAAAAACCCTAATCGGATTCAAGGTGAATTCCGATCGGGTATCACAAGAACTTTAGGTGGATCGGTTTAGGTTTAGGGATAGTAATAATATGCGTACAATGCATGAGAAGTTGGGTGTGTATATATAGGGTCTCAACCGACTTATGTCTTGAACCCTTTACTTGATCGACAAGCAAAAACCCAACCAAACCCGTTGCCCGATCGTTTGGATTTCTAGACCCAAGGCAACTCCAAACCGACCCAAGTTCAACAAACAAACTGTCCATGGGTCGTCCATAGTGATCGGGTCAAGTACATGCATAAACGGGGTATACGTATTCAAGTATTTATACGTTCGACACGTACTCTCGTGTTTATCGTGTGTGCCCCCATAGGCTCACACACTTTTAGTTCTTTACGCGTGTTTTAAACTCCCACAAACCAACAGCTCCCACTTGGGAGTTGGAGTGTCGAATGGCACACAAAACTAACGACGGAAACGCCTAGCAACGCTCTCACTCGCTTTTTAACTAAAAGTGTCTGAGATAATAGTTTCAAAAATTTCTCAGTAGCATGGTCATTCAATGTCTTGCTTTAATCATCCTTTGTTATAGATACCGTTAAACCATGGATATGGATCCGAACTCATTCCATATAATTTAACCATTTAGAATCTCGTTATAGATTTTAATTCTGATATACCAAATGTAATCAAGAATCATCTTGCATTACCCTTTGGGTCTAGCCAGACATTTATCTGATTAAATCTAGAGAGGAGCCATGGTATCTTTCTGCACATATCAAGTGGAGTAACAACTCCTTTATTGACTACAAGTGTTGTGGATGCTGCTTCACATCACTCCGAAATATAGCCTTTATAACTACCTTATTCAGATAGCGTTTTGTGTATACTTACAAAAAAATGATATCCACACATAACAGAACTTACTTGTATCTCAAGTCTAAGAACGAAATTAACAAACCATTTTCAATATTTTACTTATAAAAAGGATCCAAAAGTAAATGTTTGAAATTTGGGGTATCCAATATGCATCTCTAGTGAATACATATGAGTTTGGCGGGAACAATCCAAATTCTCGTTAGAATATAACCAACACTCACATTTGCCTTACATAACAATATTCCCATATTGTTAACTGACAATGGACATATTTAGAATGGTAAATCATTTCATGGATTAAACATACAAATATGGAATAACAGATTATATGAATATAATAACAAATACCTCATATCTTTATTAATCAGAAAGTAATAACTGTATTACAATTTCAAATTATCCAAATACTAATTAACACACAGTTTACATGAGACTACTAGCAGGTATTAAACCTATACCTCTAGTCAATTTAGAATGCTTAGGATACGCTAAAGCTTTCGTAAATGGATCAGCTAGGTTGTCATCTGTGTGAACTTTTGATATCTTCACATCGCCCATTTCAATGGTCTCTCGAAGATAATGAACTTTAGCGCGATAATGTCTAGCACCTTTAGTGACTCCGCTTTCGTTAGCTTTAGTAATGGCTCCAGTATTATCACAATACATATTTATGGGTTCTTCAATTGTGGGAACAATGTTCAACCCATAAATGAATTTACGAATCCATACAGCCTCTTTAGATGCAGCACAAGCAGCTATATACTCAGCTTCTTTAGATTAAGTAGCAAAAATACTTTGCTTTGTGCTTTTCCAATCAACAACACCTCCATTAAGAACAAATACATACCCAGTCTGAGATTTTAAGTCATCAGCATCTATCAAATATCCAACATCAGTGTAGCAAGAAACCCTGAGCTCTTGTTCTGTCTCCCCTCCATAAATCAGAAACATATCCTTAGTATTGCGTAAATACTTAAGAATATTTTTCACAGCAGTCCAGTAAAGTTCACCTGGATTCTGTTGAAATTGGCTTGTCACATTCTGAGCGAACGCAACATCAGGACGAGTACATCTCATAACATACATAATAGATCCTATAGCCGAACCATAAGGAACTCTTTGCATGCGCAGGTGTCTCAGCACCTTGAGATTTACTCAACTTAGGCTCTTCTTGCATTGCGATAGCTCCACGTTTGGAATTCTCCATACAAAATCTCTTTAAGATTTTCTCAATGTAAGAACTTTGACATAAACCAATTAATCGTATAGATCTGTCTCGATAGATCTTGATTCCAAGAATATATGCAGCTTCTCCCAAATCTTTCATGGCGAAACATCTTCCAAGATAGGATTTTACATCTTGTAACATTGGAATGTTGTTTCCCATAAGCAATATGTCATCAACATATAGAATTAGGAAAGTGACAAAACTCCCACTAGCTTTCTGATATACACATGGCTCATCTTGATTCTGAGAAAATCCAAATTTCTTAATCTCATCATCAAAATGCTTATTCCATTGCCTAGATGCTTGCTTAAGTCCATAAATGGACCGATTGAGCTTGCACACATGGTTAGGATATTTAGGATCAACAAAACCCTCAGGTTGCTCCATATAGACCTCTTCGTAAAGATGTCCATTGAGGAAGGTGGTTTTGACATCCATTTGCCATATCTCAAAGTCATAGAACGCCGCTATGGCTAAGAGAATCCTTATAGCTCTAATGTTTGCTACAGGAGAAAAGGTTTCTTCATAATCAATCCCGTAGGTTTGAGTGAAGCCCTTTGCTACGAGACGAGCTTTAAAGGTGTATACCTTACCATCCATGTCGGTTTTCTTCTTGAAAAGCCCAACTGTCCTGCAGTTAGGAGGAAGCTCAACTAAAACCCAGCCATCATTGCCTTTCATGGATTGAATTTCCACATTCATTGCATCAAGCCTTTTCTTGGATTCAGGATCCAGCAATGCAACTTTATAGTTATTGGGTTCACCAAGATCCCCTAACTCATGTTCCTCAGCGTCAATGTATAAACACATATGGCCAGGAGCACGGCGTGTCCTAGTGGACTTACAAATTGGAACAATATCACTTTGAGGTTCTTCAATTTCTTGATCCTCCTCATTAAGATGAATGCTAGTGTCTAAAGAAGGATCTGTATCTTCATCTTGAATTATTTCAAGATCTTCTAAACTCCCACTTGCTTCAAGATCCATAAGATAATTCTCAAAGAACTCAGCATTTCGAGCAACAATAACTTTGTTCTCAGATGGAAGATAGAAAGAATATCCCATAGTTTCCTTTGGGTATCCTACAAAGATATAGTTAACAGCTCTAGGTTCAAGTTTTTCAGGTTTGGTAAGTGTATCACGCTTAACAAGTGCCTCACAACCCTACACTTTTAAATAAGACAGCTCAGGGGCTTGCCCATGCCATACTTCGTATGGTGTCTTATCAACCTTCTTAGTTGGAACCATATTGAGAATGCGTGCAGCAGACTTAAGGGCATAATCCCAAATGGACTTTGGAAGAGTTTTTTGTTTCATCATGGAGCGAACCATGTCAAGTAGGGTACGATTTCTCCTCTCAGTCACACCATTATGTTGTGGAGTGTAAGAAGGAGTTCGATGGACAATAATCCCATGCTCCTTTAGATGATCTAAAAATTCTTGACTCATATATTCACCTCCACGATCTGAACGTAGTGATTTTATGGTCTTCCCGAGTTGGTTTTCAACTTCCTTTTGAAACACCTTAAATGTTCTAAACACTTCATGTTTATGTTTCAGCAAGTAAACATAATCATACCGACTATAGTCGCCAGTGAAAGTCACGAAGTAATTTGCTCTTTGTCTTGATGTGATTCTAAATGGGCCACATACATCTGAGTGTATTAGTCCAAGTAGATCTTTAGCCCTATCCACTTGATGTTTATAGGGTTTTCTTGCCATCTTACCAGACATGCATGAAACAAACTTTTCAAGTGACTTAATGTCAGATGAGTTGAGAAGTCCATCGTGTTGCAACTTCTCCAAGCGTTTCTTGCTAATGTGTCCAAGACGACCATGTCACAAGAGGGCAGAGTCCAAGTTATACTTGGCTCTTTTATTGCTTACAGCAAACATAGAACTTTCATTTGTATTTGAACAAGACATATCAATTTCATAAATACCATTACGAGGAATAGCAGTAAAATAAACAACGTTATTCTTAGAAACTGAAATTGCATTATTCGATTCAAAACGGTTAACAAAACCATCGTCATACAAACGGGAAACTAAAATAATCCTTCTAGTAATAGAGGGAGCATAATGACAATCATTTAAAACTATAACTAATCCGCTAGGGAGACATAAATGAAAGATTCCAATAGCTTCAACTTATGCGCGTTGACCATTGCCCACGTACAGACTTAAAGCTCCTGGCTTCAGCTTCCTACTTCCCCTGAGACCCTGAGTAGTATTACAAATGTGAGTACCACAACCCGTGTCATATACTAAGGATGTATTAGGAAAAGAGTAGAGTTCTATAGTGAAAATACCTGAAGAACTAGCTGCAAGAGACTGTTTCTTCTTTTTCATCAACTCGGTGAGATATTGGGGACAATTCCTTCTCCATTGTCCTGTCTCACCACACTGGTGACAGGTAGCGTCCTTCGCTGGATTATCCTTCTTGGGTGGTGGAGAAATCTTAGGTTTGGAAGTATGAGGTGGTTTATGTCTAGGATCATAAGCCAGCTTGTACTTGTCATTCCCATGATTCCCCTTAGCAGCCTTAAACGATTTATTCTTTTTGTGGTTTTTCTGGACCTTCCCCGCACATATGTTATGGAGTGCAGATGCAACATCTTTCTTTGGCAACGTCTGCTCATGTTGCTTAAGCATAGCATGTAGTTCATTCACAGTCTTCCCCATGCTGACCGATGACATAGCTTACCAAATGTCATTTAAGATTGAGAAGTTTTCATCACTCTCTAATGATGAAAAGGAACTTAAACTGTCGGTCTATTATAAGAATGATGAGGATAGGGAAAAAGGAGTAGATTATGTTATGGCTAAGATTTTTGGATTCTATAAGGATTGCTTGAACTTAGGACCGAAGTATAGGACCGAGTGGGGGGAGGACGAACTCTTAGAGAGGTGCATCATAGGGCACTTCTACAACATGGAATCCCCCATTAGAGACCGTCAAGGTGGCGGTAATGAAGTCACGTAGGAGCACGACTACGAGTCTAGCTACAAGACTCTTGAATAAAGAAAAGCGCTTCGTGGGAGGTAACCCATGCTTAATTGTTTGCTTGTTAGTGTCATATGTCTTTTATTGATTGTTTATTCTCATGTTTAAATTTGTAAAAATGCTTTATTTTGTATTTAACCACGTCTTAATTGCATATAAAGGTATTTTACATAAGGGATAAGTGTAGGGAGGATTACACACATTTTCAAAAGAAACGTAAACATGAGAATAACAATTAACTAAAAGATATATTTGTGTGTTTGTTCGAGTCAAATGCTTGTATCGAGTCATAATGGATGTTTTGCAGAAATTTTTCCAGATTCTAAAGATGTAAATTTTCCAGAATTTTTTCCAGAAAATCGCAGACCAGTTTTTGTCAGGATAACCTGACGGCGTCAGGAAGGAGTAAAAACAACAGATTATTTTTTTTCTCGTTTTCTGAGCTACTTATAAATTTTTGGAATTTTCCAGGTCTTAATTTTCCAGAAATTCTGTAAACATCCATTCCACAAGCATTATATCCTAGTTTAAATCGAGTCTTATATATATTATTACCGCCGATTTTAAGCGAAGGTTTCGTTTGTTTTCTTCAAGTGTGCAGGTTTAATTTATCAAGAAGAAGTTACATAAGATTGAAAGGAGCTTTTCACGCATAAATTCTTCTTGGAAAGGATTTAACCACTACTTCACACACGGATCCTACCGAGCTAATCAGGGGAGTACTAGTTTCTTTCATTTTTAATTAACTTCCATTATCATAACTTTGATACTTTCGGGGAACATTGGGGACAATGTTCAGTTTAAGTGTAGGGAGGGAAAACAAAACGGGAACTTTGAAACTATTCTTATCCTTGAATATTTGCTTTGTCCAATTGTATTTGTGTAATAAACCATGAGAAAATGTCGGTTAGGGTTTAAAATTTTTCATGACATATAGGAGTGGGCCATTAGTTTTAACAAAAGCGTCTCACGGATAGGAAGTTGCATGACTAGCACAAAAACCCTTTACCACCTAAATTCCACCCAAAATGTGAGGATCTCCCTTAGATTAGTAGGAATTAAAGCATTCATCTTTAATGCTTAGAGTGTGAACCGGTAGTATAATAGATTCTAGAACTTGTTTTGTGATGCATTCCGAGATCGCTAGTAAGACTACACTTGTGTAGTTAGGAATAACTAAATGATAAGAGGCATTAGGATAACCCTTGTTTGATACCCGTAATATAATTACTTCTTCCACATCAGTTGAGTAATTCCCCCACACCCTTTGCGTTGTACTCATCTTTAGTACACGATACCCCTAGTTAACCCCTCTGAGCCTATCCTTTTCGCGGTTCTCGTGATGTTTCGGTTTTTCCGGAATATCAATGAAGAGCATTGTTTACACCCCACCCCCAAATATACACCCAAATCGCCTTAGCCTACCCTGTATGCACTCACTTTTAGTACATTATTGTTATCACCCTAAACCCTTAGTTCAATTATCTGGTTGCTTGCATGAGTTGCTAAGTCGAGTCATATCCTTTGTATACAGTTTTGGGACGATTGGGATTCATGGGAAAAGTTAAAGTTTATGAAATGACGGGAAGGGAACATTAAATTCAAATTCCCTTTGTTTGTGTAATAATGTACCCCAAGTGTTTTGATCTTTTCAATTCGGGTCAAATTAGTGTTAGAGTAATAAAAACTCAAGTGTAGGGATGTGCCTATAAATCCCTATCATTTTGATGTTACCGTAGAGGATGGTAGAGTAAAAGTGTATGAAAAAAAAAATCGAAAAAAAAGAGAAAAAAAAGAGAAAAGAAAAAAAATAGAGTTAAAAAAAAAAAAAAAAAAAAAAAAAAAAAAAAAAAAAAATACGGGCTACCATCCTACATCTATCCTTTAAATTTATGTTTGTTTATTTCAGTTAGCTAGAGTCTAGAGTGTCGAGTCTTGGCTTAGCAACGCCATTCTTCGTATTCATTTAACATAGAGATTTTTGACTTGCCACCACTAAATAGCCTATCCCACCAAACCCTTTGTTTCCCTACCATAAGCCTAACGTTACAACCCTTTAAAGACCTCTTTGATAGTCTTTCCTAGGTGCTTACGCCAAAGCGATGGAGGTTTGATCTATTCTCAAGCCTATGGTAATCCATGTACTAGGACCGGTTAATGAGTGTTTATCTTCCATTTCCAATTTGTTATATTTCATATACACCCGAGAGAGATGTGAGTACCCAAACACCCCATGTGAGGTGCTAGTATGTGATTTCCGTGCTTGTTATGACTTTTGCGGGGCTTATATGTGTTGTGGACTGTTTTAAACCAATGCTTCATGACCCCTAACTTATAAATTAATTGGCTAAAAGCACATTTGCTTGGGGACAAGCAAATACCAAGTGTAGGGATATTTGATAAGGTTTTAAAAGGTACCTTTTTTAGGGGTCGTTTAAGCCCTTATTTGATCACTTTTGTATCCGTTATTGCTTAATATCGTTCCTTTTCACTTTTTAGGTCTCATGAAGGCAAAATGCTGGAATGGCACTTATTTGGACGAAAAGGCGCGAATATACGAAGAAAATGGCCAAAGTCAGAATCGAGACACTCAAAGCTGCTGAAAACATAAGGTGACGGCGTCACAGCTTATACGCGACGCCGTCGGAGGATTTTGTGACGGGACAGAAGCCAAAACTCCTATTTTCAAGTGACGACGTCAAGTTATAAAAGAGTAGGCCGTCGCAACTCAGACGGCCTAGATGCAATCCAGACGGCGTCAGAAGCTGAAGAGGACGGCGTCACAAGCATAAGGTGACGCCGTCGCAAGTCTAACGTGGCCAAGACGAAACCCTAATGACGGCGACATGACGGCGTCACAAAACATAAGGTGACGCCGTTGCATGTGTAATCTTATATATAGAATCCGAATTTTTCAGTATTGGTGTGTAGTCTTTTGGAGTAAAAACCTAAACCGAACCAAGGCTGTCTTGTACAGTATTTTAGGGTTCCAAAACCTATCTTACATCAAGATAAGTGTTTTACTTCATTAATACAATTATGTCTTTGATTATTTGTGTGTATGCTTGCATGTTTTCCATGTCCGGCTAATTTACTTGTGTGTTTGCTTAGGGAATATGAAACTTAATTATTGAATATTGATTGGTTGTCTCTTATCTTAGTTGATTAATGATCTAGTAATGCGATAGGTCATTCGTTGTGTACTTAATGCTTGATTAAATCTTTGTGAACCTTAGAATATAACTCCTTGAGTAGTTGTAAGCTAAACCATCCAAAGAGTGCCTTAGAGTAAGAGTTTATTATCCCTAGTGGGTTTTGTAGATGAGACCCTTTGGTAAGTTCAAAGAGTTAAGGACGTGACAATTCAACCACCAATAGGAGATAATTAAGGAGTAGTAAAACCTAGGTAAACACATCTTTAAACTATCATACGAGCACACAATAATTAGACATAGACTACATACACCTTAGATTAGATAATTAGATAAGTAGAGTAATCGGTAGCAATACCAACCCCCGAAATCCAAACCCCGAGATTCGTACCTTTCCTTTCCTTAAAAAATATAAAAAGATAAAAAATAATCTTCCTCAACCCCAACCTTAGCGTAGTAACTTCTCACTAGCATTCCTATTCCCCTAGAGAACGATATCAATACCCATGGCTTACCCTAATACTACACTACAACGATTAGGTTCACTGCCTAGGGTGTTGAAAAACTTGCTCGACGAAAAGGAAGTTCCTTTGACCCCGAACGACGCGTGTAGCGTTATCAAACATGCATATCCGTATGGCATTAAGATAATAGCACTGCACAAATTAAAAACAATGTGCAAAAAGACTATTACAAACATGCATATCCGTATGACATTAAGATAATAGCACTGCACAAATTAAAAACAATGTGCAAAAAGACTATTACAAACATGCATATTCGCATGACGTTAAGATAATAGCACTTCACAAATCAAAATCAACGTGCGGAAAAAAAGATTAAAAGAAAGGTTGCACGCAACCATCATAAACATTCAAGGACATAGTTCAAATAAGACTGAATATTGTTCAAGGAATTACAAACATCTAAAAAATAAAAGATCTAGATCCGCTCCAAATAAGCTGCACTCGCTTCGGGTTCAAGCAAAGCGGAAGGGACCTCTCTCACTTCAGGGGGCGGATCACCTGTAACATTAATCACCACCCCATTCTCACCAAGTTCGTAATCATCAGTGCAAAGAGACCCAACAGGAACAGTCGAAGCAACTGCCAATGGCAAAGAATTATCAGGAACCAAAGTCAGCTCACTGCCTAAAAGTACTTGCGCACCTATAACATTTCGGATGGATAAGGGATCAACTGAAGAGCTATAAACATCAGCAATTCTAGACTGACGAGTAGTAAGGCGCTTCCTAAATTGATCAACCCTTTTCTGAACAACTCCTAAGGAACGAGACGATGAACCAGTGCCAACAATAGCACTAGTCTCCCTGTCATAAACAGGAACTACAAGCTGTTCAAGGTCAGGCTGTAACCCGGTAATCCTAGGAGCATTCTCATGTGGCCCCTCAACTCGAAGAAGATCCATAATTTCCACAATATCAGCATCATTATTGGACTCAAGAGCGGAAAGCAAGGAAAACTCTACACCAGAAAGAGCATGCATAGCAGAAAGGTAGTCCGCTTCTGTAGAAGGATTACACGCATCAAGATCTGAAAGCTCTTTTTTCGCCTTACCATGAATAATACCCTCCGCCTGGCCAACTTTCATACCTTTTTCAACGGCACGACTAATAGTTGCCGCCAGTATAGTAGAATACTCCAAAGAATTCAAACAATTGAACACAACAAGCTTCAGGCCATGAGTCAGCAACCAGCGCCGGTTGGATAAAACAGTAAGAAAACGAGGATAAAATTCCTCGTCAAGATGAAGAGCCAATTCGGAAAGGTTGGAAGCAACCGAATCAACCTTGTTCATAACAGCAGCTGATTGCATATATTGAATCTTGCAAAACTCTTCCTTTAAAGCATCGAAAGATGGAATACGGTTGCGGAGCTCGGAACACGAAGCTTCCAAAGTCTGTACCTACAAGAACAAATCAAAAATGAAGCAAAGTTAAAAACAATGGCAAAGTAAGCGGAAAATCAATAAAAATTGACACTGCACACCGGACTCGAAAGATTAGCACTCTTAGCCCTCAGAATGGATAGTTCACGATCTTTCTCATCAACGGACGATCAAAGGGCCGCTAACTCAGCCCGGAGATAATCTCGTTCCTGCTCAAGGGTACAATTTTGACTTCTCAAAGAAAGAACTTTCGTAGCAGGCGGGGCTTCGGAAGCCCCTATAGTAGGAGCCATCTCCTCAGAAGGTACCACTTTTGTAGCTTTAGACTTAAGAGTTGCAACCTCCTTTTCCCTCTCTTTCAGCAAAGATGACAAGTGCCTCCTCTCCATCATATTATGCTCCAAGCGCATACGGACTTCAGAGCTAAAGCATACTTGTCGCATCGTGGCAACATTGAACTCGGTAAGAAGCCAATCATACTTCATCTCACGAATTGAGGAAAAGAAGAATGGAGGAGCAAACTCATCCACCATACCACGACACTCGTCAGAATCATCAAGAAGTGAATTCTTGGAAACGTCCTACTTCAGAACATAAACACCAGATGAAGAACTGGAGTCTTTTAAGATATTGGTTATCATAACACCACAATAGATTATGCTATGGAACGTGTAAGTGTAGAGAGAGAGAAAGAGAGAGAATGGGATGTTTTAGAGAGAGAAACAAAAGGAAAGCTTAGATTAACTTGTGAACATCCAACCCTCTCCCTTGTGGGGAGAGGGATATTTATACAACATTCTACGCCCTCCTTCGGGCTGTGGATCAGGCATACAGTGGGTAAAGACCCGTCCTTCTTCCACGGTGTTACTTATACTAATATAAACTAACTAAATAACATTATGTCTACGAGCTAACTTATGCTAGACTGTAGTTGGAGTGACCGACACTTTAACATGGATTTTCTAAATCCTAACAATCTCCCCCAAAGGGAGGTCACCCCACGAGTTACATTTTGAATCCTAGCATTCTATCTTTAATCTTCATGCTCGAGCTCATAGACTTTGAAGCTTCCTTATAATCAACTTTGCATTTCAGTAGTGGTTCGTTGGCTTGAATGTTTCTTTGTTATGTGATCACGAGCTTTCTTTGAGATCATCAGCAACATAGAATCTCCAGCTCATCATTTGAAGTATTTCCATTATGTGATATTGTGACTTTTGGACCGACATGCTCACAGTTGTTAGATCATGACATCTTTTCATCCGAGTTGCGAAAGCTTTGTTGTATGTATTGATCGTCATGATTTTCTTCAAATATGAGTATGAGATGTGAGCATGCGGTTATTAATTGACGTCTCATCGGCTATCAGCTACAATCATTGGGAGTACCTGCAACCTTTGTTGTAAAAATCGGCCTAGGTGGCCGATTAATCCCCGCATAATCGATGATCGCTCAGAAAGCGCCTTGATTTATCATAATCGGCCTATTTAATCGGTTTGGTCAAAGATCGCTAAAAAATCGGTCAAGAAACTGATTAATCGGACAAAATCGCTTAAAAATCGGTCAACATAATCGCTTAAAATTCAGACAAAACCGCTTAAAAATTGGTCAACAAACCGATTAATCGAACAAAATCAGTCAAAGCTCGCTTAAAAATGGTCAACAAACCGAGTAATATCTCTGTTTGACTTTGAACTTTGAATAATTATGTATTATATTTATATTTTAACACTTGAAATATTTGAACTTTGATGCACTATGCTTATCTCATACATATAATATAATACAATATCTAAAATTACAATTTTTTGCATAAAATTTCTAATCCGATTAATCCTCGCCTAACCGATTAATCGCTAGGCCCTACCCGACCGCCTCACTAGCGCCTAGTGATTTTTACAACCTTGCCTGCAACCGACAGTTAGCAATAAACACACGAAAGTGTCTTGGTTCACTTTCGTTGAATATGGTTGCAAGAACCACGGTTCCCCGTTGATCAGTATAAATAAGGCCTGTGATCAGGTAGAATTCCTAAGAATCTCCTTGACAGGGTTTCGCAGTTGTATGTACTAGCCGTTCTCAAACCGGAGCATCTCAAAGCAAACAACAGGGAGTGAGTGAATCAATGAATTGATATTCACTGATTGATGAGAAATTGATTTGATAAACAATCGCGTATTGCTAAATAAAGAGTTTTTGCAATACGACGAAGGTTTTGTGAATTAAATCAAGCTTCACTCAAAAACACTTTTGTTTGTAAACATTAATGCGCATTCGATGTGCTGGAAAACAATTTTGAGCACATCGAAAGGTTTTACCAAAAGTATCCATCAATTCATAACCTGGACCAAGGTTGATTCAATAGTGAATAGCCCTATTGTTTCTATCCAGTTGTCACAATCTTGATCTTTTGAAAGATCTCACATGTCACCCACCAAGAGCTTGTTTGATGTTGGCTCTAGAAGGATTTCCATCTTTATCGTGAATACTTTTTAAATTTAAGTATCACTCGGATGTTCTGGAAATACCACAAGGATAATGCGTAGGACTCTCAGTATATAATCTTACTTTCCACATTGTGTGAAACAGCAAGTATTCATGAATTGTGTGTCCTAATGAGATTTATTGATGATCTCTTGGCTCTAGACTCAATTGTGCACTTTGGTTTCCTATGCGGAGACTAGAGAGAGGGTCTCCTTCTTCAATATCAACTATCTCTAAGAGAAAGTCAATAGATTATGTAGGTTCCCCGTGAGAATGAAACAAATTCTTTTAAGAGGATTTGAGTACTTTGGGAAGTTTAGTGCAGTGCGTCACTGGGTCCATGACGTCTTGTCTTCAATACCAGCGTTACTGTTAGGATCGTATATGTGGTTGATATTGTGATTCGGGAGGTCTTGGAAGATGGAAGAAAGCCATCTTCAAGTTAGAGAGAGAATCTAGAGAGAGAAGGGAGAAACTATGTGTTTATTATTAGGAAAGGTGAAAAATACACAAATGAGACTCACCCCTCCATGGAAGTATGGAGGGGTTTATATACCCAAACACATACATCTATGGGTAATTGACATAACAAGCCCATGTGTTTAAGGTAACAAAGATAGAAACAGTAATCCCGTCAATGTCGTTCCATTTACGAGTTAGGAGCGATTCCAACAATCTTCCCCAAATGGGACGACATAAGGGATTACTTACAACATTTATTTCAAATATAGAAAAAAAATAAAGAAAAGTCTTCATAAGCTCTTCAAGTGCTGAGGATGATGAAAGTTTACGCTCTTTGTCTTCTTCTGGTACCTTGACTTGAGAACCGTTTTCTTCACGTGTAGACAAATGATGTAATATGCATAAATTGGATTAACTTCCCCCAATACATGCCGCATGTCTTTAGCAGCTTCTCCGTACACTCCTTTTTGGCGAAGTTTCTGAATCAGATTCCCCCCAAACTGACAACTGTCTTCAGCAGATTCGAAACTTTGATGTAGTGAACATTTCCTCTAACTTTTGAAGTTTTCAGTACGCAGCGGAATTTGTAGATGAGCAGTAAACCACACAAGGTAAATCTGACTTGTTGCGGAAAATCCGTTCGGGGGTAACATGCAAGAAATCAACAAGATTTTCTCACGAATGTAGATGCTTCACACCAAACAGACCATGAAAGACGAAATGAAACGACTTCCCCCTGAATGTTGCGGTCTATCGGAATAATAGTTACCTGTAAATCTGCAATTACTCGATAAAATAACCGTGTGTGAGGCATCATGACATCCTATTTAGGTAACTTCACACACGATAACTCTGTGAAAGTGAGACGATAAGACCAAAGTGAGACGTTTGAACCACAAATCGTCTCATTTCTTCCCCCTGATTGAAGAAATTCATGAAAGGAAACGGGTTTTCGAAAAAAAATCCAAAAACATCAAAGAAGCAAGGAACACCTATACTCTCTTCCCCCCGATGTTTTCAACGAATCAGAATCATACACCACGTATGTTGATGATGAAATTGGAGACATCGAAACCATGTATGTTCAATTAATCGAACAAGTGTGAAGTACCATAAATATCTTGTGAGAATCAGCTGCTGATAAAAACTTCTCTACTCGTGTATACTCTTCTCAGCTAACTCTTTACCGACCCCATTATCATTCTGACGGCTTTTTGTAGTGACAACTGATGGAGAAAAACCCAATATGATGAACTTGAGACTGAAGTAGTATAACCCGAACTTGTGACTTAAACTTGCACTATTGTCAGACGAAGAACCCTTTTTCTTAACTCCATCGAAAAAAGGTAAACTTAAAGTTTCTCAAATTATCCACACCTTAGTGTGACACTTGAGCACAACAACGTAACTCCTTAAAAGTGATAGTTATAAGCTGTGAGCACAACAACGTAACTCCTTACATTAGGTTCAACTAGATAACTTAAGTCTTTGTCATTCGTACGAGTTAAAAGCTCGAACAAGGATCTCGAAGAATCATGCATCCAACCAACCCCGATATCTTCAGATGCTAAGTACACGCACCCGTGATATCCCACTTCAACCTCAAATAAATAATAAAGAATTCACGCCGTAGTCACATCTTGCGGTTAAACGCTCAAAACTAGCCTTCAATAACGGTTAAGATGAACTTTGATAATGGTTTTTCCCGATCTTGTCAAAATAATGTATCCCCGTGAAAATTTTTATCCGACCAAAATACCAATCAAATTACAAATTTTATCAAAATTGTGTCTCCAAAAAATTTTCGGATAAATTTTTTTTGATATGCCAATGATATGATGATAGCTGAAGGCTATATATTCAAGTGATCCATCAACCCTTCTCAATACTTGCAGCCCATCATAATCAGCCCAATGTAATTGATATTCAAGACCCAGTCCAACATTTGAAACCCACGATTCAATAATAAGACTAACCCGATCCAACTAAACACATAAAGGCCCGATCCAATCCAGGAGTACATATCACCGGATATAAAGACTTACCATGAAACCCTAAACTCATTTCATAACACAAACCCTAAAACACATTCTGAAACACTCCGCCCCCCTCCTCAACCGTATACAATCACCAAATATTACTCATCTCCGATTTCTGTCCTCTCACCAAATACTTTATTCCCTCAATCAAACCACAACATAGTCAAGAACGCCTCTCAATTCATCAACATCTTTAATCCAAATAATATACCCAACGAACTCAGTTGGTTTCGTTTAGACACGGCTTCAAGATCCTTGAACAAGGGTCTCGGGTAAGGTGATAATGAATTGTTGTTGTTATGTTGAGTTTTGAACGAATCAAGAAATGATTATAGCACCTTTGTTATACATCATTTCTTTTTATAATTCGGAAATTAAGGGAACAAAGTTTCCAAAAGGATCTATGATGATAGATGATCAATTAAAACAATATTTAAAGGATAAAGAACTTGATTCACATCTGAGATCTTTTTTTTTGTAATCCATTTCGTTTGAGTCGTTGTTTAGAGTAGATGTTGGAGAGGAGATTGGATTGAAGGAGATTAGGTAGGATAGAGTTGGATATGTTGGAGTTGGTTTTTCGGATCTGATGAAATGTTTGTATGGACTGATAATGTTTTGGTAAATGGTATTTGTGGTCAAGTCGTGGTCATTTTAATTCCTGTTTTACGCATAACCTTTTGATTTCATTTCAAGCTCGTACACCTTACGCGTAATATACAAGTTATGCGTAACCCTGAAACCTTATGCGTAAACTCATTTTCTTATGCGTAGCCTTACGCGTAACGTCATGCTTATGCGTAAGCATACGCGTAAACATATGCGTAGGCCATAGGCGTAAGCCATGGCTTAAGCGTAAATGCATACGCGTAACCCATTCCTTACGCGTAACTTCACAGCTACGCGTAACAACTCTGTAGATGCTCCTTATGCGTAAGTTTAGGGTTTTGACCCTTTGACTTTTTTTTTCCGGCGAGTTTTTCCGACTGATTTCTCCGTTCAGGTACATAAAAAAACCCAGAAAGCATAAAAACTGCTTCAGTTTTGCACCGTTTGACCACAAAAGAATCTGACCAAAACTACCACTTTTTCACAGATTGGACAAAAAGTCATATAAGATAAATACTGTTTGGACCAGTTAAAGACCAGGACTTTTTGTTTATGACCATGTAAAGGATACATAAAAAAGCTTGTAAAAAATCTGTTAACCACAAAAAGTATGTAAAAAATTGACAACTTTGTTAACAAACAGATTTCAAAACAGGATTTTGACAAGAAAAACATCACCAAAAATCAACCAAAACTACAACGGACCTGTCTCTTGATACCAATGTTAGGATCGTATATGTGGTTGATATTGTGATTCGGGAGGTCTTGGAAGATGGAAGAAAGCCATCTTCAAGTTAGAGAGAGAAGCTAGAGAGAGAAGAGAGAAACTATGTGTTTTATTATTAGGAAAGGTGAAAAATACACAAATGAGACTCACCCCTCCATGGAAGTATGGAGGGGTTTATATACCCAAACACATACATCTATGGGTAATTGACATAACAAGCCCATGTGTTTAAGGTAACAAAGATAGAAACAGTAATCCCGTCAATGTCGTTCCATTTACGAGTTAGGAGCGATTCCAACAGTTACCTTAGCAACCACCAGTAGCATATGTATTGAACCCGGTTTCTGCCCTAAGGTTGAATTAATGGAGGGCTATTTATTTTCACCCTTTCACTTTTCATTTCTTTTTCATTCTTCAACCCCTTCAGTGCTTACCGATACTTCATTACTAGAACCTTGTTGGGTTTGTTCCAGTTCTAGCTCTATCTCAGTCAGCACTTTTCCCTTTATTCTCATGGTTTCTCCTTTTTTCATCATACCTAAGGACTTCTACATTATCTAGTGGATTGTCCCTGGGTAGATCCCTCCGACACTGGCGGGATCATGGGAACTAATACCTAACCTTACCATCCTTATAACTCCAATACATATAGGAAAATGGTCGGTCTTTGTGGTATAGTTCTTTCCATCTTGAACCCAAATGAAAATCATTTAGAAAATCAATCTAGGTACTTGTGATATAATATCAAAGCATTTTGTACCTCAATTGTTTTGATATTTCATAAATGCTCCCCCTCAACATTTGCGTAGGCTTTTGAAATCATTCTGCACATGGAGGAATAAATGTTCGTTTGAGTTTTTATAAATGCTCCCCCTCAACATGTGTATCGTGGATTTTTGAGATAATTTAGCACATGGAGGACTGATGCGCTCCCGAACAGTCAAGCTAAATCACACAAGCCCGCCACTTGTGAATGGCAGACCGTAACAAGCTTAAAACTGCTCAGGAACGAATGCAATGAAGATCTGGGGAGTATAGTGTTTCCCCGGGTCGTTATGTCCCAGCGAGCTATGCAATGGATTATCAAACGTTTAGTGATCGCGAGATTTGAACAGGAAAAGGATTCTGAATTATGATTATAACTAAGGAAAAGCCAACAAATTACAACGGCTTAAATGCAAATTAAAGAAAATTAAAAAAAGATAAAATATATTAAATAAATGCTATCACTATAATTAAAATGATGTTTTTGTTTTTATGTTTTTATAAAACTGAAATTAAAATCTACGCGACGTACAAATTAAAAAGTGAAACTTACACAATATTAACCCTAAAAATATGAAAATGATATTTTTACAAACCTAATGATAAAAGAAAATATTTAGAAAAAGAAAATTATTTTTATGACTAATTATCTAATTATTATTAATTAAAAACTATTTTTAACTAATAAATAATAACCTAAAATGAAAGAAAATATGAAATAAAGCTTGAAAAATAAAATTAAGACTTAGAAAAATCTAAAATAACAAACTAGAATTTTCAAAACTATTTTTATATTTTTCAGATTACTTTCCTATTTTCTACTAATTTAAATCTATTTTAATCTAATTAAAATTGTTAAAAATACCAAATAAAAGAAGAAAAATAAGGAAAAATATTTTTTATGCTTTTTATATTTATCTTAAACTGGGAAAATTGAAAAATTATTTTTTGGAACTTTTCCTCAATTAAATGCAATTAAAGCTATTTAAAAAGGCTTAAAAAACTAATTTTAATTAAGAAAAATAGTGAACAGTAACTAAAAATCATTAAAATTACAGGGAAATTCTAAAATGTAATTCTAAAGCAGGGAAAAATATAAAAACTAGGCCCTATGTGGAAGATATGAAGGCTGCAATGTAAACTACAATGAAATAAGCACTTTTTAATAAGCAAATAAGCACTAAACTACACCAATCCAATACAGAAGCTAAAATACACTACTACTACTCTAAGGCAACTGTTTAAAGCTACTCCTAACCACTAATGAGCATAATACCTAAGATTTAAGAAAACTGATATTAGAACAAATAAGCAAACAGCCCCTACTGAATAAGCTACTGCTACTGCTTATCTAATAAGCTTCAGGGAAAACTAAAAATGGGAAACTCAACACAACCAACCAGAGAATATATAACCAAAATTACAGCTAATGAAGACCTTTAATGAAGAAGTTACAGGCCAAAACCTAACTGACCATTATGATGACAGATTGCTGATGGTGCAGTAACAGAAACAGGTACCTAGGTTTAAGCTTATTTATAAGCTAATCAGAAAAGCTTAAAGGTAAAACAGAATTAGGGTCTTGAATACCACCTGACAAACTACAAATGGACCAAAAATCAGGCCCTAACTAGCTGAATTGACAACTGTGCACATGCTGCAAGTTTTGTAAAACTCTGATTTTTTTGACAGTTTTGACTTTTTAAGAACAATGTGAAGATTGACTTTGGTGAGATTTGAAATCAAATGCAGGACTGATATGGATGAGATGTAATGAAATGAGACTATGGCAACCTTGTTTAACAGATCCTAAACCTATAAGAGATGATGACAGTAACTGATTTTAACAGAAATGCACACTAGAACAGTTTTAAGCCAAAGTTGACTATTGATGAAAACAAGCATAGAACAAGGACAGCTATTGACTCAGATAACCATAACAAGCTTAAACAAACTGATCTAACCCATTATAATACCTTCTAAAGCAGTTTAAACTAGCAATCCAAACACTCCTTTAAACTATGAATTTGCAAATAAACTAAACCAACCACTTAACTAGCTACTGCAACTGATCAAAATGAGTCTACATCACCTAATTACAACTAATTAAACATATGAAAAACAATTGTGATCACTGATGAGTGTCTAAATACTCATCATTTTTATACTGTTAAAATGCCAAAAACATCTGAAAACACTCAGAAACACATCAAAATGATAAAAATATCACAAACAAGTGTTTTATATGTTTTAAATGCAAAAAACATCAAAATCTGGTGAAAAACGTATCAAGTTTGCATAATTGGCAGTTTTAGTCCCTCAAGTTACAAAAGTTGTCAAAATCAGTCCCTGGTAATTCAAAAACTTGTAAAATATCATTTTAGGTCCATGAGATTCAAAAGTTGTCAAAACAAACCCTTTAAAGTTTAAAAATCACAAATTCACAACTTTAGTCCTTTAACTTTGAAAAATGTCATAAATAGTCCTTGGTTAATTTAAAAAGTGAAAATTATCAAGTTTTAGCCTTGTTCTATTAATAAATGGCAAAAATGGTCCTTATGATAAAACTTTTGAGAAAATTACAATATTGGTCCCTCAAGTTTCTAAATTGGCAGTTTTGGTCCCTGGATTTACAAAAATGGAAATTATCAACAATGGTCCGTGTACTATTCTTACTTGGCAGGTTTTACCCTTATGAGAACTTTGGAAAATATTCAAGATCAGCCCTCAACTTTCAGAGAATTACATGATTGGTCCTTGTTGTTAACACAAACCAAACGGATCCTATTTTATAACTAAGCCCAATCCAAACCCAATACCTTGACCCGGCCCAAGTTTTAAAATCAAATAAACCGCGCCACTGTTCATACGTCTCTCCCACCCCTGTAACTCAAAACCAGAGGTGGTTTTCTCACCTCCACCTCACCCTTTCCACCTCATCCACATCTCCAGCTCATGCCCCCTCCTCACCAACTAGCCCACAAGCAGTTAATGCTTCCCCACCATAAACCTTCACTGTAGCACTCTCAAACCTATCTTTTTCTTTCCAAATCACCCTAAACCCATTCCTACTTCCCAACTTGTCCCCTACACCTCTACTATACTCCAAAGTTCTTTAATTGAACTAAAACTGTCTCAAGCAACCTTATCTCAATTTTGGCGCCAAAAGTAAGTTTAATGGCTAAGATGCGTTTGACTGTTTCAATGGTTGAGATTGTTGATGGGATTTGATCAGAGACATGTGGGGAGTTCAAAAAGACTATAAAGAAAGCAGAGGAGTCATGGAAGAAAAGTATCTAGAGTAATTTTAAAATTTAATGTCGTTGTAGTTTAACTTTCAAATTTCAGTGTTTGTTTAAGCTTCAAGCTTTGTATTTTATGTTTTCAAGTTGAAATAAAACTTTTGTAAGCATCAATTTCCAGTTTCAAGTCTTATCTCAAGTTATGCAGTTTTCTATTTATTCAAAAATCTCAATATGTTGAAATGTTGTTAGAAGTTGTTACTTTGGACTGAGTAAGTCACATAAGCTCCCTATAAAGCTTATTCAAGCTTTTAGATACTCTTAAAAGCAGTTTATTAGCAAAAATCAGAAATTCACAAAAATATCAAATAAATAGCTTAAAAATAAAAATCCATGGTGATTGTGATCAAGAAGCTGGAGCAAGGTAGCTTTTGGATTGCCTTGGTTTAGAGCTCTGTGGAGAGCATATAGGAATTGGTTACAGTCCTTGGTTCTCTTCTTTTACTTGGAAACTCACTTGTAAGCCTTTTGATCAATTTTTGCATTTCTGTGTTTTAGTTGTCTAGAAAGGGTAATATCTGTTTCTTAGTGACCACTAATCATAATTAAGTGTATCTAAGCTATAAAATTAGCTGTTTGTTCTTTTAAATCAGTAGATAGTAAAATTTCATTTTAAACAGTAAAATTAGCTTAAGCTTAAATTTTTAGTTGTCTGTTGTTATTATTGTTAGTTAATGCTTCTTTAGTCTCATTTAAAGATATCATAAGGTCAGTAATTAGTATCTTGGTCTATCTCTGTGATTTACTTTGAAAACTTACCAAGATAGTCATATAAAGGTGTGTTTGGTTTTGTACTTATGGTTGTGTTTAAGGGTTGTTCAAGAGTGGAAATCTGTTGCTTTATGTTTGTTTAGCTAAAGTATGCTCATATCTGTCAAAATAATGTGCTTGCACAAGCTCTGAGTCAAACTTACTCTAAATCTGTCCTAAGTTTATAACTGTTGTGATTTTTAAGTTCAAATCTCATCAAAGGAGCTTGCAACTTAGTAATCTATCTTAAGTCAATCTTATTATAGGTTAAAACAACTTATTCAGTTCATGGAATTAGTTACAATCTCATAAAAGTCAAACTGTATGTGTCATTAAAAAGTCAAATTTCTCCCCTGTGCACAGAATTGGTAGCCAAGTTAATAAGCTCTTAGAGAGCTTATTAGTGATCATTATCCTGTGTAATTTGGCTTTTTGAGAAGCCAACCAAGCTGTCTCAAGGTTCCAAGTGTCATTTTTCAATTTGCAGCTTATTTAATAAGCCTGCAAGTGCTTATTTGTTTTGTCCAAAACTCAGCATTCACTGAGTCTTGACTCAGTGGTTTTTCCATTTTTTCAAAAGCTTCTCACAAGCTCATTATTGAAATCCAAACTTTGTAATTTAGTTTTTTAGAAAGCTTAACTGGTCAACTTTCTTATTCCAGTTTTTATTTTTAGTTTCTAGCTTATTTAAGTGCTTAAAATCAAGTTCAAAAGTGCCTAGTGATTCATAACACTGCCCTGTGCACCAGTTGATAAAAGTGCTTATTTGAGTCAGTTTTTGTGCTTATTCCTAGCTTATTTACATTTTCAGCTGTTATACTAGCTTATTATCAGTATTTAACTCATTTCCAATTCTCACTTTGCTTATTTTTAGCTTAAAAGCCATTTTTGCTTACTCTTTAGCTTATTTCCATTTTGTTGCTACTGTTGAGAAAATAAGCTCATACTGAGCTTATTAATCTGTTTCATAAAAAGTTGTAGTTATTAAAAGTGCTTAATTTCTTGTGCTTAACAAGTTTGTGAAGAAAAAGTCCAAAAATAAAAAGTTGCAAAAAAAGTGCCACTGCTGGGATTTGATCTCTGGCCACCCAGCTCACCACACCACACACGCACCAACTGCCCTAGGGACTTTTTCAGTTCTTATTCACACTATTTAATACTTACCCCTTTTGTGTCCAAATAAGCTTATACGAGCTTAATTGCTTATTTACAGCTTATTCAGTCTAGCTTTTTCAGTTTTTGTATTTTTTATAAATTTGTATTAGTATTAAGTATTTTATAAAAAAGTTTCAGATTTTTCTCATTAGTTTTAGTATTTTTTAACATTTAATTATTGTAAAATCTTATTTAATTCATAATAAAAAATATAAAAGTCTAAAAAATATAAATCTTTTTTCTAAAATTTTCTTTTGACATATAGTACGTAAGAAAATTAGTTTTACATTCGTAGGCCTTTTATTTCATAAAATTTACGTTTTATCTTGCGCTCCAGCGCCATTTTCGTAAATAACGCTCGTTTTAGCTTTAAGTAACGTTTTTAGATAATTTGAGTTTACGTTTTAGTTAATATAGTTTATTTAAGTTATTTTATTTTATAAAATCATAAAAACATCATTGTAAAAATAGTGATAGCGTTTATTTAATAGATTTTAACTTTTTAATTTTCTTAATTTGCATTTAAGTCGCTGTAATTTGTAAATCTTTTCTTTAGGTATAATTTTCCATCCAAAACCCTACTGATCACTATCCTTAGTGATCATTCTACCATCTGATCAAGTGTTTATTACACCAATTCATCCTCCGTGGGACTTAACGACCCAGGAATTCCCTATATTCCTCTGATCTTAATTGTATTTGTGTTTAAGCTGTTTTAAGTCTGTTTAGACTTGACGGTTTAGCACGGATCAATCACAGATGCATAAAATGCAAAAATGGCTTGAAATGAAAATGAGCAAATCACTCACATGTGCCCTGCTGATGTGCAGCTTAAAACCAAATCCCACAACCACTAAACTAAACCATTTCCAACCCAAATCCAAGCTGCATCACCCACATACCATTTCCAAACCTGTTTGACCCATTTTTTTCTTCACTGTTGACTTTTATTGACCATTGAACAAAGCTACTTAAAAATGATTCCAAAGCTTGTAAAAAGCTATAAATGGCTTAAATAACTTATTGTAACTTAAGAACAAACTGTTAAAGGCTTGGAAATAAGCTTTTGAAACTGAACTTCTCAACAGTGGATTATCAGAACATGAAATTTAACCAAACTTTGATATTGATTCTAAAAACAGATTACAAAGATAACTAAACTTAAGTTTGCATCATTAAAACAAAGGATTACATGTTTTAAACTAAACTAAGACATTAATTAAAAAAAACGACATTTAAGAAAAAATGAAAAACTAACTACTCTTCAAACTTGCTTCAATCTCTCTCTTTTATACCCCAACAGCTTCCTCTCTCTCTTCTGAATTTATCCCACCATTATTTAGGTCCCTTGGATCATTTAAAATGATCTTGGCCCTTAAAACTGATTTTGGCGGGAAACTTTATTTTGACAGTGGGGATTGAGTGTGGATGTTGGAGGTGCATTTAATGCTCTTTGGAGGCTTGTTGAGGAGAGGGGAACATGGGGATTGAAAAGGTGAGGAGGGGGGATGGGTTGTCTGGGTTGCAGGGCTAGGTGAAGAAGAAAGGAGGAAAAGGCGCGTATAGGGGTGTCTGTTTGACTTTGGGATTGACTAGAGGTATATCAAAGGGGGGTCAAAACAGGGAAAGGGTCCAAAGGTTTGTTGGCTGGGGTCCAAAATAGGATTGTGACAAGGGGCCAAGGTTTAAAAGGGTTTAATATCCAAGGACTAGTTATGTAATTTCTGAAAAATCAAGGGCCAATCCTGTCAATTATGCAAAGATATTCCAAGGGACCACAAGTGACAAGTTTCAAAAGTACAGGGACCAAACTTGACAATTTCCAATTTCCAGGGGCCAATTTTGCCATTTTTCAAACTTGGAGGACCATTTTTGTAATTTTCTCAGATTTTTGATATTTTTCACCAAAGGACTAAATTTGACAAGTTATGATTTTAAAAGGACCTTTGGTGACTTTTCTTTTGAAATTTTGATTTAGGGACTATTTTTGACAATTTTAGAAACTTGGGGGACTGAAACTGCAATTTTTGCAAATTTTATATGTTTTTCATCTGATTTTGATATTTTTGCATTTAAAACACATAAAACACTGATTTGTGATATTTTCATCATTTTGATGCATTTTTGAGTGTTTTCAGATGATTTTGTAGTTTATATTGTACAAAAATGATGAGTATTTAGACACTCATCAATCCCCCACACTGAGATATTGCTAGTCCCTAGCAATGATTTGAGAAAACATAATGGATTTTAATCTCTTTACCAAAAGCCATTACTTCTGGAGTAGCCAAATGTTTCAGTTCAAGTAAGAACCATGGTACACCGATAACCATGTGATTTTGAGCAAACCACCAGCTTCCAACGGATTTGATTTGTCTTTACCAGAAGCCGTTTGCTCTGGACTAGCCAACTCTTAGATAAATTATCAATATTATCTTTGGTGAGCTGATTACCAATTATGGATTTTCCACTGCCTTTACCACAAGCCATAAACTTGCGGGCTAGCCAACTCTTCACTTTTTAGGATATGGTGAGCTGATTACCATACAATTTTGGGCAAATTGCAAGCCATATAAACGGATTTGAGAAATCTTTACCAAGAGCCGTTTGCTCCTGGATTAGCCAATCCTTTAGTCTTACAGACATGGCGGACTGATAACCAGATGAGAAAGTGTAGAACACTTACTCCAAAAAAAAAAAAAAAAAAAAAAAAAAAAAAAAAAATTTGGCCAAAAACGGGGGAATTGGTATAATTATATGATAAAATTCGTGAGAATTCCCCCCCACACTTAGAAATGAATATTGCCCTCAATATTCAAAGTACCGGCGGTTATGCCGAAACAAAGAACGTAAAAGGGAAATACTACGGCCATTATTTAGAAAGAAGATTTTTTTTTTTTTTTTTTTTAGAGATATATATATATAATATGTGGGGCACTCCCCCGCACTTAGGTGGTACACACGGGTGAAAACCCATGTTTAGCTACTGTTTTTGATTACCGAGTCGCTAGCTTGACTCGACCCCGAATTCATTGGTTCATGGGGAAGTAAGTGGAAGAGACAATCTCCATCGGACTTTCATTCAAGATGTTTGGACAAACATTTGAAGCACGTGAAAGTTCCACACCAATGAGATATACATAGAACCGGCTCACAAATGGTAAATGAAAATGCCGGGATCAAAGATAATGTCTTCATTCCCGAAGGAGTGAAGAACAGGAGAAGTGACAGAATATATGAAGAAAAGAAAGAAAATCATGATAGAAATCATAATTAACTCTTCATCCTCAATATGAGAATTCATAGTTTCATGAATCTCATCAGTTAAGCTTGCTTGATCCAGACATATTATGAGAGTGTCTAGATCAAAGTAGAAATTATCATACTCCGGCGGAGATATGATATGAGTGAGTTCATCTGAGAACTCCATGAAGGTGAATGAATCATATTCAGAATTGATATGAGTGGGTTCACTGGTGAACTCCTCCAATGTACATGATTCATAATCGGGGAGAGAATTATGAGAATGAAAAGTGGTACTGCCACTAATCTTCTCTCCCATATTATCAAAACAGGAGGCTTTCATTTCCGGAATAGAATCATCGGAAAGATTGTCACTATCCTTAATGGGGATAGGAGATGAAATAGGTTTCTCTTTGAAAGCCTCGATTTTAGAAATGAGAAGACTGACATTCAATAATGTTGCTCGAAGAGCTTCATCTTTGATTTCAGTGTCAGTAACTTCATCATTCTCTTCTTCTAAGCTAACAAGCTCAGAAGGTGAATCTTCCACATAAATGATGTCTCCACAAGATAACGAATCATCATCATTATCAGAATCGGAGAACATCTCAACATGATCATTTTGGAAGACAAGAGGAGGAGGGATATCACACACATGATCAAGAATTCCCTGTGACTCTCTTGGGATTGGGACAAGGTCCTCAACACTAGACTTTATGAATTCGTCCGATTCCTTTTCAGGAACAGTTTCAAGATGCTCGTCCCCCATGATAAGAGAGTGAGTGTGAATCTCGGGTGTGATAGCAGTTGTTTGAGATGGAATCTCAACTACTGGGAAATCAACTGACTGAGGGAGTTGAGAAGTATTATCTTTAAAAGGATAAAAACTCTCCTCGTCATCGTCATAAAGAGCGGCCTTAAGAAATTGGGAACGTCTTAGAGCTGCATGCTCTAGGACTAATAATTTTTCCCTAGATTGGCGGGCCTCTCGCTCTTCGGCTAGCAATTCTCCCATGGTCTTTTCACCACTCACTTGATTCTTAAAGTTACTAATCATATCCTCAAGTGTTTTCATTGCGGTTTCAAAATCGTGGGAGATTTCTTGAGATAACGGCTCAGGTGGAGTTTGAACCGTATGGTGCTGTGGAGGTTGGAAATTTTCAAACATGTAAGAGTCATGATTGTTACAAGGAACTGGGTTCCCTATTTGACAATCAGAGCTGAAATGGGGACCTCCACAGTACTCACAACAGTAAAACTGTTGAGTTTGGAATGGTGAATCATATGGATTTTGGTTATAACCAAAGTTCTGAGCATCACTGGAAAACTGTTCATAGACAAACGTGTTTCCGGATTGACACTCAAATCCTTGGTGAGGACCTCCACAAAATTCACAGCAGAAGTGTTGATTGTATGAAGATAAGTCGGGCTGTGGTGGGTAATTGGAAAAATTTGAGGGGTTGTTAAATGAGTTCGGATTAGGATCATAATCAAATGAATTCCTCGAACCACAAAACAAACAACTCCCGTTATGGATATCATTACCACATTGTACGCAAGTACACCAACGACAGGGTGAACCAAAGAGAGGTTCACCACAACCGACACAAGGAATAAACGATTTCATTTGAGAGTTATGAAGAGGAATCAGTTTATCCAAAGAATCATCAAAACCAACATGGTGATCCGAATGATTATCAAGTCTCGAAGAACATTCAGAAAAATCAGGAGGTGGGACAAGTGGTGTGCTCTGAGAGCTAGCAATTTCCACCACTTCCGTTATGGTCTCCGGTTCTTGAATGGGTTCATCGGGTTGTGGCGGATGGTTGGAAAAACTTGGAGAATCATCGAGAGAGTTATCAGATAATTTGCACCAATAACAATATTTGCTTGCACCCATCCTTCCACATTGCTTGCATAAACAATCCGGATTCTGACACTCGAGCTGATCCTCTTCCATACGGCTTTTGCAGTGGAAACAACGAGGATAATCGAACGTCGCCATGAGAATTAAACATGTAGAGGGTTAGAGAAATAGAATTAAACGGTTTTGAGGTTAAAGAAGAGTAGAATCAAACGGTACGAGGGGGTAAGAGAAATAGAATCATACGGATAAGAGGAATGAGAAGAGTATTTTTGTATTTTTGGATAAGAAAATATAAACATATACAGATGGATGGTATGAACAAAGAGTGAATATCCAAATCACTAATCTGCTAAACGTAAGACAATTAGCACAGCTCCCCGGCAGCGGCGCCAAAAATTTGATGCGCTCCCGAACAGTCAAGCTAAATCACACAAGCCCGCCACTTGTGAATGGCAGACCGTAACAAGCTTAAAACTGCTCAGGAACGAATGCAATGAAGATCTGGGGAGTATAGTGTTTCCCCGGGTCGTTATGTCCCAGCGAGCTATGCAATGGATTATCAAACGTTTAGTGATCGCGAGATTTGAATAGGAAAAGGATTCTCAATTATGATTATAACTAAGGAAAAGCCAACAAATTACAACGGCTTAAATGCAAATTAAAGAAAATTAAAAAAAGATAAAATATATTAAATAAATGCTATCACTATAATTAAAATGATGTTTTTGTTTTTATGTTTTTATAAAACTGAAATTAAAATCTACGCGACGTACAAATTAAAAAGTGAAACTTACACAATATTAACCCTAAAAATATGAAAATGATATTTTTACAAACCTAATGATAAAAGAAAATATTTAGAAAAAGAAAATTATTTTTATGACTAATTATCTAATTATTATTAATTAAAAACTATTTTTAACTAATAAATAATAACCTAAAATGAAAGAAAATATGAAATAAAGATTGAAAAATAAAATTAAGACTTAGAAAAATCTAAAATAACAAACTAGAATTTTCAAAACTATTTTTATATTTTTCAGATTACTTTCCTATTTTCTACTAATTTAAATCTATTTTAATCTAATTAAAATTGTTAAAAATACCAAATAAAAGAAGAAAAATAAGGAAAAATATTTTTTATGCTTTTTATATTTATCTTAAACTGGGAAAATTGAAAAATTATTTTTTGGAACTTTTCCTCAATTAAATGCAATTAAAGCTATTTAAAAAGGCTTAAAAAACTAATTTTAATTAAGAAAAATAGTGAACAGTAACTAAAAATCATGAAAATTGCAGGGAAATTCTAAAATGTAATTCTAAAGCAGGGAAAAATATAAAAACTAGGCCCTATGTGGAAGATATGAAGGCTGCAATGTAAACTACAATGAAATAAGCACTTTTTAATAAGCAAATAAGCACTAAACTACACCAATCCAATACAGAAGCTAAAATACACTACTACTACTCTAAGGCAACTATTTAAAGCTACTCCTAACCACTAATGAGCATAATACCTAAGATTTAAGAAAACTGATATTAGAACAAATAAGCAAACAGCCCCTACTGAATAAGCTACTGCTACTGCTTATCTAATAAGCTTCAGGGAAAACTAAAAATGGGAAACTCAACACAACCAACCAGAGAATATATAACCAAAATTACAGCTAATGAAGACCTTTAATGAAGAAGTTACAGGCCAAAACCTAACTGACCATTATGATGACAGATTGCTGATGGTGCAGTAACAGAAACAGGTACCTAGGTTTAAGCTTATTTATAAGCTAATCAGAAAAGCTTAAAGGTAAAACAGAATTAGGGTCTTGAATACCACCTGACAAACTACAAATGGACCAAAAATCAGGCCCTAACTAGCTGAATTGACAACTGTGCACATGCTGCAAGTTTTGTAAAACTCTGATTTTTTTGACAGTTTTGACTTTTTAAGAACAATGTGAAGATTGACTTTGGTGAGATTTGAAATCAAATGCAGGACTGATATAGATGAGATGTAATGAAATGAGACTATGGCAACCTTGTTTAACAGATCCTAAACCTATAAGAGATGATGACAGTAACTGATTTTAACAGAAATGCACACTAGAACAGTTTTAAGCCAAAGTTGACTATTGATGAAAACAAGCATAGAACAAGGACAGCTATTGACTCAGATAACCATAACAAGCTTAAACAAACTGATCTAACCCATTATAATACCTTCTAAAGCAGTTTAAACTAGCAATCCAAACACTCCTTTAAACTATGAATTTGCAAATAAACTAAACCAACCACTTAACTAGCTACTGCAACTGATCAAAATGAGTCTACATCACCTAATTACAACTAATTAAACATATGAAAAACAATTGTGATCACAGATGCATAAAATGCAAAAATGGCTTGAAATGAAAATGAGCAAATCACTCACATGTGCCCTGCTGATGTGCAGCTTAAAACCAAATCCCACAACCACTAAACTAAACCATTTCCAACCCAAATCCAAGCTGCATCACCCACATACCATTTCCAAACCTGTTTGACCCATTTTTTTCTTCACTGTTGACTTTTATTGACCATTGAACAAAGCTACTTAAAAATGATTCCAAAGCTTGTAAAAAGCTATAAATGGCTTAAATAACTTATTGTAACTTAAGAACAAACTGTTAAAGGCTTGGAAATAAGCTTTTGAAACTGAACTTCTCAACAGTGGATTATCAGAACATGAAATTTAACCAAACTTTGATATTGATTCTAAAAACAGATTACAAAGATAACTAAACTTAAGTTTGCATCATTAAAACAAAGGATTACATGTTTTAAACTAAACTAAGACATTAATTAAAAAAAACGACATTTAAGAAAAAATGAAAAACTAACTACTCTTCAAACTTGCTTCAATCTCTCTCTTTTATACCCCAACAGCTTCCTCTCTCTCTTCTGAATTAATCCCACCATTATTTAGGTCCCTTGGATCATTTAAAATGATCTTGGCCCTTAAAACTGATTTTGGCGGGAAACTTTATTTTGACAGTGGGGATTGAGTGTGGATGTTGGAGGTGCATTTAATGCTCTTTGGAGGCTTGTTGAGGAGAGGGGAACATGGGGATTGAAAAGGTGAGGAGGGGGGATGGGTTGTCTGGGTTGCAGGGCTAGGTGAAGAAGAAAGGAGGAAAAGGCGCGTATAGGGGTGTCTGTTTGACTTTGGGATTGACCAGAGGTATATCAAAGGGGGGTCAAAACAGGGAAAGGGTCCAAAGGTTTGTTGGCTGGGGTCCAAAATAGGATTGTGACAAGGGCCCAAGGTTTAAAAGGGTTTAATATCCAAGGACTAGTTATGTAATTTCTGAAAAATCAAGGGCCAATCCTGTCAATTATGCAAAGATATTCCAAGGGACCACAAGTGACAAGTTTCAAAAGTACAGGGACCAAACTTGACAATTTCCAATTTCCAGGGGCCAATTTTGCCATTTTTCAAACTTGGAGGACCATTTTTGTAATTTTCTCAGATTTTTGATATTTTTCACCAAAGGACTAAATTTGACAAATTATGATTTTAAAAGGACCTTTGGTGACTTTTCTTTTGAAACTTTGATTTAGGGACTAATTTTGACAATTTTAGAAACTTGGGGGACTGAAACTGCAATTTTTGCAAATTTTATATGTTTTTCATCTGATTTTGATATTTTTGCATTTAAAACACATAAAACACTGATTTGTGATATTTTCATCATTTTGATGCATTTTTGAGTGTTTTCAGATGATTTTGCAGTTTATATTGTACAAAAATGATGAGTATTTAGACACTCATCAAGGACGGAGCGTTTTGAAGCACTTTTCATGATCATAATTGCCATAGAGAAACCATTTGAAAAATTAATCCAGGTACTCATGATAAAACTTTGATGCTTTAGTACCTTGATAGTTTTTATAAGAATTTTGAAATGCTCCCCCTCAATATGTGCGTCAATAACTGAAAATGTTTAGCACATATGGGAGAGCAGCCTATAGTTTGAGTCATAAAAGATCACATTTTATCAGATTTCATATTTATATCACATTTTCTCCCCCCGATCAAAAATTTCAAATCCTTTGAGATTTTGGATCCCAAGTGATTTAAATATGTTAGAAAAATTGGAGAAAAATGTGGTCTGATTTTATTTAATGTGACAAGAAATATTACAATGCTCCCCCTCAATTTGAGAGGGAGACTACAAGCCACAATCCTAACACTACTATATAATACATAGTTATATGTGTTCATATCACCACACCACTCATAAAAGTTCGACATAATAGAAACCACAGAAAGGATATGATCATTCAGTTCTCTGCAGAAGCTTGTAATGCTCTTCACGAACTCTTCCGCCAACAAAAATTTCCAAGCTTCGAAAGATTCTCCGAGTCTTGAGCATTTTCCCAATAGTAGATATGAAGGCCTCACTCATTTCTACATCTTTTGTAGTCCAAAACCTGGTACTCGTTCCTGGTCTCATCTTGAGCTTGTACTCCTTTACCCGATAATCCAAAGCTTCTTCAATTTGACGAAGAGTACCATCGCTGAATTTGTATAACTCACAGAACCTCATGATCATCCTGGCCCCGTATTTTTCAGTGAAGATGACAGCTCGTGGAGATTCAATTACCGAGTAGTCATGCTTGATTCGAATGCTGTAGCTTCCCATTGAGGCTTAGTTAGGTTGACTTGAGTTTGGTAACTCTCCATTCCAAGCTGAAAGTCACCAACTCGTTGTCGAATGACTAAACCTCTAATCCATAAGTTGATTGCTGCAACAAGCGACTTCTTTTCACGAGAGGGGAGCTGATCAAGGTGGCCTTGGAGGTTCAACAGATAAAGATCTTCGAAATCGTTGGGGTACAGGTTCTTGAAGTCATTCTCCTCTATTACATGGTCTTTTTTATCAGCTCTGCAGAGGACAATTTTCTTCAAGTAATCGTATCCATACATGGGAAAGATCTCCACACGAACTACAATCAAGATACGCATTTGTGTTCGAACAGCCCTACGACTCTTCTCAGCACCGTGTCTCTCGATATAGAAGCGCTTTTTGTTAAA
Source organism: Chrysanthemum seticuspe (assembly GCA_019973895.1). Lineage (NCBI taxonomy): Eukaryota > Viridiplantae > Streptophyta > Magnoliopsida > Asterales > Asteraceae > Chrysanthemum > Chrysanthemum seticuspe. The sequence continues at coordinate 24,300,532 of BPTQ01000006.1, forward strand.
CCACCAATGTGAGATTCCATATGAAGCAACAGTGTCGTACTCATACTCTTTTTCAGTCCAAAATTGATCTAAAACCATCTGTTCTAAACCAGCATCAGGATAGTTGGAGCCTTCATTTTAGAGATTGATAGAGCAGGCATGCTTCCCTTGTTCCCGACACGCAGATAATCCAGATCCTTGTTGAAGAAGAAGTCGGTTTGGATAGTTACTTGACCAGGTGGACCTCCTAGTATAAGTGGTTTGTTGACGTTGAAATTGAGCATATTCTCGTCCACTTGGTCTGTTAACAGCTTGCAACACTCCTCCATTTGGTACTGCAAGTGAGCCGCGTCAGGATGAAAGACCTTAACAATATCATAGGCTGGGCCTTCCAAGTCTTTAGGTGTGAACTTTGATATCCCTTGCCTCTCACAATACCATTTCATGAAGCTTCCCATATCCCCGGTTATGTTTAGTAGAGATTCCTCTGGTGGGGTAACATGGTTGGCAGCAATGGTGTTTGCCCAGTTGTGGTCTGGATTGATCAGATCGGATGCAGGAATAGTCTAAATAGGTTCAGTTGACCCTGGACGCTTCAAACCCGGCGGGTTGACCCGGTTTAATTTGACCCGTTTTCGATCCAACCCATCGGGTTGACTCGGTTTAAATCGACCCGTTTTTCGACCGAAACGGTTCAACCGGTTGATCCACCCGGGTTGAACCGGGTTTCAAAACTTTATGTTCAATCCCCTAATCTTCAAACTTTTATTATTTTTCGTTTATAACCTATAAACTTTTTTGGCTATAAAATCTCGTTGCTATGCACGGGTACTCGTCTAGTTTTAGTTAAAACGTTTTTGTTAGTTGAAAACTTATGCTCATATAATTATTTGTGCACTACCACCTTCTACTTACTTTGGGAATATTTTTATTTTGGTTATTGAAAGTGTGGAATACGCCTGTGAGTACCAGTGCTACGTTTTATTTGTTGCAAGATCTTTAATCTATATCTATACTAACTAATAAAACAGAGTTTTTTTTCCTTTACTCTAATTAATATTTTCCAAAATTAACTAAGTCTACCAGCTTGACACGTGGCATAGTGCATTCTTGAATGAGAATTATGAAAATAATATGTAATGAATAGCTTATAAAATAGATGTCGATTAAACCGCAATTTTGCATGGGAAATTTTAAAATTGGAATTTTTGTTCGCAAATTAAGTCGCACATTTAGTGTCTTTCAATTGAAACTTTGCCAAAAAATCTCTACTCATTAATGCACGTGTATCTCTATTTCAGCAAGAATTGTATTTCTTGCTTAGCCACAATTTCAAATTATTTAGTATGAGTATTAGTATTTGGCTTTCAAACGATCTTGCAATAATACATAATTATTCCACCAGAACTCCAAAGCTTTTCTTATAATTATTGTGTCTCTAAGATCGATGACTTGATCATTGTCTAACTATTCCAAATCTGGATTTTCATTTCAGGAGGCATAAAGATAAAGGGCGTATATATGGTGTTTATTTCTTGAACATTATTATGCTTTCCCATTACTCCACAAAGGTGAGTCCTTTATATTTTCATCTTAATATAGTTGTGAGAATTGCTTTATTTGACCTTATCACATTTAATTACTTTTTCCAAGTTACCTTCTATCAAGAAATGTACCGCTAAGTTGTTGTTCAATATTTTTGTCTAGGTGATCCTGAACATATAAAAATGTTGGATTGAACAACGAGTTTGTCTAACTAATCAGATTATTACAGTAAAACCTCTATAATTTAATACTCGATAAATTAATAACCTCGATAAAACTAATAATTTGTCCAGTCCCAACTTGGGACCAGTACAAATTTGGACTCCAATCGATAAAATAATAAGATAATAATTTTTTTAAAATCCCAGTGTATATATATTAGTCCCAACGAAACTATAAATTAATAATCACTAAAATTTCCATAAATATTTGTATATGTGTTTGTGTGTGTGAGAGAGAGATACACTTCTAAAATCCTAAGATTGTTTAGTAAAAATGAATCCATAGTCACTTGTTTTTTTGTTGAAATTCAAATCTATATTCTGTTTATTATAAAATCTCCTTATTGCACTAAAGAGTTGATACGTTGTCTTCTCGTATTGCAACAAAAAGTGTTAATTTTATTTTCATAAAGTGTGAATGTGTATTTATAAAACGTTAATTGGAACTTGTTTTTCAAATTATTTTTTGTCTCTAATTTGTATAAATTGTAACTAGCTGGTATATTAGACTTGAAAATTTAAAGTCATACGTAAAACTCTTTAAATTAATAAATTATTAATTTATCGATATAATAATATCTCGCTAAATTAATAAAATATTCCGGTCCCAACACTATTAATTTATAGAGGTTTTACTGTAGTTACAAAAGTTATGTGATGTTGACTCGAATTGTTTGAGGCTCACCACAGCTTTGTTGTTACTTCCATTAGTTAAAGTGAATATATGAAAAAACCTATCTTTATTGATAAGTTAATTGTTGGTAGTTGCTAATAAATACTACCTCTGTCCCTAAATAAGTGTCCAGTCTGACTTTTCAGAGTCAAACTGGATCAACTTTGACCTTATCTATTTTTGTGAGTGTTATATAATACTTGATGCAAAATATATGAATTGATTGAGTTTTAAGTGTATTTTTCATTAGTATTGTTTTTCATCAAGTATTATATAACACAAAAAAAATAGTTACGGTTAAAGTTGAACCAATTTGACTCTGAAAAGTCAAACTGGACACTTATTTAGGGACGGAGGGAGTACTAAATTAGGCCAAAGTTGACACAACTAGGGGTGTTAATCGGGTCTGGTTGTTTGGTCGGGTTTCGGGTTAATTCTGGTTGGGTCAAAGACAAGTCAAGACTGAAAATAACATGCCCGAACTTAACCTTATTTAAACTCGGGTTAGTCGGGTTCGGGTTAACCCAAAAATGAGAAATAATTAGAAAATGGCTTAATTCAATTTTCACATAGATAATTAATATAAAATCAAAAATCAAAAAATTCCTTATTCGGGTCAACCCGAACCCGAGTTAGCCAAATATTTACAACCCAATACCCGACCCTATTTAGCATTCGGGTTACACGGGTTAACCCGGATATATTTTTTTACCTAAGTACCTGACACAAATAGGCTTAATCGGGTACAAATCGGGCCGACCTTTTTTACAAACCTTGACACAACCATAAAACATCATTTTAATATATGATAAATGCATTGATTAATAATTTTATAATCTTATCGGACATCATTGTCGAGATAAAATGCCTTGATTTATTTATAAAATTGTTAATATCAAGTTAAACTTGGTCCTTTCTTTTTTTAAATTACACTCCAACAAGAAAGTTTTGATTTTAGTTCAACATTCCAACGATCATGATTAGTTAAATTTATGCATGCAGAATTCTCAATCCATTATTGCGACCGAGGTTGTTCTTCAAATATTATTGGTTTGTTACTTTGCGTATATGGTTACTTTAATTGATAAATTTTAAATATATTATACGGAAATACGAAATATCATTAAGATATTCTTTATGTTCGTCGTGTAATGCATTGTTTGATGTGTTTACAAACATTATGAATAGGATATAGGAGATCCAAAGATATAGTGATATAGGAGATCCAAAGATATAGTGGCGTTGTGTTTATGGTTGTCAATTCGCTTTTATTAGTTATGTATTTTTTTTTTCTTTTTTTCATATACGCTTTCATGTTTCACCAATCACCATCTTATTTATTGATTCATCACTTTGTTTTTTGAACACTTTTTGCAACTATTTCTACTAATTCTTCTTCTATGATCCAATTCATTATGTAACGTGATTTATGTTTATTATTAAATTGGCTTGAAGATGAGCTACATGTACATAAGTGGCCAAAGGAAAGTTAAACAATAAGTACCCAATATAGTAATCAAAAGTGTTGATCATTCCTTTAAGAAAGTTTTGTCATGAAATTCTTTTTTGTTTTGTGTTTTCATTTACTTATCTTTGGAACATAATTTTCTGTTTTTTAAAACTAAGAGTCACGTGACTATCTATCTTGTATTGGTTGACACCCATGTGCATCGCTTTATTTTGCAAGGATCAACATATATATTTTGACGAGATCTATTAGTGTGGAAGGTGTGGTTGAGTGCTTTCCCTTGCCACATCAGTTTCACATCATCAAAAAATACTTCATTTATTATTTCCTTCAACTTTCCTTCAACCACTGCAATACCTTCTCTCTCTTATTTTTTTTTTCTACTCTTTATTATTTAAAAATACTTTCATTACACACACAACAACCCACAAAACCAATAAACTATATTCTCTTTCTTCAAAAAGTTAGTGTCTTATCTCTTCATTGTCTCGGGACTAAAGTCTCGCAAGGGAATTGTTTTTGGGTTTTGTCGTTTGAAAGGGGTGGTACTCCCGAAAGGAAAAGATAGAAAATAAGGTCCCATGCAATCTCGCGTGACCCACACCCTCTAGCCTTAGAAGCAAGTTTTATTGTCATGTCACGAGCGAAGGGTTAGGACGTCACTCTATTTTGCCAAATATTCTTTTACCACTTTTAAAGGGAAGCAATGCCAAACACCCCTTTACTTTATTATATAATAACATGTGAGTGAAAAATGATTTTTTTTTGTTACTAATTATATGCTTTGTTTGTGGGAGGTGATACTCCCACCATTTGTTTTGATGCATATACCACAACTGTAAATTACAGTGTTGTATTTGAATCGAAAAATGTGGTGGGAGTATCAACTCTCTTTGTTTGTAGGTTGTTTAAACATCAAATTTATAAATGTAAGGGAGTTTCTTTTTACCCTTAGCTAATGGATTGATTCCACAAATAATTTAATAGTATTTCTTTTTTAAATATGGCCCATTTAGTTCTCTTATTTCCTCTATATCCACAAGACATGAAATGTTAACTCCTCCCCAATAAGTGGCTTATGTATATGTGGAACCTAATATATTTATAAGCCTATTAGTCTAGAAAGAAAAAGAAACACCCCCTATTTCCTCATACTAAGTGACTTTTACAAAGTAAAACAATAAGTGTATGTATTTTTATAGGACCATGTTATTGTATAATGTAATTGATTATGTTATGTTGTAGAGGAAGTAAACTTAAACGTGTCAGGGCTGCAATTTATAACGTGTTTCAATGAGCTTATTAAAAAGAGCTAAAGTAGTTTCGAAAAGCTTATAAATTTCTGCATATATATGCCAATAAGCCCCATTAATTAGAGTGAATTATGTTTAAAAACAAAAACAAAGCATTAAGCTTCCTATATAAGCTAATCCAAATACCCCCTAGGCTGAGCTTGGACTAGATCCAATAGTTAAATTAAGCCATTTGATCTAGGATGGGGAAGATAAAGAGTTCAAACCAAGACTTTGCTCGATAAAAACTAGCGAGTAGCTAAAAAGAATATATGCGAATTATGTTTGATATAAACAAGGTCGAGTTAGTTTTACCTAAGAAAAAATTTATAGAGACATGACAGTTTTATTCATTTTTTGAAGGTATTGTGTCAAATACTAAATATAAATACTTATTGTAATCTTAGGTCTTGTGATATATTTTTATGTAATCAATTTCAAGAGCAAAGGCATTCAGAATATTAAAGAAAGGGAAATGATACATGGACCTAAACTTAAGCATAAACTTAGACTTAAAATCAAGTGTCAGCATCCTGATGGTTGCAGACAGTGACCCACTTATTTTACATCCCATCAGGATGATGTCAAGTGGTTATAGGTCTAAGTTTAGGCCTAAGTTTAAATCCATATATGCACAAGTATCAATACCAAATTTCCCATCTTTTAGAAGGTGGGATATTTAAATCCACATACAAAATATAATATTGTATGTGCTTTGTTTTTACACATGACAAGCTATATGCAACTGGCCCTCGCATTAGGAGCAAAAATGATTGAAGATTATTATTTGTGACCAAGACTGAAACCTCACGAATTACTCAACCAGCGCGGTCTACATAGAAGTGCTACATAATTTTGGATCGCACTTACATGTATTCGTATCTCATGTTAGTATAAAACAAGGATTGAAGATGGTTATGTTTTTTTTCGTTTAATTGACTGTTGTGTTTAAAATACAATGTCAGTCATTAATTTTTTTAAATATGCCCGTGAATTTCACGGGTCTTTTAGCTAGTTATATATATAAACTAAAGATTGGGGAGGTTGCTACAGTAAATGTGATGTAGCATTAATTATTATCTATAGCAATTTGACAAAAATAGTCTCTAAGGTTTAGTTGTCCTTGCAAACTAAGTCCTTTGTAGCACTAATTAGTTTTGAAAAAAATAGTCCCTAAGGTTTAGTTGTCCTTGCAAACTAAGTCCTTTGTAGCATTAATTAGTATATTACTATCTATAGCAATTTGACAAAAATAGTCTCTAACGTTTAGTTGTCATTGCAAACTAAGTCCTTTGTAGCATTAATTATTATGTATAACCATTTAACGAAAATAGTCCCTAAGGTTTAATTGTCTTTGCAAACTAGGTCCTTCGAGGACTAACGATGTAACATAATTAAAATTTAATGGGCCGCTACATAAAAATATAATGGCGCCACAACACTTCCGCAGCAACGCGCGGGATTACCCACTCGTTTGGAACGAATTGATGGGGTTTATTTTTTTTAGCCTTTAGCAAAGCTAATTATTCGGTTGAAGTGAATGTCAATATATCCATTTCATGTTTGATGGTAGTTATTTTGATTTATTTTTTATTCGTTAGATCACAATCTTTCTTGCCTGTGTGAATTCAGAATAGTTGCAACAATATATAGTTAGATCGAGACCATTGGAATATCCAAGTTTGTATGAATATGTTAATACAAATAATGTCAAAAACGTTGTTTGCATTGTTCGATCTTTACATGTTTTGATAATCACAAAATGTAAGAACACGTTACGTAAAAACACGCATTATAAGTTTTTAAATCTAGAAAACTCGTTTCATTTACGACATCACTTTCAAGGTATGTACAAACAATATACCGACATTGCTAAGTGATCAAATAATTTATTTTTTCACAAATGTGACAAAACTCTTTTTAAAAAAATAAATTATACAAATTATTTTTGAATTATAAAGAATTGGTTTGTTAGGAAAAATGTTGGAATATGAATATATTTATAAATTGCATGTCCGGATTCGAACTCGTGACCACGGGATTGCACACATTACGAATGAGAATTGAAAATTATAATTAATGTAAAAGATTACGATTAATTATATTACACAAAACCAACTAACGATCGTTGAGTATTTAACGGTAAAGGATTAACGGTCGTTAAATGTAAACAGATCAGGCATGGGTGAGGCACGTAGAGAGACTCGCCAAGTCATGTGGTCAAGTAGAGTACTCTTGCAAAATTGGTTAATAAGTACTGACGCATTACTCAGTTACACTTGACCATATGTAACCGACGAAAACAAATTTCTTCTGAGAAAATGGATCGGGAGCATTAGAACATTAGCCTTTTCATAGATAAATTAAGTTTATGTTGAACCTTGCAATCTAGGGATCTAGTATGTTAGTATCCATATTTTCGATATGAAAATGTAGTCTATGGTAGATTAGATATATATATAAACAAATATTGAGGCACCAAATTAAAATGTCAAATATAAACCTTATATCAACATGAATACAAAAGAGTAAGAAGAAACTGAAAAAATTGGAGTGCAACAAAAGAATATTGAAATATGAATGAATTAGTCTTGGATGAATCGGAAATAAGTTATAATCGTTCTATGGTTAGTATTGTTTAAAGCATTCAGGTGCCATTTGTCCCTTAAAATGCTTAACATCATTGTAGTAGTTATTGATCATATGGTTATCTTGTACCCATTTAAGTAATATTTTCTAAGAACCTTTATGGTTTATAAATTAAAACTGTAATAAATGTATTTTTATTAAGTTGTGTGTTTTTTACCGGATGATAATATTTTGAGCTGAATGTAGTATATATTTATGTAACACTGTTTTTTTTTCTTTTTTTTTTTGAACAGCATTTCATTACGAGAGTCTAGCAAAAAAGTAGACTAAAAACATTACAAAGGGAACTTAAGCCAATTAGCCACTGATTGTTTTTATTGCGGGGAATATGTTCAATGGTAAAATGTGAAATGACTTTTACTTATATTTTTTTCGTTTCAGAATAAATGTATATATATTTCTTTTTTACATTGTCTTAAAACCTATTTTACCAAGTTAATTTATTTCTAAATAGATAAATATTGAATTCTATTCGTGCAGAATAAAAACTAGCATAATACCCGTGCGTTGCATTAAGGAAGTTTTATATCACATAATTTATCATTTACATAACACACGAATAAACTAAAAACTTGAGTATCCAACACGTTGAAATATCATTCAAACATTAAACAAAAACTAAAAATAAAACAATATCACTTGAAAATACTTAAAAAAACGTATAAAGAATAATCTTTCACGTTAATTAAAAAAAGTCAACAATACATTAAAAAAATCATTTTAAGAATACATATATAGTTTTTTGCTTTTTATAAGGTCTTATACTTTGCACTAAGATGTATGTATTGTTTCTCAGTATATTGGTGGAGTGTTTGAACAATGATAAATATGTATAACTTCGTTGCTGATGGATGGTATTAATAATGGATTTGATCGAAATTTGAAAGTCGATGAATGGGTAATTATGGAAGTCAATATTGTTTTAAAGTCACAAGTATTGGTTGATGGAATTGTTTTAGTTGCTATCAATTTTGGCTTAGGTGACTTGTAAAGTTGTATATTTTCTTAACTGGGAAATAATAATCAGCGACCTTATTAATAGTTGTTGACTATATTGGTATTTGTTTATGTTTGCTGATAAAATGGTATGTTGCTCATATGTGTACTATGATAAGGATAGGCTACTGGATATTGTTAAGGCTTCATCAACAAGGAGTACGCAAATTTAAGCTATTCAACAAAAGTCGTTCTTAGAGTAAAAGTCGTTTTTAGAGTGGGAGGTATCGTGGTGCCAAAGTGTTAGAAGTATTTTTTTGTGAGGTAATAATGAGTCTTTAGATATCCTTCAGCCTTGTTAAACTAAGACTTCTTGATACCTCCAAGGATATAACAACGCGTTAGCCTCGCCCCGGGTGTTATCCCAGGACCAAGCTCCGGCGTGAGAGTAAGTATGAGGATTTCCTAAGGGTATAGTATAAATGTGTGTGTGTGGAAATGATACCTTTTTACCAATTACTGTATGTGTATTTATACTGTAGGTTGTCACTATCTGGTCGTTGCCCATGTCGCTATCTCTGACACTGTTGTTGCCGTTGGGGCTGACACTGTCTCTGACTCTGCGCCTGACACTGTTCCTGACACTGCATCTGACACCCAGGAGAATGAGACGAATTGTTCCCAGGCTAAATGCCAAATGTACTGTCAAGTCAACGACCCTTTCGGATCTGACCTCCTTCGACGTGCTAATCTTTCGGGCTCTAGCCTTCCGGATGTTTATCCGTTCGGCCATATACGTCGTCATGTCCCCCCAGTATCACGTTACTTGTTTGTGACAAGTGATGTGATACTAATCTAGTCGTTCAAGTTTATCCGTTCGGAGCTTTTGCTTCCTTTGCCCCATTGGGCAGCGCGATAAACAGTAAGCCCAAGCCCATTGGGTGAGTAGGTTAAAAATCGTTTTACCGAGATTCGTGGGATCGCGCAACGTGGCATCACGCGCCTCTTTCAACGGTCCAAATGGATCCGCGTATGCTTCTGACATGATGGGACGTCTGGCATGCCTTCCCATATGCCTATATAAGTCATTTTTACCCCATTCACTGTTTCTACTTTTTACTTTCACTCTCTCTGTCTTTTGTTGTCAGATCCTCCGGCTAGCTCAGGTGAGTTTCTCTATATTATTTGTCCTTCGTTCGCATTACCCTTCTCTTTAGTTTCCTTCCCATGGTGTCCGGTTCACAAGCACAAGTCGCTGATTCTCCGCCCAAATCGGATATGCACATTTTTACCTCCGTCATGACCGAGGAGGAGTCAGGGGGCATTGTCGCTGGGTACGGTGTTCCTCTTGACTTGCATCCTCGTCTTCCATTGTAGGGTTTTACGATGGATAACCTTCTGGCGGAAGCGATTGGTCTTTATGAGCAATATTTTGAGTTTTCTGGGGTCAGGGTTCCGTTTTCTACTTTCTTACTTTGGGTGATAAGGTATTTTAAAATGCATATTTCCCAGCTCGTACCCATTGGGTTGAATCGACTGACTATGTTTGAGATCTACTGTCGGAGCCTAGAGGTCCAGCCCACAGTCAGTTTGTTCTGTGTTTTTTATAAGTTGAATAAGCAAGGACATTGGTTTTCGTTTGAACGTCGGACGGGTCGGGGGGCACCGGGAAGGATTTTTAAAGAAACCTGTTCAAGTTTAAAGAATTGGAAAGATAGGTTTTTCATAATTGACCGAAGGGCTATTCTGGATGCGATGCCTTGGAGGCATCCGGATTCCAGTGTGTCGGATAATGCTCCGACCGACGGTTATGACGAGGCGGATGTTCAAAGATTGACGGCACATGTCGTGGAGCTCTGTCCCGTTCATTCGGGACTTTTATTCGAGGTCGGACTTACGACCATCTTGAGGTATCCTGGCTATCGACCGGAATTCAAGGATCTAGAGAAGAATGGTAACGCGATCGTCGCGATTTGTTTATTGATATGTAGGGTGCCGCTTTAGTATCCCCTTTCTAACTTTGTTGGTTGGTCCTCTTTTTTCCATTTGCAGTTGTGACCATGTCTCAATATTTGCAGTTGAGGAAGGAGCAGGGTTCAAAAATAGGTCATGGTGGACCACTGAATGATGGCGAGGAGATACCGCAGCATGTGACGCGGCCTTTGGATCCGAATGACCCTATTCCTGAGAAGAGCGGAGTACAAAAGATTGTGGAGAAATCTGACCATGTTGTTCTGGCAGCGAAAGACAAGAAGAATAAGCAATCGAATACGAAAACTGCCATCGGAGGGTCTTCTCTTTTGAAAAGGAGGAGGACAGGTCCTTCCACTCAATTGGAGCCCTCCGCTTAGTCATCTCCTAGTCGCGGGGATTCTCAAGAGACACACTATGTCACTCCGATCAATACTTCCGGACCGAAGGGGACCGCCGAGAACATTGTGCAGGAGAGTGTGGGAGGAGGTGGTGTTGGGGGTCAAGGGGAGAAATCACTTGATGAGAGAATTCCAAGTGTACATATTGTTGAAGTTTCGAATGTTGGGGAGAGGATTAACCGAGAGGCTGTCGGCCCGGAGGGAGCGGCTGTTCAAGGTATGGTTTGTTTTTATTTAGATTGTTTTTTACTTGCGTAGTGTTTTTAACCTTTGTCATGTACAGGTCATGAAGCTGGCGTGTTTGGAATCAATTTCCAGAAACCCTTTCGCCGTCGCTTCAGTCCTTTTACCGGAGGTATATATTAGCGCATATCTTTTCCATCATTCTTTCATCTAAACGTATAAACCAATTCCTTTCTTTGTCCTAGGTGGCTTCTATCAGGGTCGCCTAGCCTCAAGTGAGCCTTTTGTTCCGACTTGGGGTTTAACGGTGGACACGAGTTTGAACGGCGTCGCCTTGTGTAGAGATATGATGATAAACCTCCCCCCCCCCTTCCTTCCATGCCGAGCAGGAGGACCTAACTGATGACCAGGTGTTATGCCGGGGGTGGTTTGAGCTTAGCCGGGGATCCTTAGCTTTGGCGAATATGCTTCGTAGGTTTGAGCACTTGAGTTACAATTATGCCGGTCTTTACAAAGCTTACTCTTCATGCCAAGGTCTTGACTCTCAGCTCGCCGAGGCTCAAAATGGTCTTCGTGATCAGCTCCATGTCAACGGGAAGCTTACTCAGGATTACCAGGCCCTTCAACAGGTTCATCACGGTTGTGTCGAGAGGGAGGAAGGGATGAAGGCCAAGTTGGCTGCTTTGGAGAGGGAAGTGAGTGAGCTAAGGGCTAAGGATGGTGAGCGGGAGGATAAGGTGAGGTCTTTAGAAGCATCCTTGGCGCAGAAGACCTCCGAGTTGGAACAGTCGGAGAAGAAAGCTGCCGGATTGAGGGAGGACTTTCAAAGGACTGCCATCAAGGCTGGCCAGGAGGAGATGTTGCATTTTAACTATGTGAAAGAATTTGTTCCGGTAGTTGTTCGCTGTCTTCATGCAAGCGATGAGTATCAGAAGGCTTGGGGAGATGTGTTTAATGCTGCTATTGACTCCGGATGACTGTATGGGGTGAGGGAAGGGCGTACGGAGCAGTAGGTGAACGAAATCCTTGCGTCGCTGATGCAGGTTTTACTGACCAGGTTTTAATATTTATAAAGTCTCGTAATACCTATAGTCTACCTTAGTGCACTAACGGGCAGTGTACCCGGTCGTGTGGAGTGTAGTAATCGGTAAAGCCAAGGTCTTCCCTAGAGCTATGTGTGTTGGAATATTACTAAGTCTAGGTGTCACAGATTTATAATGGTTTCGATAGGGAATTAATTAATTAAACTACTAAAGCAGAATAAAGCAAATAAAGCAAATAAATGGTAAAGGGTAAATCAATAGAGGAGAGTGGTGATAACCTAGTTAATCCTCCTAGCTAGTTATGTCTACGTCTACTTACTTCCAATTACTTCAGGTGGGGTCAAAGTCGAGAGGACAACATTTGGTCAATTCACCCTAACCTATCAGCAAAGATGCCACCACAGGAGAAGTCAGGTGTCCCCTCATAAGTCATGTTGTTCCTGGTCCCCTAAGCCAAGTCATTAAGTACCGCTACATGCTAGATTTATAATAGTGAGTGCCCGACCGTTAGGAACTTAGACACTCACCCCCTAATTCTTAAGTTCATCCAAACGGTAGGTGATCAGTTGGTCAAATCGCACAAGTAGAAAGGGTCGTCAGTTGGTCATATCTTACCCTTCCCGTCTCAGTCCGCTCACCTAGGGTCATTTGGTCATATCTCCTAGGCAATTGGCCTCTACCGCCATTCAAAACTACCGAACCAAGGGTGACTACCAATAAACTATGCATGCATACACTTAGAAATAATTGTACGGAAGTAAAGTAAACGCAAACAAAACAATTAAGGAATCATAACTAGGCCAGTACCAAGAGGTGCTTAGCCGCTCATATTAATCATACAAACCAATTCAATATTCAAAGGTACGAAATACATGAATTGAAAGTAAAGAAAATATAAAATGCTAATGCCTATCGTAGGGGAGTGATTTCTCCCTTGGAGACAGCTCCGTATGCTCCTCTAGACCTGCCTTAAGCTTTTTCCCACATTCTCTGGTTGTTGTGTGTGGAATGGGATGATTAGAAATGCTGGAATTCGTGGGGTATTTATAGGCCAGGTCTGGGTTACGGCGTAACTAATATAAGAGTTACGCCGTAACCTTCTATTTCATCGTATATTGCACTAGATCTGCTGGTTACGGTGTAACCTAATAAGTGGTTACGCCGTAGTCTTCAATAAACTTGGTTACGCCGTAGTTGAGATATTAGTTACGGCGTAAGTATCAGCGGCGTGGAACCTCATTTGACCTAATATAGTTACGTCGTAACCTTTGGGAAGAGTTACGCCGTAACCTTCTGATAAGTTGGTTTCTGAGTCAAGCAATAGTTACGGCGTAATGTGAGAGATTAGTTACGCCGTAACTTCTTCAAAATCAGCATACTATGATAATTCTTTAGATAATTCTCCAATTCCGCGTCTCTTAAGCTCCAATGCTCGTAATTTACCTAAAAGTGAAAAACAATGGAAAACAAGCGTAAATCCATATAAATGATATAAATTACAAGCATTATCGGGGGAAATTGACACTTAATATTCAGGACTATTTGATGTTATCAAATATCCCCCCACTTGAACTCTACTTGCCCTCAAGTAGACCTTATTAGAAAGATTCATAAAAAGATATCTCCCATACCCTGGAAAATATAAGTTTACAAATCCCTTATGCTAGAATAAAATAAAGCCGAACACCTCACGAAAGGGGAACAAAACACTCAAATCTCTCAACTATTCTAAGTGTCAATTTCGGGGTGATCACTCAATCGCACAGTCATAGCATGTATTCTATCATAAGCTTGGCGGTTACACAAATCTCCACCACTAGAGTTAAGGGCTAAACAATTCTCAAAGGCAATATGGGTAGACACGACAAAGGTTAAGGGGTGACTCGTCATTACTAACATGTCACGGCAAAGTGGACAAAATCAATTATACATGACCAAATCCATGGCCAAGACACCAAAGATTGCTCGCTGCATCACCTAGACACGCTTCATGACTAAAGGGTAGGATAAGACATGGGATATATAAATGGTGTAAAATAAAAAACAAGCAGGTAGTCTAAATTTATAACCAAGTCATCACCACTTACCGTCCGCCCAAAGTTCAAGCTTTGAAGTTGATTGTACAATATTTCGTACGACCAGGCCTTCGATGGTGATCGAAGGGTATAAGGGGTGATATGCTTGCGCCAAACTTGTAGTCAATCTACAATAAGAAATAGTAGACACTTCGTTAAGTGATTGCGCAGGGGTTAGGCCCTGCGAACCACCTCCGGCGTGAGAGTAAGTATGTGATATGTGTTGTAAATAATATAGAGTATGTGAAATACTGTGTTGAGTGAACATACCATTGAAATGACTTGTCCAATCTATTTATAGGTGAAGAAAATAGGTTGGAGAGTGTTAGCACACGTTTAGGAGATCATGGGAGCGTCCCCAGATTTGTGGTAACCGCTAGGGCTTCATCCCCACTATCTCGGCCATGGCGGGGAAGATAAGGAAATAGTGGGAACGTGGGGGAAGACCAAGTCAAGGTTCTCCTTTGTCTTGGCGCCTTCAAGAGAAGACACCGAAGGGCATAGGCCTTCGGCTGGCGAATTCCAAACTGGTAACCATGTCAATGATGAATGGTTTTACGCCACCAATGACTTATGAAGAAAGACTTGGGTCTTCGTAATGCAAGTTCGACTGAGGCCGAAGGGGGGTCCTTCGACCTGATCGGAGGGTACGTCATCAAGCCCCCCAGTATTGCTTACGACTCAGAAATAGAAACGAAACCTCCCCTTCGTCACAAAAACGAACGAATATGAAAAGTCTTGTACCTATTGACCGTAATTAATGCAAACACTTATCCTAACTACTCCCTTTTTCTTGGTAAAAGAAAACTTCATTTCAAAATTTAAAAAGAGTTTGAAATCCGGTGGTAAGGGGATAAGTCATGACACGTGTAGGGCTGAGATTTAACATATGTGAGGGTATATAAAGTTAAAAAACAGTAAAACCCTAACATTATTTTATCTTACGCCCAAGTTTTTCACCTACTAAAACCTCTTCCGATCAAGATTTCGATCAAACAAGGTAAAGTGTTCCTTCGTATCTGTTTTCAAATACTTTATTGTGGATTTTAGAAGGATCAATGTCTACAAATTAAAAATTTGTAATCAAACAACAAGGTTGCACCTTGACAAGGGAGGAGCTTAAAGCGTTCCTCACCGATTACCCAATTCCAAAAGAGCATAAAATCATGTTACCTAGTAGAAATCAAGGGATTTTTTATGCCCCTGAAAACTATGTAGGCTTATATACCCATGCATTCACCACCTCCAACCTTAGGATACCCTTGCATCCTTTGATCTTAAAATTCCTCCAGTACTATGAGGTACACATATCTAGGTTCAACCCTTTTGGCCTAGCCAAGCTTACGACAGACATTGTGATGTGCAAAGCTTATGGGTTTGAACCATCATTAACCGTGCTTAGGGGTTTTATGAATTTATACCCTGGAGGAGATTGGTTGACCTTGGCTAAGAGGGGTGAAAGGGATGTGCCCATTCTCATAGATAGGCCATTTACAAACATCAGGAACTAGAAAGGCAAGTTCTTTTATATCCAAAACACCATTATCCCTCCGACTTTGCCTGCATTGTTAAACCCAGAGTTCCAATATGATGAAAAAAGGTTCAACGATCCCTTGCCCTATACTGTGAGGAGGAATCCTTTGTATCATCGTTTGGCTCGTCATCCAGCTGATTGCCAAACATTCCCTGAGCCAATTCTGTTCATGGCTGGCCTTGCTGAAATATGGGAGGGATCTCCTTTGGTACCTGAGATTATTTGTGATGGAGAAAGTATGTATTTTTTTTATTAAAATAAGAAATAAAAACTTATCTTTCTGATATTTATCTTATTTGCTCCTTCGCGCAGAAATGTCATTCAGAAACTTTGTGGTAGCTGGTGGTGCAAAGGAGGTGAGCTTCATTCCAAAGAATCCCCAAGAGACGAGCTATGGCGTGGGCTCTCCATCAGTGTCAATAAATGACAATGATGTGGAAGCCCAGCCCATCGAACCTGTATCCTCTGCTCCTCCGTCAAAGGAACCCATAGATGTGGAAGACCAGCTTGTGGAGAATGTTGATGAATCTGATGAACCAGTCTCCGAAGGACTGTTGGTCATCGTAGGACCCTCCGGCATTGGTGAGAGGGTCCGAAGCAGGAAAGGTACCGATGCAAAAGATGTGAAGTCCGCTTCGAAGAGGAAGCTTATTCTACCTACTCCTCCCTCTCGAACTACCCGGTAAAAGAGTGCCCAGGGTAAGGCTGTGGTATTTCCGGCCATCGAAGGGCCCAGTGGTGATGATATCCATGGTAATGTTTCTTGCTTGTAACAAAAAATTAGATACCAGTAATAATATGTTAACACATTTATATATGATGCAGGACTTCCTGATACGAAAGAACTTCCCTCTCCCTTAGCTTGTCATCAACTCGTGGACCATGTAATCCCACCCAGCTAGAAGGGGGTGATGAACAACATGTCCATGTAAAGGCTCTGCGACCTTCATGACAAAAGTTATGTCCGACAGTGCATGCTAGACAACCAACTCAATGCTAGGACAAGGGAGCTGCTCTGTGCTGTCACCAAAGCTCGAGAAGAAATGGATGTTATGCTGAGAAGTATGCAGACCTGGAGAAGAAGTGTAAAGATGCCTTGGAGGATTTTGACAAGAACCCCTTGGTGCAAGATCTCAGAGCTGATAATGAAAAGCTCAAAGGTTAACTGGCAGCGAGCGAGGCTGAATGCAACAGGCTAACTATCGAAGGCTCAAAGGTCGTAGGCTATAAAGAGCAGATATCTGTTCTTTCATCCAAATGTGGAGGCCTCGAAGGAGAGAGAGCGAAGCTGTTGGACCAAGAGATCAAGCTCAGAGAAAAGGTAGATGGGTTAAACCTTCGTCTGAAGATGCTGAAGAAGGATAGGGTGGACTTGGTAACCAAGGTCATCCCCTACGTTGCCATGGAACTTTACCATAGCGATGATATGGGGATTGCAATTAGGAACCTGGTGAATGCAGCCATATTCCATGGCAAGTGTACCACTTTGGAGGAGATAGTTGCGACGGAGGAACCGGTGAAGCTGCAGGAAGTTCCTTACTACATGGAAACTCATGAGAAAGAGTATGATGATGCAGGTAATCACTTAACTGCTTTAGAGTTCCCTTTCCTTACATAAGTGACGAAGGACCCAGCAGCCTCTATTAAGGACCTGCTGGCCAAGAAGCCAAGGAAAGTCCAGCCTCCGTCTCCTTCGAAGAAGACTCCGTCACCCAAGGCTCCATCCCCAGGTTCAGCTGATCCCACTCATTCCAAAGTTTGATGAAGGCAACCATGTGGTTGTAATTTGATCCCCAGGGTGGTATGTACCCTGTTTAAAACAATTTGTCTGTGTTCCTTTCCAGGCTTTGTGCCTGATGAAACAATTAACATTTGGTGTGTGTGATGTAGGCTACGGCCTAAGACAATGTTTTACTTGGTTGGATCGTTAAGGCTACGGCCTGTTTAGACTAGTTAAACTAGTCATTAATCTACATTAAAGCCACTAGGGCTTGCATTTTGTCATGTGTGATTCTTCTCTTTTTATTTTACTTGCGTAAAAAAAATTTTACAACCTAAGGCGTATGGTAGATGCATAGCCTCATTGTGTGTAGTTACTTCACCAAGAATATTAGCAATCGTATAATTTGACTGCTGACAGAGGGTTGCGACCCACTCCATCTTAGTCCTTTGGGCAGCGAAAGGTTTAAAATACCTTAAGGCCATATAGGAAAGTTAATGTGAAATTGAGGTGGATGGTATGCATATGAGCAAGACATGTTGTTAGTCTTTGTACATCCCTTCGACATTGAAACTTATAAAGCGACTTGGTGGACAAATCTTTGTTGTATTGAACGAAACAAGAGATTTGAGGGAAATGTGTTATATCATTAAGTGGGTAGGGAGGATTACATCATTTTAAGAAATGAATACTAGACGCCTACCATTAATGTTTCTTTCCCCAAGTGAGAAGAATGCAAATACATTGATTGAAAGCAAAGTAAAAATGTCCTTAGACATTGTAAGTTTCATACGTAGAACTTACAAAGGGTAGTGCCATTCCAGGTTCTATCAATAGCGTCTCCATCCAAGGTTTCCAGCTTGTAGGCTCCGTTGCCATATGCTTCCTTAATAACGTAGGGCCCTTCCCATGTAGGTCCTAGTTTACCCTGGTACTCAGCTTTACTTGCGCTGTTGAGTCGGAGGACGTATTCCCCTGGTTTGAAGGTCGAAGGCCGAACCCGACTGTTGTAGTATCTTTCAATTTTTTGCTTATGGATAGCCTCCCTAATTGAGGCTATTTCCCTTCTTTCTTCGAGTAAGTCTAGGTTGCTACGGAGTCTTCCTTCGTTGTCTGCTGCTTCGAAGTTCATGACCCTTTCTGTTTCGATACTTACTTCCGAAGGGATGACATCTTTCGTGCCATATGTCAAGCTAAAAGGCGTCTCCCCATGACTTGACTTTGTATGCGTTCTGTGAGACCAAAGTACTTTAGGTAGTTCATCTACCCAGCCGTGGTGACTGTATCCCAGCCTTCGTTCTATTCCTTGGATGATGTCCCTGTTAGTAACTTCCACTTGTCCGTTACCTTGAGGATCATAGACGGAAGTGAAGGATTGTTTGATATTCAGGCCTCTGCAAAACACTGGGAATACCCCTTCGGCGAACTGCTTCCCATTATCTGAAATGATGATGTGGGGTACTCTGAACCAACAGATAATATGTTCCCACACAAACTTTTCCATGTGCCTTCCTGTGATGGATGTCAAAGGCTTCGCTTCCACCCATTTAGTGAAGTAGTCGATGGCTACGACCAAGAACTTTACTCCTCCTGGAGCAATTGATAGAGGACCTACGATGTCTATCCTCCTTTGGCTGAAGGGCCATGCGGACGTCACAGAGGTCATATCTTGTTTTGGTAGCCTTGGAACCCTTGAGTGAACTTGACAGGCTTCACACTTCTGAATGATTTCGACAGCGTCCCTGTGCATCGAAGGCCAGTAATATCCGATCCTCGTGATTTTAGAAACAACGGAGCGGGGTCATGCGTGAAGCCCGCAGGATCCTTCATGCACTTCTTGAATGATGTTGGCGGCTTGCCTAGGTCCTACACAACGAAGCCATGAGGACAAAAAGGATCTTCGGTATAGATAGTTCCCTATGATTCTGTACTGCGATGCTTTGATGCGGACCTTTCGAGCTAATTTCTTATCCTCCGGCAGTATACCACTTATTAGATATTCTCTAATTGGAGTCATCCAATTTGAGTCTTCCTCCAGTATTACGTCAGACACCTCCTTTAGGACGATGGACCTATCTGCCAACACTTCGACCAGAACTTCTTTAGTTAAATGAGCAAATGCCATTGATGCCAATTTTTCTAAGTGCATCCGCCTTCTTGTTTTGATTTCTCCGAACATGCTCTATGTTGTATGATGTAAACCCTTCGAGCATTTCCTTGGCCTTATCCAGGTATTGCTTGATTACAGGTTGTCTCGCCTCGTAGGAGCCTTTTATCTGATTGGCCACCAGTTGTGAGTCAACAAAAATGGCCAAGTCTTCTACCTCCATGTCCTTAGCCAATCGGAGGCTTGCTAGCAAGGCTTCGTACTCTGCTTCATTGTTAGTTGCATCGAACTCAAAGCGGAGTGCATAAGTGTACTCCTTCCCTTTGGGGTCAACAAGCATGAGACCTGCGCCAGAACCGTCGGAGCTGGAGGCTCCGTCAGTATAAAGTTTCCACCCTTCGACCGCCTTATTAGGCTTCTTTTCAGCAACTTTTGTGTCCTGCTTTGGTTCGGAGGGTGTTTCTGCTAAGAAGTCTGCCAATATTTGCCCTTTGACCGAGTTTCTACCCTTGTATTCAATTTCATGCTCTCCTAGCTCGATAGCCCACTTAGCTATCCTTCCAGATTTCTCCGGCTTCAAAAGTATTTGCTTAATGGGTTTGTCGGTAAGTACGGTTATGGGGTGAGCTTGGAAGTACCTTCGAAGGCGCCTCGCAGCGTGGACCAAAGCCAAAATTAGCTTTTCCAATGCTGGATAATTTAGCTCAACTCCCTGTAGAACCCTACTAACGAAGTAGATAGGTATTTGCTTCTTCTCCCTTTCTGCCAACAACACAGCGCTGATGCTTTCGAAAGAGGCTGCGATATACATGGACAAGACTTCTCCTTTGATTAGGGCGGTAAGTGTAGGTAGAATAGTCATGAATTCCTTGAGCTTTTGGAAAGCAGCTTCTGCGTCTGTACTCCACTGAAATGTCTTTTTATCCGTGCATCCTTTGAGTGTTTTAAAAAATGGCAAAGATCTGTCTGCACCCTTCGATAAGAACCTGCTGAGGGCTGCTAGCTTTCCGTTCAGACTTTGCACTTCCTTTAGGGACTTAGGAGGCTGCAAATCTGTGATGGCCTTAACCTTCGAAGGGTTGGCCTTAATACCTTGCTTGGTGATTAGATGTCCTAAAAATTGTCCTTCTTCCACACCGAAGGAACATTTCTTGGGATTTAACTTCATGTTGATGGCGCGAAGCTGGTCGAAGGTTTCCTTGATGTCGGAGAGCATATCCTCCTCCGTTCTGCTTTTGATAACCATATCGTCTACGTACACCTCTAGGTTCCTACCTATCTGCTTGTGGAAGGCTTTGTCCACTAAACGTTGGTAGGTGGCCCCTGCATTTTTTAAACCAAAAGGCATCTTTTTGTAACAATAAACACCTTTTCTTGTAAAAAAGGTTGTCTTCTCTTCGTCTTCTTCCGCCATTTGTATCTGATGGTAACCCTTATAAGCGTCCAGAAAACACTTCAGCCGAAACCCTGACAAGGATTCTACTTTCCAATCGATTTCTGGCAGAGGATAGCAGTCCTTCGGACAGGCCTTGTTAATATCTGTGAAGTCCACACACATTCGCCACCCTCCGTCATGCTTCTTGACCATCACCGTATTGGCTACCCAAGTTTGATACTTCACCTCCCTGAGTATGCCTGCTGCTACGAGTTCATCTACTTCTTTGCATGCTGCAACATTTCTTTCAGGAGCCAGGCTTCGACGCTTTCGCTTGATAGGTTCAATATGTTTGAACTCATTAAGCTTGTGTTTAGTGCCGAAGGGCTTTCCGTCTATGGTGAGAGTTCTGGGTACTCCCGTCATGTCAGAGTAGGTCCATGCGAAGACATCTGTATTGGCCCGTAGTACCTTTTCCAATTCGGCCTTAAAGGAAGTAGGGAGTTGCTTTCCTATTACCACCGTCTGATCAGGATAGAGATCGTTTACTACGATGCGTTCTTCAGAATCAGTGCAGCTGAGAACATCTTTTGGAGGCTCTTCCAAAACTTGTTTGACCCTTTTGCCTACTTCCGTAGGCTTCTTCACGTTGTAGCTAGAGAAAACCGTTCCAATACCGAAAGGTGTTTGGAATTTGACCGCGGCATGTATAGTGGAGACAACGATGCCCATCTTCTGCATTGCCGTTCTCCCTATCAATAGGTTGTAGGGAGATTCAGACCTTACGATCGTGAAAACCAGAGTTTCTGTTCTTTTTAGCTTTCCTTCTCCAATCGTAACCTCTAGAGGGACTTCTCCCAAGGGCCATGAGTGTTCCCCTGAGAACCCTACTAAGGGTACCTTTGAATCTACTCTCTTCGACCTTATCGAAGGCTTGAGCTTTAGAAAGCAGCGTTCGTAGATCACTTCACAAGAGCTACCACAGTCTAGGTAGGCCTTGTTTACTTCTCTGTTGGAGATCAATACCTTGATGACCACGGGGTCATTTGAAAGAACTTTCCCTGTGATTGAAGGAAAAGTGACATCTCCTACTCTGCATAATGCCTCCTCCGCTTCTTTCCTCTTTAAACCAGAGTCACCTTTGTACACCATGAGGATGGGTGCTTCGGCAGGCGTGGTGTCTTTCCCCAACTGTGTGTCGGAGACCTCTTCTTTACCCTTCTTTATACCTTTCACCAAATGTCCCAATTGGCTGGACTTCACGGCCTCTTCTATCTGTTTCTTGAGTTCTCTGCAATTTTTGGTGTCGTGTCCGTAATCGTCATGGAAGTAACAGTATTTGGAAGTATCTCTGGGCCTTCCTCTGTTTGCCAAGCGAAAGGTCTTCACAGCCTTTTCCGTAGCAAGTATCTCCCTTGGAGATTTGGACAGATTAGCCAAGAGCCCGTGGTTGATGTTTTTATGGTACGGTGTAAACCTGTCCCTTCCTTTGTGTCTGTTCTTTGACCCTTCCCATGAAGGATGCTTCGGGGCTTTACTGTGACTTTCTTTATTTTTGACCGGAGCCCCGTTGGTAGACACTTCCTTGGCTTCGATCCAGGTGTACGCCTTCTCCACTAAACCCTTATAAGTTGCAGGAAGGTCGGTGGAGAGGAATTCAACCAAACTTCTGTTTCGAAGGCCATGCACGAAGCCTGAGATGCGTTGGTCTTCTTGCAAGCCCATTATTTGTAAGGTTTCATCGGTGTATCTGGTAATGAAACCCCTGGTGCTCTCGTTTTCCTTCTGCTTGATGTTGTGCACTGTTAGGTGCGTTCTTGTAAACTTTTTCTGTTGGCTGAAATGTGATCTGAATTTCGCCTTGAGATCATCCAAATTCACAATGCTACCTGGTTTCTGCCCGTTCCACCATATACGAGCAGAGTCTCGTAGGGTATATGTAAACATGTGGCAAGCAACGGGCATAACCCACTTCTGCATTCTGATAGCCCTTTCGAACAGGTGTAAGAAGTTATCCGGGTCCCCCTTCCCATCATAAGTACCAATATGTGCGGGCATTTTCAACCCATCAGGCAAAGGATAGTCTTCTATCCATCTTACGAAGGGTGTTGTGGAGCCCATGGGCTCCGAATAAAGGCAGTTATAAGGTGGCATGTAAGTAGGGGCAGCATGGTACGGGTTATGATTTAGAGGTATTCCAACAGGGTTTTGGTTAACATATTGAGGGTAAGCAGTAGGTATATAAGGTGGGTGACTTCCGACAGGGTACGAAGGATATACCATAGGTTGCCCGTAGGGCATGCTTCCGCATGGTTGAGTAAAACTGGGGTTGCTAGCATGCCCATTAGGTGGGGGATAGACCCCGTGAGGGTAAGATTGAGCCTGAAAAGGAGGATACATACCATGAGGAGGAAGATTTCCTCCCCCATTCATTTGAGATGGATTGCCTTCTACGCAGGATGCGTGAGAAGGCTGCAACGGAACCCCCGCCTCAGTTCTTCCCAGATGAGCCGCCAAAAGTGGTGGCAAATTAACCTCCGTAGTATCCCTTCGGTGACTCCTTCCATTGGAGCCTTCCATCGTTCCTTCCCTTCCTGCCGGAGCCCTCTCCGGAACATCTTCAAAACCAACCGACCTTCCACTCGGCCTTCGACTGCTCGGAGACCCTATCCTTAGCACTGAGCGTGTAGCCCCAGGAGCCAAGGGCCTAGGCTCTATTTCCAACTCTTCGTCCTACTCATCGCTTGAGTATTCTAACTCCCTACGCATCTCCACATTCTGAGCTTGCCTCCTTCGAGCCCTCAGTAAAGATTCTAATGCTTCGATGTTAGCTTCGACAAACGCTGGACTGATTACCGGTCCAGGGTTAGCCGAGGTTGAAGCATGGTTGTTGGGAGTTATTTCAGGGTGAGATCGTGTGGTAAAGGTGGATGCGGTTATATTGGGAAGGTTGTTAGGATCATTGACTGGGATTGGTGTCAAGGTCGAGAAACCCGGAGGGGGTGTATCCTCTCTTCCTTGATTCATGCCGTGAAACTAGTGAGAGTGATTGACTGGGTGTAAGTTTGGAATAACGAGACCAATAGTAGCGGGTCCCACGGATTGCGCCACTGATTGTACAATATTTCGTACGACCAGGCCTTCGATGGTGATCGAAGGTTATAAGGGAGGATATGCTTGCGCCAAACTTGTAGTCAATCTGCAATAAGAAATAGTAGACACTTCGTTAAGTGATTGCGCAGGGGTTGGGCCATGCGAACCACCTCCGGCGTGAGAGTAAGTATGTGATATGTGTTGTAAATAATATGGAGTATGTGAAATACTGTGTTGAGTGAATATACCATTGAAATGACTTGTCCAATCTATTTATAGGTGAAGAAAATAGCTTGGAGAGTGTTAGCACACGTTTAGGAGATCATGGGGGGCGTCCCCTGATTTGTGGTAACCGCTAGGGCTTCATCCCCACTATCTCGGCCTTGGCGGGGAAGCTAAGGAAATAGTGGGAACGTGGAGGAAGACCAAGTCAAGGTTCTCCTTTGTCTTGGCGCCTTCAAGAGAAGACACCGAAGGGCATAGGCCTTCGGCTGGCGAATTCCCAACTGGTAACCATGTCAATGATGAATGGTTTTACGCCACCAATGACTTATGAAGAAAGACTTGGGTCTTCGTAATGCAAGTTCGACTGAGGCCGAAGGGGGGTCCTTCGACCTGATCAGAGGGTACGTCATCAGAAGTCAAGAAACCGGATCATGAAATACAAGGTAGATGTGTCATTAGAGGACATCGTGATGGGCACACTACCTTTTCTCCAATCGTTGGCATAATTACCAACTCTAATCTTCAAATGTGACCGAGGTGGCCTCCTCGATACTAAATCTATAAAGCTCATAATATAGTGCTTATAACATCGCACTTTAAAATAACTAAATCATAACAGTTTTTTTTTTTTTTTTCGAATCACTTTTTTTTTTTTTTTTTTTTTTTTTAACATAACAATAATTATTAAACATAATATCCCCCACTTGAGATGAACAATGGGAATTCGGGGGGTCTTCAATGATCTTCAGGAATGTTGTCGATGAATGCGTGATTTCCAAACCTTTCCACTTGAACCTTGAACTTAGGCAAATGATGACTTCCCAATCACAAATAAATACTACATGGTAGGCTAAGGTGTATAGGTTTATCGAAACAATATATCGGGGTTAACAAAATGAAAGGAATGGCTCATATGGGTGTATCTAGGGGTATCTTGCACTAAAGGTGAGTGCAACAAAAGGGTTTCACATGGGGGTCGAGAAGTCGAGGTGACTAATCGATAGACACACAATGGTAGGCTGTTTGGGTGATAATCCTATAATATTGCCTTCTAAAACTGAAAAGTCCAAATACATCGAGCTAACTCAACATACCTCGTCTATGGTCTCGAAATGATGCAAAGGTCAAGTTCTAAAGTTTACAAGCTACTGGCACACTCATAATTTGGTGGATTTGGGGTAAAATATTGGAAACGGATAAGGCTAATCTCACCATATAATATCAAGGGTTGTATGTGCTCGGCTAAGGTCTAATCTAGTTAGGTTAAGAAAAACATGTCAAAATTTTAAAAATGACATAATTTTTCAAAATAAACTATAAAAACGAGGGCAAAATAATGTTCAAGAGATAATTCTACTCCCGTCCCCCCACTTGAATTGTACAAAGTCCCTTTTGTACTAAGCATTAAATAAAGGTGAAGAGAAAAGTAGAATTAGAGCGAGAACTTCCTTTAAATTTGCTCCAAAAAGAAAGAAGCCCCACGAAAAAGAGACGTGCCTTCGTATAAGCATCATGAGCAAACTTCAATCCCTGAAATCACAATACCGACAAGCATAATTCTAAAAAGAAAAAAAATGAAAAATGAAAAACAAACCTAACTCACTTTCGTAGGAATCACGGTTGCATTTAGTACATGCAACAAGCCTTTTAAACCACTTGGTGTCCCAAGTGGACGAGTGAAGTCTCGTGAGGGTTTACAGGGAACACACCCACAAAGTTCATTTAAAATACTAATACAAGGTTATTGTGTTTTAAAATGAAAGAATTAAAGCAGAGGAAGGTTATGTCGTAACTCTTATGAGGGAGTTACGCCGTAACTGGTAAAACCTGGCATAAGCTGCAAAGTGAGTGGTTACGGCGTAACCACTGAGATGGTATTACGTCGTAATTATTAATGCATTAAGAATTCTGCTGCCAAAAGTTGGTTAGGGCGTAATCATAAAGATGAGTTACTCCGTAACTCTGGTCAGATCAGCAAACTGCAGCAGCAATTACTTCCTCGTTTCCTGCAAAAATGGTTAGAAAACACAAAACCCTACAGAAATAGAAATAAAACAAAAGAAAGGGATAATTCGGGTTGTCTCTCGGAAGAGCACTTTTCTTTATTTACGAGTCTTTAAGTTAGACTCAGAGCCGCGGGGCTTCTATGGGGGCCTTTGGACTTCCCTGACTTCTTCAATGTCTTTCATTAAGTTATTCCGGATCCAGGTGACATTGGAAGCGGTGCGGTCGTATTCCTTGATTCCCAATTTCCGAACCTTGCAAAATTTTTCGTCTGTCCCCAAGTGTACCTAGTGAAGACGAATCTTTCGGCGAAAATTGGTGGTGGTTTTCTATATTGTATCCCAAGTAGCTTACACCTGTTTTGCGCATACTCCTCATCTTCAAGGTCAGTTATACTTACCTTGTACCGTGGCTCCTTGTCAATGGTTCCTTTAATGCAGTAGTCTTTAGTTTCAATTGAGTTATCCACATGCCCGTAATTGCAATCTTTTCTCGTGTCTGCCTTGTTATCAAATGTTGAGTTACCAGTATCGTGAAGAGTCTCTTCATTAGGATTATCTTCATTCATGCAGTCCTTCCAAATTTTATTTTTAGTGGACGTATCAACTTTTCCATATTTGATTTTTACCCAATCGTTAAATCTTAATCTACCTGACCATTATACCTCGGTTCGTTTATGGTCAGTTGTTGAATTCCATAGAAATTCTTCGGCTCCTACTCTTTTGGTATTGCTTCCTCTATTACAGTTTTCGTCTTAAGGATTACACGAGGCCCAAGAATCCCTATCAGTGGTCTTAATCATTTCACACCAATGCTTTCGACCAATGAGCCCCTGTCCAGTGGTTGTTGTTACGTGATTATTCTCATAGGGTTTGCTGAGACAAAGATCAGTCCATATTTTCCTTTTATCATCATCGCTAACCTCTCCATACTTAATTCGTATCCAAACTTCGAATGTTATCTCTTTGTCATTGGTTGAGGACCATAAGTATTTGTTGTTTTTTGTTCTTTCCTTGTCGTGTCCCCCGTCACAGATGTCTGAGTAAGGGTTGCATGAAGCCCATAGATCAAATCCTTTACCGTGGTCAACATGGATAGCTTTACACCAATGATATTTTAATTTGGGGAAGTGCTTGTAATCTACTTTCTGAATTTCGTGCCATATTTCGTCAAACTCGTTTTCCATATTTTTTGAGTTGTCATCACGTTGTATTTCTCCTTTGTTGTGTTCCTTGGTTTTCTTTCCCTGCATGTTATGATGATTAGTAGCGTAGTGCTTGGGAGGAACAATTTTTCCCCTTTCTTGATAACACAAACAGTTTCCACTGGATGACATTTTCCAACATCATCCATATTTAGTGTAAGCTTTTTATCGTTTATTTTCAAAAACATTAATCTTGGCACGAGCAGTAGCAAGAAGAGGTCTTCCCAAAATTAATGGGATGTCGAGGTCTTCTTCCGTATCTAAGATAACAAAGTCGACAAGAATAGTGAAATTACTGATTTTGATGAGCACATTCTCAACTATTCCTCTAGGGATGCTAACTGTTCTATCAACCATTTCTATAGTCATGCAAAGAGGTTTGATAGGTCCAAGATTTAATCTCTTACACATAGAGAATGGCATGATACTAATACTATCCCCTAGGTCTGCCAAGGCATTGATATTATGTAAATTATTAATAGAGCAAGGGAGAATGAAACTTCCTGGGTCTTTCTCCTTGAGAGGGATTTTATTTAGAATGACTGCAGAGCACCTTGCGTTTAATTTCACTTCATTTTCCGTAGCCGCTTCAGCTTCCGTCTGTAATTCATCCTTATGGAAGCTTGTCATGAATTCAGCTTGTTTTTGCAATCCGGAAAGTTCTTCTTCATCGAACCTGAAAGAGGTATAGAGAGGTTTTCCATTTCCGGAGTATATGGCATTACAGCAACTATCATCAAATGAATTGTTAACTTCATCATCCTTAATCATTTCGTTGTCCTCCCGATCCATATGTTGTTCAAGGAGAGAGGTTCTAGCATCCTGGAATTTTTTGAACAACGCGTTTCTTTTGGCTTGCCGTATATCGTCTTCTTCCAGATACTTACTTATTGATTCCTCGAGCGAAGAATTTCTTGCCAAGAAGGAATCTTGATAGAAGGGTTTCCCTTCTCCATACATTACCTTTTCGACTCGGGGGTTTATATTTCTTGTAGGAAAATCCCCGGGTTGGCCCCAGTCTTACTTTTATTGCATCTTGAATAATCTCACATGTCACCCACCAAGAGCTTGTTTGATGTTGGCTCTAGAGGGATTTCCATTGTTGGAATCACTCATAAACATTAATTCAAGTGTTAGTGATTCATATGTAATAGTTAGCTTAATATGGCTTTTATGTTAGTAATCATGCCAAGGCTTATGTAGAATGCCCATGAGCCTTGGCCCAAGTCCAATAAGGAAAGGAAGGGACTAGGAGTGTTGCCCTAGCTCCCTCTCCTATAAATACCTTGTAATAACCCTCACTTGAGGGTTGGTTGTTCAATTCACTCTCATTCTCTACGCATAAAATTTCATATACTCTATACGTGTGTGTTTGTGATTGTTCATCCGATCTCTTCTTTCTATTTCTTCTATTTTGATGCTTGTGTTACTAATATGGTGACCTAACAGTGGTATCATTCGCCAAATAGTTGGGTGAATCGTTTTTGTTGTTAAAGTGAGTTTCAGTCTTACGCGTAACAACGGTTCCAACTTTGGTTCGCTTAAAAACTTATTTTTTACACTTTTCAATCCAAGATTCTTGTACTTTCAATGTTTTAAGGTGTTAAAATAACTGTTTTTGGCAAAAAGTTTCAAACTTTACGTGTGGATCATTGTTTTTAAGCTAGGTTTTTTACGTGGGTATTGTTCTACGCATAACTGTTTTATAAGCTTTGGATCATCAAGTTTCACACTTTTGTGTTATTTTGGTGATATTGAAGCTATTTCATCACAAAAATCTGGTTTGGAAACATCGGTTGGCAGAAATCATTTTTGGCTAATTTCTACGCGTAAGTGAAACCCTAATCTTACGCGTAACTGTTCCTTGGTTTGATCTTCAACTTCGTGGATTACTCAGTGTTTTTCTTGCTTGGATAAGCCTGAAAACACTTCGACTTTGGATATCTTTTGCACTGTGATAGCGTAAAAGATCTTTTGGGTAAAACCCTAAAATTACGCATAAGCTTAAGCTTACGCGTAGAACTCATTACGCATAAGATTAATCTTACGCCTAAGCTCTGTCTTACGCATAAGGTAATCCTATGCCTAAGTTTTCTACGCTTAACTTTCTGTTTACGCATAACTTTAGTATTTTCTCATACGAGCACACAATAATTAGATAATAGATTAATCGGTAGAAATACCAACCCCCCAAATCTAAACCCCGAGATTCGTACCTTTCCATTTCCAAAAATACATACAAAGATAAAAAAAGAATCTTCCTCAACCCCAACCTTAGCGTAGTAACTCCTCACTAGCATTCCTATTCCCCTAGAGAACGATATCAATTCCCGTAGCTTACCCTAATACTACACTACAACGATTAGGTTCACTGCCTAGGGTGTTGAAAAACTTGCTCGACGAAAAGGAAGTTTCTTTGACCCCGAACGACGCGTGTAGCGTTATCAAGTTTTTGGCGCCGCTGCCGGGGAATAGAATAGCTAGTTAGTAGTCCACCTCGTTTAGGTTTCCTTACTTGATTCCTATCAAGTAAGCTTTTTTCTCATTTTTAGCTTCCTTGTAGTCTATCCCCCTTCTTTGTGTTTGTGTTCGTAAAACCCTTTTCATTTGTCGCTATGACAAGTGAAGTTGCATTTGAATCATTAAAAAATAAGGAACAATTGAATTTTGCAGATTGGATTGCTTTTTATTGTTCTAATGAATTTGTGAGTGATCTTAGAGATATCCAAAAGGAGACGGGTGTAAGGTTGGATGGATTTGATAAATTTTGTGCTTGTGTGGCTTCTATTCAACGATCATTGTTAGAATCAACTCCTTTTAGTGAGATCCTCTGGAAAAAATTTGAGAAAAGCCTCCTAAGCATAAACCATCAGTTGTCACAACTTGAGAAAATGGATAAGGAGGATTTATCCAACCTTAGGCACCATGATCAAAAAGACCTAGTTTTTAAGAACATGGAACCTAAACCCGAACAAGATTGTGAGATGGTTAGAGTTGAACCACCTATTTGCATGTGTAGGATAGATTTCAAAACATATGACACACATGAGGAATCCTTTAGGCAAATAGAACATAGTGATCAAATTTTTTAGACTGATTCTTATGAATCAGACCAAGAATTTGAAATGGTTAAAGAAGGATTTGAGATACTTAGGAGTGTATTTGGGTTAGATCATACTAAAACACATGATGAAATTTTAAGAGATCTAGATATAATGGAGAATGAGGTGGAAACTCCAAGCCCACAAGCCCTACCATCACTTGAGGAACACACATCGCCTATAACTTACCCGGGAGAAGTAGAAGTGACTATAGGAACCCCGATTGATATAGAACCTTTGGACCAAACGCCACTAGAGAATGTAGGTTTAGATGCTTGTTGTCATGACCTCTCTCTTAGTCCTAGGGAAGTTCCTAATTTTGATGAAACGGAGCCTCAACCAAAAACCTTACCCAATTTTCCGTCTTTAGATGTGAATCTTGGAATTGAATTAGGCCCGAATCCACCCATCAAAATAAGTAATCCGGGTAGTTGCTTGGTAAAGGTGGTAGACTCTAGGCCATGTAGAGTGGAAGCTAATATAGGAGTAACCCATGACCTTACACACTTATATCACCCATTCATGGTTGATAACAAGAAACATTATGGGTTTAAACCGGGTTTATTAGGTCAAGATGGATCCTTAACAAAGAATCTTTTGAAGTTGATAGAAGATGATCCATTTTTAGGAGAGAGATTTGATTCACCCGCTACACCCATGAAATTAGGTAAGGTTAGAATGAATGGAGCACACCCCTTTGAGCATATAAATCACCCATCACCTTCACCTCACGTGGAAAATTTCCACCCTAAGGGTGTGTATTGCTACTATCACCCGCACTTAAACTTAAGTGTAGGGAAAACCTCCCCTTTATCCGTTAAATAAGGTTAGAGTCAAGCTCGTGACTCGAACAAAAACAAGCGCTTCTTGGGAGGCAACCCATGTGTATTTGTTTTTCATTTTTATTTTTGTGTCATATATCTTTTATTGATTGTTTATTCTCATGTTTAAATTTGTAAGAATGCTTTATTTTGTTTTTAACCTCGTCTTAATCACATATAAAGGTATTTTACATAAAGGATAAGTGTATGGAGGATTACACACGTTTTCAAAAGAAACGTAAACATGAGAATTGCAATTAATTAAAAGATGTACATGTGTGTTTGTTCGAGTCAAATGCTTGTATCGAGTCATAATGGATGTTTTGCAGAAAATTTTTCCAGATTTTAAAGATGTAAATTTTCCAGAATTTTTTCCAGAAAATCGCAGACCAATTTTTGTCAGGATAACCTGACGACGTCAGGATCGCAACCTGACGGCGTCAGGAAGGAGCAAAAACAACAGATTACTTTTTTCTCGTTTTCTGAGCTACTTATAAATTTTGGAATTTTCCAGGTCTTGATTTTCCAAAAATTCTGTAAACATCCATTCCACAAGCATTATATCCTAGTTTAGTAGAGTCTTATATATATTATTACCGCTGATTTTACGCGAAGGTTTCGTTTGTTTTTTTCAAGTGTGCAGGTTTTATTTATCAAGAAGAAGATACATAAGGTTGGAAGGAGCTTTTCACGCATATATTCTTCTTGGAAAGGATTTAACCAATACTTCACACACGGATCCTACCGAGCTAATCAGGGGAGTATTAGTTTCTTTCGTTTTTTATTACCTTCTATTATCAAAACTTTGATACTTTCGGGGAACATTATGGACAATGTTCAGTTTAAGTGTAGGGAGGGAAAATAAAACGGGAACTTTGAAACTATGCTTATCCTTGACTATTTGCTTTGTCCAATTGTATTTGTGTAATAAACCATGAGAAAATGTCGGTTAGGGTAATTTTGGCACCAAATTTAAAAATTTTCATGACATATATGAGTGGGCCATTAGTCTTAACAAAAGCGTCTCACGGATAGGAAGTTACATGACTAGCACAAAAACCCTTTACCACCTAAATTCCACCCAAAATGTGAGGATCACCCTTAGATTAGTAGAAATTAAAGCATTCATCTTTAATGCTTAGTGTGTGAACCGGTAGTATATTAGATTCTAGAACTTGTTTTGTGATGCATCCCGAGATCGCTAGTAAGACTACACTTGTGTAGTTAGGAATAACTAAATGATAAGAGGCATTAGGATAACCCTTGTTTGATTCTCGTAATATAATTACTTCTTCCACATCGGTTGAGTAATTCCCCCACACCTTTGCGTTGTACTCATCTTTAGTACACGATACCCCTAGTTAACCCCCCAGAGCCTATCCTTTTCGCGGTTCTCGTGATGTTTCGGTTTTTCCGGAATATCAATGAAGAGCATTGTTTACACCCCACCCCCAAATGTACACCCAAATCGCCTTAGCCTACCTTGTATGCACTCACTTTTAGTGCATTATTGTTATCACCCTAAAAACCCTTAGTTCAATTATCTAGTTGCTTGCATGAGTTGCTAAGTCGAGTCATATCCTTTGTATACAGTTTTGGGACGATTGGGACTCATGGGAAAAGTTAAAGTTTATGAAATGACGGGAAGGGAACGTTAAATTCAAATTCCCTTTATTTGCGTAATAATGTACTCCAAGTGTTTTGATCTTTTCAATTCGGGTCAAATTAGTGTTAGAGTAATAAAAACTCAAGTGTAGGGATGTGCCTATAAATCCCTATCATTTTGATGTTACCGTAGAGGATGGTAGAGTAAAAGTGTATGAAAAAAAAATCGAAAAAAAATAGAAAAAGAGAAAAAGAAAAAAATATAGTGTTGAAAAAAAAAAGAAAAAAAAAACATACGGGCTACCATCCTACATCTATCCTTTAAATTTATGTTTGTGTGTTTCAGTTATCTAGAGTTTAGAGTGTCGAGTCTTGGCTTAGCAACGCCATTCTTCGTATGCTTGTAACATAAAGATTTTTGACTTGCTACCACTAAATAGCCTATCCCACCAAACCCTTTGTTTCCCTACCGTAAGCCTAACATTACAACCCTTTAAAAGACCTCTTTGATAGTCTTTCCTAGGTGCTTACGCCAAAGCGATGGAGGTTTGATCTAGTCTCAAGCCTATGGTAATCTATGTACTAGGACCGGTTAATGAGTGTTTATCTTCCATTTCCAACTTGTTATATTTCATATACACCCGAGAGATGTGAGTACCCAAACACCCCATGTGAGGTGCTAGTATGTAATTTCCGTGCTTGTTATGACTTTTGTGGGGCTTATATGTGTTGTGGATTGTTCTAAACCAATGCTTCATGACCCCTAACTTATAAATTAATTGGCCAAAAGCACATTTGCTTAAGGACAAGCAAATACCAAGTGTAGGAATATTTGATAAGGTTTTAAAATGTACCTTTTTGAGGGGTCGTTTAAGCCCTTATTTGATCACTTTTGTATCCGTTATTACTTAATATCGTTCATTTTCACTTTTTAGGTCTCTTGAAGGCAAATTGCTGGAATGGCATTTATTTGGACGAAAAGGCGCGGATATACGAAGAAAATGGCCAAAGTCAAGAATCGAGACACTCAAGCTGCTGAAATACAAGGGGACGGCGTCAGGTGTTATCTGCGACGCCGTCGGAGCACTTTTGTGACGGCTCAGTAGCCAAATTGCTTATTTACAAGTGACGGTGTCAGGCTTTAAAAGAGTAGGTCGTCGCAACTCAGACGGCCTAGATTTGATCCAGACGGCGTCAGAAGCTGAAGAGGACGGTGTCACAAGCACAAGGTGACGCAGTCGCAAGACTAACGTGGCCAAGACGAAACCCTAATGACGGCGACCCGACGACGTCACAAATCATAAGGTGACGCCGTCGCGAATGTAATCTTATATATAGAATCCGAATTTTTCAGTTTGTAGTGTGTAGTCTTTTGGAGTAAAAACCTAAACCGAACCAAGACTGTCTTGTACGGTATTTTAGGGTTCTAAACCCTATCTTACACCAAGATAAGTACTTTAATTCATTAATTCAATTATGTCTTCAATTATTTGTGTGTATGCTTGCATGTTCTCCATGTCCGGCTAATTTACTTGTGTGTTTGCTTAGGGAATATGAAACTTAACTATTGAATATTGATTAGTTGTCTCTTATCTTAATTGTTAATGATCTAGTAATGCGATAGGTCATTCGTTGTGTAGTTAATGCTTGATTAATATTTGTGAACCTTAGACTATAACACCTAGAGTAGTTGTAGGCTAAACCTTCCAAAGAGTACCTTAGAGTTAGAGTTTATAAATCCTAGAGATTTTGTAGACAAGACCCTTTGGTAGTTTCAAAGAGTTAGAGATAAACGCATACCCTACGACCTTAGACACACAACGCAATTAGGAATAAGGACGTGACAATTCAACCATCAATAGGAGATAATTAAGGAGTAATAAAACCTAAGTAAACACATCTTTAAATCATCATACGAGCACACAATAATTAGACATAGACTACCCTCACCTTAGTTAATTAGATAATTAGATAATAGAGTAATCGGTAGAAATACCAACCCCCCAAATCTAAACCCCGAGATTCGTACCTTTCCATTTCCAAAAAAACATAAAAAGATAAAAAAATAATCTTCCTCAACCCCAACCTTAGCGTAGTAACTCCTCACTAGCATTCCTATTCCCCTAGAGAACGATATCAATTCCCGTGGCTTAACCTAATACTACACTACAACGATTAGGTTCATTGCCTAGGGTGTTGAAAAACTTGCTCGACGAAAAGGAAGTTCCTTTGACCCCGAACGACGCGTGTAGCGTTATCAAAAGTCGAAGAGAAGAAAATGAAGCTTTAATCATTTATTGATTTGCGGATTGTTTGGTAGCTAGCAACACGGGTATTAGACTTGATTTTATTTTTCTTTTAACACCAATTCCATAAACATTCCCATGCCTTATCCATACCCTTAACCCGAAGCCTATCATTTCAACCCGAATAAAAGCCCTCTTTAGATGTTTTTTACTTGGTGCTCACGCCACGTCGGTGGAGTTTTGTTTCTTGTACAAGATTATGGTAATAATCTAATCATGACTGAGCAATGAGTGTGATTTATCTTGTTACTCCACTAAAATTGAGTGATTGAGTGAATTATATTTCGTTCCTTTTTCGTGAGGTGTTTTGAAATGTTAATCATGCAAGAAAATCATTGGATATTGTCAAACATCTTGAATGTTTCACCTTTAAAAGCATAATTGATGAATCTTCTCTCGTACTCGTACTTAGTAGATTTGCATCACATTTTTCATAATCACGATCTTGTACCAGTGGATGTTTTTCCTAGATTTGCTTGAGGGCAAGCAAAGTTTAAGTGTGGGGGAATTTGATAATGCTCAGATTGTGCATGTTTTTAGTAGCGTTATGTGTGCTTTTGTATATGTTATTTGGTTATATTTGCGTGATTTCAATGCTTAATCGCATCAAAAGATGTTTGTCTAGTGTTTATAACCAAGTGCAGGTAAACGGAAGGAAAACTAAAGTAATGTTCAACAAATAGAAGATTCCCATTTCAGTGTAGCATGTCAAGCACAAATCAGTATCTCAAGTACCTTTGAAGACCATAGTGATCGAAGAACCAAGTTCTACAAGACAACGAAGTAAAGATTAAGTTTCTGTAATTCAGAGAATCCAACCGGATCGGTTGGAACATGACCATAAAGTGCCAAAACGCCATCACCAACCGTTCGGTCGTCACCCGCAACCGGAAACGGTTGGCCCATTTGTAGAAGACCAACCGGATCGGTTGGTCATGTAACCGATCCGGTTGGAGGACCTGTATCTGCCAAATCTTCATCACTAAGTTTCCCCTTTGCATCTAAACGATTCTAGGTCCTTCTCTTGGTGTATTCTAGTCCCTTCCTTACTCCTTGGAGGCCAAGTTCAGCAATTAATACCCTAGGCTTTGGAACTAGTATAAATAGAGGCCTTTTGTGAGCATATCAGACACACACTTCAATACAAATCTCTCTACTCATCAAACAAAGCTCTTAAGCTCTCAAATTCGTCCTTAGAAGTCCAGGAAAGTTTGGAGTTCCAGAAGTTCCACGTTTGGAGGCCAAATCACCAAGAAGTCTACCCTAATACTTTGCGAATCATTACTTCACCATTTGTAATCTTATTCCAAGCATTGTAAGACTTTTAATCATGTTTTCTAATGTTCAAAGTTCTGAGTTTATGTTCATGTTTGCTATGAGTGGCTAGTTTCTTTATACACTTGCTTAAATGATGTTGATTATCATATGATTAGTTAGTGATTGTGTTAACATGTTTTAATTCAATTTCAAGTTGATTCTAAGATCCAATTGTGCTAAAGTTTCATAGTGACATTTGTTAATCAAGTTTGACTAGTTGATAGTAATCGTAGAGGTCGAAAGAACTTATTGTTATTCAACGAGTTATAATCATTTTGTCTATGGATGATTGTTTTTACCCGTTATTCTTGATTATACAAAGGAACTAAGGTGTGGTTGTAATAAAAACACTTTTTGATTATCAAATTGGATTGGTTGGAAACATCTAAAAGGTCGTAAGATTAGTTCTTAAGAATCAATTGTAGCCTTTTGTCTATGACCGGTTACCTTTTGTATTGACCATTTCTTAAGCAATTTGATGAAACAAGTGGATGTTTTTGTGTTTAAGTTTATGCAAGTGAACTTATGAAACTTGAATTGATCTTGAATTGATTGGTTAAACGTAATGCTTGTTTTTATGAACTAAAATCTTGACGAAGGTTTAACTTGTAAGAACAATAGATTAGTACACCAACTAATTATCACAACCAACAGGTTAAGAGGTTAACACAATCACATTAATCTAGGATATGAAACTAGTTTAAGCAAGTGTAGTTTTTAATCATCTGAATTTCATTATATCTATTTGCTTTGTTATATGTTTTGGATAGACTCTGTTGATTCAAACTTGTGCTTAGATTCACTCAAATCCCTGCGAACGATCTCGACTTACCTTTATAATCTTGCTATAACGGACGAGTATACTTGCTCATATGTGTTATTGGAAATATTGGTAATTCACCTTTTATAAATTTAAAACTTGTACACACCTAGCACATCAAAATCCTAACTCACTTTCATAGAAATCACGGTTGCATTTAGCGTATGCAACAAGCATTTTAAACCACTCGGTGTCCCAAGTGGACGAGTGAAGTCTCGTGAGGGTTTACAGGGAACACACCCACAACGTTCATTAAGTTACTATTACAAAGTTATTGCATAAGTTTTAAAACATTTTTGGGTGACACAAAGAAGTTACGGTGTAACCAAGAGATAGGGTCACGCCGTAGTTAAGTCAAAACCAGGAGGATCACTTCTGTTTAATGATTACGGCGTAACCTTGGAAGTGGGTTACGCCGTAGAAAATAGATACCTGGAGAATGCTTGCAAAATGATAACGGCTACGGTGTAACCAAGGTACTGGACTACGCCGTAGTTACTAAGAACCTGGGCATTTGTCTCCCTGGAGTGATGGCTACGGCGTAACCATAAGGTGTGGCTACACTGTAGTTGCTGCACAATGGAAAATTCAAAACTAATTCCAAGCCATGTGAGCAAAAATTCTGACCTTCAAACTTCATTTCCTGCAAAAATGTTAAAATATACACAAAACCAAACTAAACTTATTAAAAGAAAAGAAAAGGGATAATTCGGGTTGTCTCCCGAAAGAGCACTTTTTTTATTAACGAGTCTTTAAGTTAGACTCAAAGCCACGGGGCGTTGTCATCCACCGCCAAAGGCGGCATCCACTAACTCCCTTAATCTACTGTCATCATCCCCCGTATTACTTCCTTCTGGGTGACAATCAACAATCCAATCAATGAAAACTTTTTTTCTAACTGAACTCCCAACTTGTGAAGTACCAAATCGATTTGCCAACCATTTATCAATTGTTAGGCACCTTCTCCCGAATTCGTTGTTACCGGCCATCTCATGTTTGGGGTTATTCAAACCTTGGTCGAATGATTCTTTGTTGGGTCTATTATAGATTTGATAATACAAAACAAGAAGAATGAAACATGAAGGACTAAAAGTGACAAGAAGGGAAACTACAAAAAGATGGAGGATTTGGAAGATTCTAGAAGATATGCTTAAAAAATATTTAGTTTCCTAATTGTATTGTTTCCTAATTATATTATGATTCCTCTTGTAAACCCTAGATGTCTCTAGTATATAAAGAGACATAGGGTCATTAGTTTTAAGAAGGACGTACAAGATGTAGACATCTAAAGGTGTGTGTGTGTGGGAACCTAGGCGTAGGGATTTGGGAAAACGCCTAGGGTTTAGTAGTTTAGTTAGTTAGTGTTAAAGATCAAGTCTTTGATCTTTATTATTGTTTAGTTAGTTTATGATAATGAAAAACCTTGTTCATTATAACATTAATTCTTATTGAATATTCCGCTTTCGTTATTATGTGTTCCTAGATATAATATTAGACCTCGTCTAAGAGCTTACAACGATCTTCACATTCTTCCAGTAGAAGTCGATGTTTGTCATAATCGCGCTTGTGCCGTCGAATTACTGTGTCGTTTATCACCGCGTTTCCATATTTTATCTTATACCATTCATGGAAAGAAAGATTCCAAAACTCAATATCATGCCTCCTTATCCCATGAAGGTACGTCCATTCTAGTGCCGTTTTCCTGTCATCTTCTAACTCTCCGTTTTCTCCCCCATTACACTTATTATGGAAAGGATTACAAGATGGACAAGCTTGTGTAGATCCACCGTCTATTACAATTACCGGATTGAAATAGTGATTAGCTAAATTTGGTGTTCGCTCATCCAAGATCTTGTCTAGGAACCTGCAACTTTTTCCTTGTTCCTGCTCAAAATTCTCAACAACATTTCTTCCCTTTTTATCGGGCGTTAGACACAAAGTAGATTCTTCAATTGAAATATTATCAATGTTGTTGAATGGGTACAATGGTCTATTTGGCTTTTGGATAACGGTCACATTTGAGTGCTCAGGGTAAGAGTTTTGGAAATTGTCCATGTCAAAAGTTATTCGCTCCCCTCCAATTCCCAAAGAAATATGTTTTTTGAAAACCATGATATGCGCACGACATGTAGCTAAAAATGGCCTTCCTAAAATTATGTTATTATATTCCCGCCCAACCATGTCAATAACCGTGAAGTCGATGGAAAAAAGGAGTTTTCTGATTTTTAACAAAACATTGTCAGCAATTCTATCATCAAATTTTTTTCCTTAAGGTTAGTTAATTTTAAGTGTTCAAACAATGAAGTAGAAATTAAATTTACCCCCACCCCTAAATCATCTAAGGCATGAGTTTTGAAGTTACCGATAGTGCAGGGTAGCAGAAATCCTCCTGAATTAGGCTCCTTTTCTGGTAGTTGGCAGGGCAAGCTTTCATGCTCTTCATCATGAAAGTAGTTGATCCCGCAACATTCATTAGTGACTTCGAGGATGGATTGAGCCTTATTATGTTCATCGTCCGAAAAAACTGCCTTGCAATCAATAGAGGGGGGCCCGACTTCCTTTGCTTCTAAACCCTTTGCCAATTGACCAACTTGAGTTTCCAAATTTCTGATCGCCACCCCTTGGTTTCTCAAATTAATTTCCGTATCCTCTCCAAAAAAATTTCATCCATTCCTTGAATTCATCGTCCTTCTTTGTAGATGCCTCAATGTGTTTTGGAACCAATTCTTCGAGGCTAGGCCTTAGAGGGTTGTTGTTGATTCTTGTGTAATATCCAGGAGGTCCGACCAGATATTTGGCCCCATCACCCCCATATCCTTGGAAGGGTTTGTAAGAATTGCCGAACTTTGCTTCTTCAACTCTTTTGACTTCCTCCTTAAATGGGCAGTCTTTGGCTAGGTGAGAACCTCTACAGTTATCGCATCCAACTTGAATTGCATGCGCATTTTATTTCAATTTCTTCATTTCCCTGCCAAGACTTTCCAGTTTATTAGTGATGACCGCCAACCCATCCAAGTTTCCATTAGTGTTCCTGCTGCTTCCTCCTTCATGCCACTTATGAGAATGATCAACCATGTTTTGAATGGCCTCAAGTGCTTCGGTAGGAGTCATCCAGGGATCAACCCCTGAGAGTCAAGCATTTGTCTGGCGGTAACATTGATGCCCTTATAAAAGATGTTGACCTTTTGCTGGCTATTTAGGTCACGAGTAGGGCAATTGTATTGCAAATTATTGTACCTTTCCCAGGCTTGGTACAATGTTTCGTCACCTTCTTGTCGAAAGTTGTGGATCTCCTCTAGCTGTTTCGCCGTCTTCGAAGGAGGGCAATATCTTTGAATGAAATACCTCTTGAGGAGAGCCCAAGTATTTACTGCCCTGGCGGGCAATCTGTCTAACCATCTTTTAGAGGGTCCAATAAGTGTCATTGGAAAAACTTTGAGCATAACCGCATCGTTAGAAACGCCTAGAATGTTGAAAAGGCTCACGATGTACAAGAAGTTGTTGACATGCTCGTAAGCATCATCGGTCTTGCATCCAGAAAATAGGTTTGCTCTTAGTTCCCGCATGAATTGCGGTTTAATTTCAAATGGCACATCCGCTCCAATTGCCGGCCTAACGAGGCTCGACCCTTGCTCATCTCTCGTCATTGCTAAATATTCCTCAAGAGTGAGGTTGTCTATGTCTACCACATCCATGATTCCTGAAACTCACAAGTAAATGATTAGTAAAACAAAAATAAATAAGACTTCAATATAAATCCTGATATAGCTCCGGGGCAGCGGCACCAAAATGTTGATGCAGGATTTCTGACCAGGATTTAATATTTATAAGACTCTGTCTACCTATGGTCT
Organism: Chrysanthemum seticuspe; assembly: GCA_019973895.1. Classification (NCBI taxonomy): domain Eukaryota; kingdom Viridiplantae; phylum Streptophyta; class Magnoliopsida; order Asterales; family Asteraceae; genus Chrysanthemum; species Chrysanthemum seticuspe. The sequence continues at coordinate 24,342,051 of BPTQ01000006.1, forward strand.
ACCTATAAACTAACGAGCAGTGAGCCCGGTCGTGTGTTGTGTAGGTATATGATAAAACCGAGGTCGTCCCAAAGAGCTATCTAGTTACGGATTATATCTAAGCCTAGTGTCACGATAAAAGATATGAATTGTTTTAAAGATTAATTAAAATAAATGAAGAAAATAAATAAACGCAAAATGAAAGTAAAGTTGTGGTCGATAGGGAGAAAGTAGTGCTAACCTAGCTAATCCTCTTATCATGTAATTATATTTACGTTTTCTGTTTACTTCTACCTCTTCAAGTGGGGGTTTGAGTCGTCGAGCCTCCTATGGTCAATTCGGCCGACCTGTGTGTTCTAGGCACCTTACTGAAGTGATAGTTAGTCACCTTGGATCATGCGGCCCTATAGACAGTCTTTAAGTACCGCTACATGTAAGACTAGTAACAGCGTGCACGAGCGCTAGCATGTTATACACGCATCTCTACATCTTAAGCCAATTTAGTATGGAAGGTGATCCTATGGTCAATTCACACAAGAGGGGTATAGGGTAGTCCCATGGTCAATTCTTACCCCTCCTCTCAACTCACGCTCTAGGGTCCTATGGTCAATTCTCCTAGAGACGTGAGTACAACCACATGTCAAGGCTACCGAGACAAAGGCTATTATTAACTAGCTATACATGCATACACTAGAAGCAATCAACAAAATTCGAAAACATAAACATAAAACAATCAAAGATTCATAACTAGGCTAGCACCAAATGGTGCTTAGCCGCTCATGTTCTAAGAATAAAATCATAACAATGTTAATAACATGAAATGAAAACATTATGAAATTGAAATGATTAAGCTTATCGATATTGTGTGATTTCTCCCTTGGAAATGGCTTCGTATGCTGGTGGTGATCGCCCCTAAGGAGCCCCTCTTCGTACCTCTGATCTTGGTGTGAAGTGGTGTGTGAAATGATGATGATCTAATGCAGAATTAGGGCTGGTATTCATAGGCCCGATCAAGCCACGACATAACCTTGTTAGGTGGTTACGCCGTAGTTCCAATATATCCGAGATTTACTTGCCTCAAATAGTGACTACGGAGTAACCTAAGAGTGGTTACGCCGTAGTTTTGTAAGCTCCGTTGTAGTTTGGTAGGCAAGATATGACGTAATCTTCATGCACCCACATCTTCTTGGTTCTGTAAACAAGCTCCGCCGTAGTTTGGTAGACAAGCTACGTTGTTGTCTGATTACACCGTAACCTATGCACGTGGTTACGACGTAGTGCATGGAGGCACGAATATTATGTTGCCCTAATTGACTACGGTGTAACCTTAGTTGATGGTTACGTCATAGCTCTTGATGACGTGGCACTTCTGGATAAACATCAAGGTTACGGCGTAGTTGAGAGTTGAAGCTATGCCGTAACCAACTCTGAGCAAGCATACTTGTGTAGTTTGTGTTGTATATTTCCAATTCCTCGTTATCGTACGCTCCTATGCTTATTTGTAACCTGGACATGAAAAGTAACGAAATCAAAGTATAAATCCATATAAACATTACAAATAACGAGCATAATCGGGGGAAATTGACACTTAAAATATCAGATTATTTGATGTTATCCGACACATATAATACCCCCATGGCCCACACCATTAAATTGGATGCTGACCCATAAGGAAAACCAGTTGACCCTACCAAATACCGTAGTATTATTGGGTCACTGATGTATTTAACCGCTAGCAGACCAGATATTGAATTTGCTTTTTACATTTGTGCATGCTATCAGGCTAAACCGACGGAACGTAACCTCAATGAGGCTAAAAGAATCCTACGGTATATCAAGGGAACCATTCATTTGAGACTCTGGTATCCGAAGGATTCATGTTTTTCTCTAATAGCCTTTTTAGATGCAGATCATGAAGGTTGTCTAGATACACGAAAAAGCACGTCTGGTGAACTACAATTTCTTAGGGATAAACTTGTGTCATGGCAGTCGAAGAAGCAAGCATGTAAATCTATGTCCATAACCGAAGCTGAATATGTGGCTATGTCCGCTTGTTGTGCTCAAATCATTTGGATGCGGTCACAACTGATGGATTATGGCTATGTCTTCAACAAGATCCCGATGTACTGCGACTCCAAAAGTGCCATTGCTATCTCATGCAACACCGTTCTTCATTCGAAGTCAAATCATATTGCCCTTCTATATCACTTTATCAGAACAAGTGGAAAAAGGTTTGGTGGAATTATACTTTGTGGGTACCGAACACCAGTTGAATAACCTATTCACCAAAGCTTCGCCTCACTCAAGGTTTGTGGATTTGGTCCACCGAATTGGTATGAGGTGTTTTTGATAAGGATTTAAAACGAACATTTTTAGGGGGTCATTTAAGCCCTAAATCGATATGTTTTATATCAGTTACTGCTTAAAATCGTTTCTTTTTGCATTTTAGGTCTTTTGGAAGCAAAATGCTGGAACAATGCGATTTTGGACGAGTTTAGGCGAAAATGTGAAGAAAATGACCAAAGTGAAGAAACCCCGCTGGAACAGTGCTCTAGGCGGCGTCCCAAACCCAAAGGCGACGTCGTCTCTTTGATCAACACCCATAAAGTGTCAAGGTGACGGCTCAGTAGGCTTTTCAAGATTTTCAAGTGACGACGTCCCATAGCCCGTCTCGGCTTCTGCTGCTCTCTGACAGCATCAGGCACACACCTGTGACGCCGTCCCACCTCACTTTGGGCCGGGCAAAACCCTAATAGGCGGCGAGGTGACGGCGTCACAACTTATAAAGCGACACCGTCGCAGTGTATTCTCTATATATAGAAAACGATTTTCAGTTTATTTGTGTGCAATTTTAGAGAGGCAAACCCTAAAGTCGTTTGTAGTCCGACTTGGACAGACCCTAGGGGTCCCATAACTTATCTTTTACAGCAAGATAAGTCTTGTTTGTCTAATCTATCATTATGTTTATGTTTTCCTTTATCTTTTGCACGTGTTTGTGTGTTTATATCATGAGTAGCTAAATAAATATAGTGTTTGCTTAGATCCAATGAAACTTAGTTGTTAATCACTGTTAGGTTGTCTCTTGTTTGATTGGCTGTCACACTAGATTAAGGAAAACTTGCTTCTTCCGTCGTGTTGCGAGCATGAACGTCCTAAATACCGACACTCTCTTGTACATATTACTTTTCATTAAAAAAAAAAAGAAAATAAAAACCAACTTATCTATCACTAGTAATAACTCATTATCCGTAATAGGCAAACTTTTCCTTATCAAAACTTGCTTCTCCAAAGGAATCATGTTTTGAGCGGGAGATATGAAAAGTTTACGTGTGCTCATTTGTTAAAATCTTTCGTTTAAACTCATCACATGTTGTCATTAGAGGTTTCACCATCAAAATGTCAAATACACAAACTTAGGTGTCCTATAATCCAATCTATGAAACTTAAGGGTCTAAAAGTGTAAATTTAGCTAACTAAGGTTAAGTTTATTAAGGTTTAGGACTTAAGATGGAAAATGTTTGATAATAGGAGGACTAATAGTGTTAACTTTTCCCATTATATTGGACGTGTCACTAAGGGTGTGTTTGGTTCACGGTAATCCGGCGTAATTGGATGTAATTGTAATTTGATTACATTACATCGGCTGTTTGGTTCGCAGAATGGAGGGAATTGTAATTCAGATTACATTACGTATGCTGTTTGGTTTGTGTTGTAATTGTAATTCAGTCATTACAATTACATCAAAGGAGGGAATTCAGATTACATAGGATGTTGGATGGAAATTTTTGAATTACGTTGTAATTCAGTTTTATTATTATTATTATTATATTATTATAAAATAATAATATTTATATAATAATAATAATAATAACAATAATAATAATAATAAATATATAATAATATTTTTATAATAATAATAATATTAATAAAATAATAAAATAACAAAATATTATAATATTAATATAATAATAATAAATAATTATTATAATAATATTTATATAATAATAATAAAAAATTAAAAAAATAAATGATTATAATATAATAATAATAATAAATATTTAATATAAATATAATAATAATAATAATAAAATAAATATTCATTATAATAATATTTATATAATAATAATAAAAATATTTATTATTATAATATAATGAATATTTATTATAATAAATATTTATTATAATAATAGTTATATAATAATAATAATAATACTTTATTATTATAATATAATAAATATTTATTATAATAATAATAAAATAATATAATAATAATATTTATTATTATTATTATTATTATTATTATTATTATATTATTTATTTATTATTATTATATTATTATTATTTACTATTATTATTATTATATTAATATTATTATTATTATTATTAGTATTATTTTTTTTTATTTATTATAAAACATCACTTCATTAGAAAATCAAAGGAAATTACAAGAAATTGGTGGGTAGCCGGGAAACTAACTGGGCCCCCACTCTTCTAGCAATAGCAAAACAAATCCTACTAAAAATATAGTTAGCACCTCGCGCGCCAATATCTTGAGTGACCGAGAACTTTCGGATACGCTTCAGCAAGGACACCGCCTCCTTCTCGAGTTCACCAAAGGACGAGAAAGAGAAGGGGATGAACCCATATCCAATATCAGCGCATTTAGTATTATTATTATTATTATTATTATTATTTTCTGAATTACATTACGTTGTAAGTCAATAAACACAATGAAAGATTTCATCAATTACAATTTCAACACATTACAATTCTAACAAATTTCCATTCTTTGAATTACAATTCATTCAAATTACAATTCCTTCAAAAACATTCTGCTACCAACTAAGTGGATTGAATAGGAAAGTTTTGGGACTATAAATCATTTACCCCCTTATATACTCCGAGTAGAGTTTTACAACTCCTACTCAGTTTCACACACACATCACACGCACACTCTTATTCGGATTATAAATCATTCAAGAATTCAAGTTGCTTAATCCAATCAACTAAGTGTTAGAATCATTCCTTAGCATGTCATAATTAAACCCCCCTAATTTCTTGGAATTTTAAAGGTTAAAATATTCTTAATCAGAGATTAGGATTTAAGGATTCAATTTGGGCGTGTTTTCTTGTAAATGATCTGGATCAATTAAATGATTGGGATAGCTTAGGAATTGAAATGTGATGCGTATTGTGCCAACTAATTAGATTAAACAACAATGAATTGGCTGAATTTGATTGTTTAGGGTTTAAGCATATTGTTTAACATGATGCTACCATGTATATGTGTTCTAGTGATTGTCTTATACTTTAATATGTCCACATTAGCCTCTAGATACACTTGTGCATGCCCCATAACATCAGATCAACCTTTAAAAATTTTTGGCCTACAATTCGCATAATGTTTAATCTATTTTGGCCTATATATGTGTTTGCTTGTGTAATCTCGGCGTTTAGTATTTATTAGGATGAGTATGTGCATGATTGGAATAAACTTTTAGTAACCAAATCAGCCTAGAGTTAAGTTTTCAAAATCTTTGAATACTCCTAGTAAGGTTGCAGATCTGCTAGTGCATGAACACTCCGAGTAAGACTTGAATACTCTGAGTAACACTTGTTAACTTCGAGTAAGTCTCACAAAAGTTTCCGAGTAAGGAAGTAAATCTAAACTCCAAGTATGGAAATGTTTTCTCCTCCGAGTAAGGTTACTCTGTCAAAAATTTCAAAATCCTCCGAGTAAGACATTTTTCACAGAGTAGGATTAACACTCCGATTAGGCCTGACTTTCCGAGTAAGACGATCGTTACAAGTAGGATGTCACTCCGAGTAGGGAAACTAGTTTCTTGTAAAATGTTCTAAGTGCAAAATTTTTCAAATGACTCCTTCCGTTCTCGAAGCTTTTGTAAGCTTCATCCATTATTAGTTAATACCTAAGTGTGTTTAACATGAGAAGTGTTATACCTTCAATAAGTTATACATATGTGACATGAGACTATTTCTCTAATGCTAACATTTCCAAAACATATCTTGTGCTTCTTGTTGAATGGTTGTTCTTTCAGAATCACTATGGCATCTCAATCTGCTGCTCCACTACCCAAACTCACCTGGAAAGAGATATTCCCTGAAGGAAATGACAGAACAATGGGAGATTCTAACCATAGGGTGGACTTGGAGAATCTTCCGTGTCACACTACATGTCAAATCATGGTGGAGATTCTGAAAAGACACTTCTGGAACCTCTGATGATCAACACTGCTACTTTCCCAGAAATCTATCTGAAGCAATTATGGCATACACTGAAAGTCAGCAAGAAGCTTGATTCACTGTCTTGCACAATTGACCATCGTGAAATCACTTTCAATGTGGACCCTCTTCAAAACGTACTTCAACTTCCCCAGGCCACTCGCGGCAAGAACACTGGCTTCATCAAATTCCCTACGTTTGATGAGATTGTTCAGTTCATGATGAACTTGAGTTATGATGACTCAGTTCAACCTATCACCAGTCGCTCCAAAGTGAACAGACGATACATCCCTCGAACATGGATCACCCTCTACACCATCATCAATCACTGTGTCACTAGTAAAGAAACACGCAAAGAGAATCCCAGATTAGAACACCTTCAATTTTTCTGGGTCATAGTCAACATTGCTCATATCGACTATGCAATGTTAATCTGGAGTGACATGATTCAACAACACCAACAGTATAAGATTAAACCTAAGTACAAGATTCCTTTCGTCCGTCACATAAAACCTATCATTGAACACTTCATGGCAAATCATCAAGATATTGACCGAAGAGAAGGCGAAATGGAACATCGGATCATGATCGTTTACTCTTTGGGCCAAGAATTCAACCTACCGATACAGAGAAACAAGGACTCATAATCCCAGATCATCTTCTCTCAGACACCATCAGGGCCGTCTTTGAGGGTGTGCAAGGTGAGCGACCGCTCAGGGCCCCAAAATTTTTAGGGCCCTAAATTTGTCTTGTTAATAATTATATGCATGTGTAGACATATTTTTCATGAAGGAAAATGTATTTAGATGAGAAAATATCTTAAATGAGTAATATGTTAGAACGTTTAGATAACTAAATGCATTATATCTTATAAACGGTGACACTTTATATATAATATTGCTTAATGAAAGGCCTCATTATATAATTTCGCACAGGGCCCTCAAAAATTTCGCTGATTCATGAGACGGCCCTGGACACCATCAGAGCTATGGATGTCTACAAGACTTATGACTTTGCCGAGAGAACAGGGGTTGTGGGTAAGATTGATAGAAGTAGCAAGGGTACTGGAACCAAAAGGGGAACTAAGGCAGGGAAGAAGAGTAGTGATTCTGGGAGTACCACAAGAAAACCTAGAAAGACTAAGAAGAAAGAGCATGTTCTGAGACTTCAATATGAGGAGATGACTGACGTTAAAAGAGAGCAGCTGGAATTTACTTTAAGAGTCAGCGCACATCAAGAACGAGAAAGGCAAATGGATCATCTTGAAGAACAACAACAAGATGAGGAAATCATTGATCGAGAAGTCGAAGAAGGTGCTGATTGGTCAAATAAATTCGACAAATCTAAACTCAAGCAACCTGCAACTGAAGGAACTCAGTAAACAAAGGAACATTATAGTAAAAAGTGGAGAAAGGTAGCACTTGAGAACAAAAGATTATACTTGGTAGAATTGGCTAAGAAGTCGAAGACAGGGGAACAATCTGGTGGTCCCCTAGTGGAAGAAGAAGTGCAAGAAGAAAGTGAACACGACTCAGATAAGACTTTCGCCGATGAACGGGCACATGAGGACAAGCGTGATGAAGGTGAAAAATCTGATCGTGAATCAGAGAAAGATGAGCATGTTCTAATGATGAGTTTAAGGGTAATGACGATGATGAGGAAGATGATGATGATGATGATACTGATGTGAATAAGTATATTGCTAAACCTCGATCTACTGATGAGCAAGAACCTTCCCAACAACATAATTAGCAAACATCATAAAAACAAAACATTCTTTATCAACTTCATGAGACAACTCCACCGAGACTGAATGAACCCGTTCAGCCAACCTACATCAAAGAAACTGGTCCCTTCACACAGCAACCTACACCTCAAACCATTCCCAAGTTCAAGATCAAGTTCTCGAAGTCCCACAGAGCTGAAATTTCAAAGAATGTAAAGAAAGCAAAGGCATTGTTGTAGAACACCAAGAGATTGGCCACCATGGAAAACAAGATTCAGAATCTTCAACAAAAGATGGTCAAAAACTTTCTTCCCAACATGGTTAAAGAGACACTAAAGAGTGAGATGGTCAAAGCCTTGCCTGCGTATGTCAAAAAAAGCTAGACAACGTAGTAGCAAAGTACATGCAGACAACACCAGTAACTCTTCAAACAAAACCAACGGAACCATAAAAACCATCCATCTTAGAACTGAAGGGACAGCTGCTAGAGATGATTGAAGCTGATGACTCTGAAATGGAACTCAGGAAAACCTTGATCAACTCCATGAAGAAAGCAGAAAAGAAGGACGAAGCTTGTAAGACTGAAAAACCAAAGAAGCGAATACATGGTGATCCAGAATCAGAAAAAGGTTTAGGAGGAGACAAGAGGACAAGAGTAATGGGAACTTCCTTTGGACCAAACGTTCAGCAACAATATGCAATTGAGTTCCAACCTCAATCCACCACTGGAGTTCAAGAAGAAGAAATGGTGGAATAAAATAAGGAAACACCTCAACCACCACCACACCTGTCAGAACTACTCCCTCCTGAATGGTTGGATATTTCTCAACCAGAATTCCCATGGTTCGAGAATTTGGTTAATTCATATCAAGATCTCCCAGAAGATGAAGTTCCACCAGAAGGTCCATTTTTTTATTTCACCAAGAAGTTGAAGCAGGTTATGAAGCTTGATCGGTTAAGCAAAGCTGATACTGTCAACATTAGAAAAGCCGGCTTCACTCCTTACCGAACCCCCTTCACCACACAACTAGTGTTTGAACACAACTTGGAACAGGTCGCTCGAGCTTTGTCAGAGAAACTTGAACTTGATGTTGCAAGAGGATGTCATGATCCCGTCCTGGAATACCGTGATTTCTCAAGACCATTATCACTCATTGGACAATCCCATAATCCATAGATTCCCACAAAATACTTCTTCAACAAAGACCTTGAGTACCTCATGTATGGAGATACAGATCCGGAGAAGAGATACGCAACCTCGCTTGTCAAGTATCCAACAACACTATATGCAAAAGAAGGCATTGAATAACAGATTGGAAACAAATTTCGAAACCGTGTTGCTAAATACAATGATGAAGCAGTATTTGGAGTATTTCATTGGCCAGAATTGAGAAAATGGTTTTACAAGTACAAGTTGACGTTTCACTCCACACACGGGGTTTATTACACTCATGATCATCTCCGTTCTCAAAGTTGAAATTGAAGAAAAGTATAGATACAGATACCTGAAGCAGATAACCGTCAAAAGAGCAGATAAAAGGGAATACGCGTTCATGGAAGCAGACTACAAGTTTTTTTTATAACATATATGACCATTTATGTAGCTTATATAACACAAAATAAACATTTGCATTCTTAATACATGACACATATTGCCATTATAAAGATTAAAATGGACCAGTTGTCATTTCTCAAACGGATCAACTCTTTGGCTCGATAACCAATATAGAGATTAAAATCCATATTAGACTAAATATCCTTGTAACCTACACCTCTAGACTTACATCTAGCAAAGCTCACAATTTAACTCAAAATATCAAGCAAGCAACGTATTAATATTCAAGACATAATGCTACATTTTCTTGATAATATGTTATAAAAAAAATACTTAATGAAACAAAGTAACTTTTGAAGAAAATTCCAATCAATAAAATAAACATAAAATCAGTTCAAATTTATAAATCATATAAATACTCACCCTATGACTTAATATTTAGAAAGAAGAAAAAAAAAGAAGCCAAAAAACCCGTTACATCTCCTAGGCGCAAAAAGCCCAAAAGCGATGCGTTTTTTTTGGGATTCATGCATGTCGTGAGTCTCGATCTAAAAAAAGCCCAAAGGCTAAAGCCTAGTGCGCTTTAGCGCCTAGGCGCGCCTGAGGCGTAATTTATAAAACTTTGCTTCCAAGTGCTTTATTTCTCGAGTTCTGCTCGAGTTTGAAAGTTCGAGTACCTTCCGCTCCAACTGCGAGGGTGTATTAGCATATTATATTATTAGCCTATTTAGTGTGTTTATTATTGATATGGGTTTAGCCCATTTACTTATCTTCTTACCCAAGCTATGTAGAATATATATCTTTTATATAATAAAGGAATTACATCATTTCGGAGTGATTTTGTCAATCCATTCTTATTGAAAAACCAATTGAGCCAATATGAGAGCTCGATTTCGTCACATAAGCAAAATCGTGTGATTTGATTGGTTAATAAAAGTCAAAATTAAATTGATTTTGGTCAAACTTTAATAAATTTGGTGGAGAAATTTGGTTGATAAAAAAAACACATAAAAATATAGGTGTCAAATTTGTGAAAACAAAAACTTAAAAAAAGATGAGGTAATTAATAAAACTTTAGTGGTTGAATTTTTAAAAATTATATAAAGTTAAGTGTAATATTATAAGCCTCCATGTTTTTTAATAACTTTGGATTATAAACAAATACCCCCTTATACTTTATACTATTTATACTTTATTTTTTTTAAAATACAATGTATATGTTGTTTTAAATAAGAACATATAAATTTGCATAAGATTTATAAGTATCAATTTATTTTTTACTATATACGTTAATAAGGACTCACTTATTTCATTTTTAAAAGGTTAACCTATGTGGACACGAGTTTACATTTTAAATACGGCTAAATTACTGAATACAGGAATATAATTATCAAATTGTAAGCACGGGTTACTTTAATATAAAAATAAATATACGTGATTGTACTTATAACAATGACTCATGTAATTCTTATTTATTTATATAAGTGTGACAACCAGTACTTTCAAGTCATTTCTCGACACGATTCATGTTTCATTATTTCAACATTTTTAGTAAACTTGGTTTACGTGTTCCAAATTCGCGTAACCTTGGAGGTTTAGCGGCGAATTCATGATCATGACATCACGTACATTTCATATGGACTATGAGTAGTCTACATTTCATGGACATCATGTGCATCTCATTAGTTCATTCACGACATTTCATTTCATATTTTACGCGTAATTTTTATATTTATTAATTTGTATCGCGTGAGTTTTTATTTTGTATATTTAATCCATTATTTTCAAAAATGATCCCGAGGTATTCTTAAACTTACATTTAGTTTATAAAAACTATATTTTTAGTTTTCCTAGTGTTTCAAATTTATTTGGTACTTAAATCATTAACGTTTAATTATTACGTCGTTTTTCTTAAAAATTTTACGATAATTATTTTATCACTCAATTTTCACAAGGAAAGTATTTTTACAATTTTTATCATCTCAATACAATCTATTTTGATTTACTAAAAACTTACTTGTACTTAAAGACTACCTTTTACCTTCCAAAGTTACAATTACCTCTACCTTTTACTTACACTTTTGTCAAAATTATACAAACAATACATAAGTTTATAAAAAGAAAAAAAAAAATAATAATAATGGGGAAACATCCCTCCCCAAAAACCGGCCCTTAGGGGAGGGGATACATTTATTATTTGACAAACATTTCTTACAAGTATACATTTATACTCCATCTCATTATTTCACTTCATTCATGCTCAAATAATTCACATAGTTACCAAAAGTTTTCTTCTCTCTATGTTATTCCTCCATAACCGGCCAAGCATCAAGAGAACCAAGGGATCAAGATTTTTGCTTAGTTCAAGTGTTTACAACCTAGTTTATATCCTTTTCATGGTTTTGAAATAAAAACCAAGGATATTTAAGTTAATCCTTGTTACCTACACCTCATCACTATCATTTGTAAGCATGTTTTTATCATCCTCATGTTTCCTTTTTATTTTCATATGTTTCTTATTATTTTTGGAGCTTATATGCATGTTATGTGATTTATACCATTTATTTCATGATTTTAGAAGTTATATATACTTATGGTCATCCTATAATTACTCCCATGGTATTCTTTGGTCTTGATGGTGATTAGGAACCCATGACACCCTAAGAAGGTGTATGGTAGGATTAGATTAGTTTCGGAGTTGATTTGAAGGGATTAGAATAGGTTTTATTCGTGAAAAACTATTTTCGATAACTATATTTTACGTTCTGTCCTTAATTCGGATTTCTGGAAAAACCAACAGATTGTACGAAACTTTGGCCTTGATTTTTAGAAAATATACTTTAAAACGAATCCGTGGCCTTTTGAACGGATAAAAACGGAGTTATAACGAAGCCGTGGTGAATTTTTAAAGTTTTACGACGAAACGTATTTTTTTTTTCTGAAAAATCAGCTTGCTGTTTTTACATATTTCGGGTCAAAAACGAGCCTTAAGCTTCACAAATTATTCCGACTTATCAAGAATATATTAGTTTACTTCGATACGAAGCTAAGGACATATTTTACGTAGAAAACGGATTTGAAACGACGAATATATGCACGTTTTCATAAAGTTGCCGTAAATATTATTTTCTGAAAAACTATAATATTTTTACGTCACAAGTATTCTATTAGCTGTAAGGGCTATGTTTGCGGCAGTTTTTAACCATGATGTGAAACTTTTTAGAACGAAGTGTCTTCTAGTAAAATCAAGTTCATCGGCCATATTTTTCAAATCAAAAAGCTGTTTGTCAAGCGGAGTTTTAGTGAATTATTTACGGATGTTCAAACATTGGCCGAAACTTATTTTCTGCACGCAATTAGCAAAAATCACCAACTTTAACCCTTAATATCTTTATGATCGAGACCTTTTGGACGAAAACTCCTGAACTGAAACTTCTAGATATCAATACAAACTTTCCAAAACCGTCGAGTTCGTTCTCTAACGATCGACGTACACCGTTTTACGACTGTTTTTCCGGAGCCATTTTTGTTAATTTCATGATTTTTCCGCCGACATTGTTTTACGACGAAAAGTGGTAATTTCACCAAAAATCATTATAAAACCATTGTAGGATGACATTTTGACGTAAAAACATGTAAAGTCATTTTTGATTGGTCGAGACGTCAAAAGAGTATTTTTCGACGACGAGTAATATTTTCAAAACCCGTAAATGGTATAAATAACATATTAAGTGCATGCATAACATTACATTGCAACTCATTACATATCATATCATTCGTAATAGGTCATTTTCGAGTATCACGCTACATTTCGGTGTACTCACTTTTGTCATCGCCTCAGTTTACCAAGTGAGTTCCATAGCCCCTACCTTTATACGTTTTGAATTACTTTTGGGGGAGATACATGCTCAAACTGTTTTCTACTACTTTCACAAGTACTTTAAACTCTTACATATTACCGTGAGTTTCCATAGCCCCTACTTTTACTTGTTTTCATAACTGTTTTGGGGGAGATACATGCTCATCATCTTTTATGACATTCATATCTATTTGCAAACTACATGCTTAACTGAACTTAATGTTTAGTCATATCCTGTATCATTTTCATTGGACTGAATGTCTTGGGATTATCATTGGACTGAATGTCTTGGGATTATCATTGGACTGAATGTCTTGGGATTATCATTGTGCTGAATGTCTTGGGATTATCATTGTGCTGAATGTCTTGGGATTATTATTGACTATACATATCTTGGCAATGGGTTGTGAACACACAGGTTGCAAGTTTTGTATGGGCGGGACTTGGAACTGAGTGGATTCACAATGCCTTTGCTGCATAAACGATTTCTAAAGGCTTTACATTTCAAAACAAACTCTATGAACTCACTCAACCTTTGTGTTGACACTTTTAGCATGTTTTATCTCAGGTATCTAAGGCATTCACTTCATGGCATGCATTTGGACACATCATGGAGTCGTGGTGACGACGCGTCTCACTTGGGTTTTACGTACTTTAAAACATCGTTTGAATTGTAATAAACTTATTTCCGCACAAGTTGATTTACATTTGGGACCTACTTTGTAAACTCTGATTATTTTATTAAATCAAACAATGTATTTTCCAAACGACACTTTAGGTCGTTCAATATAACTGTGATTATGATGCTATGACAGTCAATCCCCAGGAATTCCATTCCGCTGCAAAACACGTAATTTGGGGGTGTGACAGATTGGCATCAGAGCTTCGGTTATAGAGAACTAGGTTGCATCATTGACCCTAGACTATAACTACATCACCATAGCATCTCATCATTTCATCATAAGTGCATGTTCACTTTGCATACGATTTATACGTACATTTTTCGAGTTATTTACTTTCATGTCATATCGATTGTCACATGGATGCCCTGTCATTCCCTATCACAATTTTAACATCAGTTGACCCAACACCAAACGACATATGAGTCGATTAGTCCAAGCATTGCATAGTTACTCCTAAATTATGCATAGCCTGATCACCTATGTCTAATTCAGGAAGAATCATGCAATGAAGGGAGTAGTAGGCTTATATGTGTAAACAATTCCGTAATCGAGCCAAATTTTCAAAAGATTTTCTTCAAACCACTTGTTTCCAGTTTGATCCGCGTGACAGTTCTTGTTTGATGAGTTGCAAAGATCGAGCTAGAAACAAGTTGTTACCTAAACCGATTTAGCCTAATCTCATGACAGTTCTTGTTTGATGAGTTGTGAGATTAAGTAAAAATCGGTTACCAAAAAGTCTTTTGAGGGTTTTGCTCGAGAATGGGAAAGTTTGCCACATCAAACCCTAACCCCGAGAGACCAACACGAACTGAATTCAGGGACTGAATTCCTTTTTGGATGGGCGAATGTGACAACCAGTACTTTCAGGTCATTTCTCGACACGATTCATGTTTCATTATTTCAACATTTTTAGTAAACTTGGTTTACGTGTTCCAAATTCGCGTAACCTTGGAGGTTTAGCGGCGAATTCATGATCATGACATCACGTACATTTCATATGGACTATGAGTAGTCTACATTTCATGGACATCATGTGCATCTCATTAGTTCATTCACGACATTTCATTTCATATTTTACGCGTAATTTTTATATTTATTAATTTGTATCGCGTGAGTTTTTATTTTGTATATTTAATCCATTATTTTCAAAAATGATCCCGAGGTATTCTTAAACTTACATTTAGTTTATAAAAACTATATTTTTAGTTTTCCTAGTGTTTCAAATTTATTTGGTACTTAAATCATTAACGTTTAATTATTACGTCGTTTTTCTTAAAAATTTTACGATAATTATTTTATCACTCAATTTTCACAAGGAAAGTATTTTTACAATTTTTATCATCTCAATACAATCTATTTTGATTTACTAAAAACTTACTTGTACTTAAAGACTACCTTTTACCTTCCAAAGTTACAATTACCTCTACCTTTTACTTACACTTTTGTCAAAATTATACAAACAATACATAAGTTTATAAAAAGAAAAAAAAAAATAATAATAATGGGGAAACATCCCTCCCCAAAAACCGGCCCTTAGGGGAGGGGATACATTTATTATTTGACAAACATTTCTTACAAGTATACATTTATACTCCATCTCATTATTTCACTTCATTCATGCTCAAATAATTCACATAGTTACCAAAAGTTTTCTTCTCTCTATGTTATTCCTCCATAACCGGCCAAGCATCAAGAGAACCAAGGGATCAAGATTTTTGCTTAGTTCAAGTGTTTACAACCTAGTTTATATCCTTTTCATGGTTTTGAAATAAAAACCAAGGATATTTAAGTTAATCCTTGTTACCTACACCTCATCACTATCATTTGTAAGCATGTTTTTATCATCCTCATGTTTCCTTTTTATTTTCATATGTTTCTTATTATTTTTGGAGCTTATATGCATGTTATGTGATTTATACCATTTATTTCATGATTTTAGAAGTTATATATACTTATGGTCATCCTATAATTACTCCCATGGTATTCTTTGGTCTTGATGGTGATTAGGAACCCATGACACCCTAAGAAGGTGTATGGTAGGATTAGATTAGTTTCGGAGTTGATTTGAAGGGATTAGAATAGGTTTTATTCGTGAAAAACTATTTTCGATAACTATATTTTACGTTCTGTCCTTAATTCGGATTTCTGGAAAAACCAACAGATTGTACGAAACTTTGGCCTTGATTTTTAGAAAATATACTTTAAAACGAATCCGTGGCCTTTTGAACGGATAAAAACGGAGTTATAACGAAGCCGTGGTGAATTTTTAAAGTTTTACGACGAAACGTATTTTTTTTTCTGAAAAATCAGCTTGCTGTTTTTACATATTTCGGGTCAAAAACGAGCCTTAAGCTTCACAAATTATTCCGACTTATCAAGAATATATTAGTTTACTTCGATACGAAGCTAAGGACATATTTTACGTAGAAAACGGATTTGAAACGACGAATATATGCACGTTTTCATAAAGTTGCCGTAAATATTATTTTCTGAAAAACTATAATATTTTTACGTCACAAGTATTCTATTAGCTGTAAGGGCTATGTTTGCGGCAGTTTTTAACCATGATGTGAAACTTTTTAGAACGAAGTGTCTTCTAGTAAAATCAAGTTCATCGGCCATATTTTTCAAATCAAAAAGCTGTTTGTCAAGCGGAGTTTTAGTGAATTATTTACGGATGTTCAAACATTGGCCGAAACTTATTTTCTGCACGCAATTAGCAAAAATCACCAACTTTAACCCTTAATATCTTTATGATCGAGACCTTTTGGACGAAAACTCCTGAACTGAAACTTCTAGATATCAATACAAACTTTCCAAAACCGTCGAGTTCGTTCTCTAACGATCGACGTACACCGTTTTACGACTGTTTTTCCGGAGCCATTTTTGTTAATTTCATGATTTTTCCGCCGACATTGTTTTACGACGAAAAGTGGTAATTTCACCAAAAATCATTATAAAACCATTGTAGGATGACATTTTGACGTAAAAACATGTAAAGTCATTTTTGATTGGTCGAGACGTCAAAAGAGTATTTTTCGACGACGAGTAATATTTTCAAAACCCGTAAATGGTATAAATAACATATTAAGTGCATGCATAACATTACATTGCAACTCATTACATATCATATCATTCGTAATAGGTCATTTTCGAGTATCACGCTACATTTCGGTGTACTCACTTTTGTCATCGCCTCAGTTTACCAAGTGAGTTCCATAGCCCCTACCTTTATACGTTTTGAATTACTTTTGGGGGAGATACATGCTCAAACTGTTTTCTACTACTTTCACAAGTACTTTAAACTCTTACATATTACCGTGAGTTTCCATAGCCCCTACTTTTACTTGTTTTCATAACTGTTTTGGGGGAGATACATGCTCATCATCTTTTATGACATTCATATCTATTTGCAAACTACATGCTTAACTGAACTTAATGTTTAGTCATATCCTGTATCATTTTCATTGGACTGAATGTCTTGGGATTATCATTGGACTGAATGTCTTGGGATTATCATTGGACTGAATGTCTTGGGATTATCATTGTGCTGAATGTCTTGGGATTATCATTGTGCTGAATGTCTTGGGATTATTATTGACTATACATATCTTGGCAATGGGTTGTGAACACACAGGTTGCAAGTTTTGTATGGGCGGGACTTGGAACTGAGTGGATTCACAATGCCTTTGCTGCATAAACGATTTCTAAAGGCTTTACATTTCAAAACAAACTCTATGAACTCACTCAACCTTTGTGTTGACACTTTTAGCATGTTTTATCTCAGGTATCTAAGGCATTCACTTCATGGCATGCATTTGGACACATCATGGAGTCGTGGTGACGACGCGTCTCACTTGGGTTTTACGTACTTTAAAACATCGTTTGAATTGTAATAAACTTATTTCCGCACAAGTTGATTTACATTTGGGACCTACTTTGTAAACTCTGATTATTTTATTAAATCAAACAATGTATTTTCCAAACGACACTTTAGGTCGTTCAATATAACTGTGATTATGATGCTATGACAGTCAATCCCCAGGAATTCCATTCCGCTGCAAAACACGTAATTTGGGGGTGTGACAGATTGGCATCAGAGCTTCGGTTATAGAGAACTAGGTTGCATCATTGACCCTAGACTATAACTACATCACCATAGCATCTCATCATTTCATCATAAGTGCATGTTCACTTTGCATACGATTTATACGTACATTTTTCGAGTTATTTACTTTCATGTCATATCGATTGTCACATGGATGCCCTGTCATTCCCTATCACAATTTTAACATCAGTTGACCCAACACCAAACGACATATGAGTCGATTAGTCCAAGCATTGCATAGTTACTCCTAAATTATGCATAGCCTGATCACCTATGTCTAATTCAGGAAGAATCATGCAATGAAGGGAGTAGTAGGCTTATATGTGTAAACAATTCCGTAATCGAGCCAAATTTTCAAAAGATTTTCTTCAAACCACTTGTTTCCAGTTTGATCCGCGTGACAGTTCTTGTTTGATGAGTTGCAAAGATCGAGCTAGAAACAAGTTGTTACCTAAACCGATTTAGCCTAATCTCATGACAGTTCTTGTTTGATGAGTTGTGAGATTAAGTAAAAATCGGTTACCAAAAAGTCTTTTGAGGGTTTTGCTCGAGAATGGGAAAGTTTGCCACATCAAACCCTAACCCCGAGAGACCAACACGAACTGAATTCAGGGACTGAATTCCTTTTTGGATGGGCGAATGTGACAACCAGTACTTTCAGGTCATTTCTCGACACGATTCATGTTTCATTATTTCAACATTTTTAGTAAACTTGGTTTACGTGTTCCAAATTCGCGTAACCTTGGAGGTTTAGCGGCGAATTCATGATCATGACATCACGTACATTTCATATGGACTATGAGTAGTCTACATTTCATGGACATCATGTGCATCTCATTAGTTCATTCACGACATTTCATTTCATATTTTACGCGTAATTTTTATATTTATTAATTTGTATCGCGTGAGTTTTTATTTTGTATATTTAATCCATTATTTTCAAAAATGATCCCGAGGTATTCTTAAACTTACATTTAGTTTATAAAAACTATATTTTTAGTTTTCCTAGTGTTTCAAATTTATTTGGTACTTAAATCATTAACGTTTAATTATTACGTCGTTTTTCTTAAAAATTTTACGATAATTATTTTATCACTCAATTTTCACAAGGAAAGTATTTTTACAATTTTTATCATCTCAATACAATCTATTTTGATTTACTAAAAACTTACTTGTACTTAAAGACTACCTTTTACCTTCCAAAGTTACAATTACCTCTACCTTTTACTTACACTTTTGTCAAAATTATACAAACAATACATAAGTTTATAAAAAGAAAAAAAAAAATAATAATAATGGGGAAACATCCCTCCCCAAAAACCGGCCCTTAGGGGAGGGGATACATTTATTATTTGACAAACATTTCTTACAAGTATACATTTATACTCCATCTCATTATTTCACTTCATTCATGCTCAAATAATTCACATAGTTACCAAAAGTTTTCTTCTCTCTATGTTATTCCTCCATAACCGGCCAAGCATCAAGAGAACCAAGGGATCAAGATTTTTGCTTAGTTCAAGTGTTTACAACCTAGTTTATATCCTTTTCATGGTTTTGAAATAAAAACCAAGGATATTTAAGTTAATCCTTGTTACCTACACCTCATCACTATCATTTGTAAGCATGTTTTTATCATCCTCATGTTTCCTTTTTATTTTCATATGTTTCTTATTATTTTTGGAGCTTATATGCATGTTATGTGATTTATACCATTTATTTCATGATTTTAGAAGTTATATATACTTATGGTCATCCTATAATTACTCCCATGGTATTCTTTGGTCTTGATGGTGATTAGGAACCCATGACACCCTAAGAAGGTGTATGGTAGGATTAGATTAGTTTCGGAGTTGATTTGAAGGGATTAGAATAGGTTTTATTCGTGAAAAACTATTTTCGATAACTATATTTTACGTTCTGTCCTTAATTCGGATTTCTGGAAAAACCAACAGATTGTACGAAACTTTGGCCTTGATTTTTAGAAAATATACTTTAAAACGAATCCGTGGCCTTTTGAACGGATAAAAACGGAGTTATAACGAAGCCGTGGTGAATTTTTAAAGTTTTACGACGAAACGTATTTTTTTTTCTGAAAAATCAGCTTGCTGTTTTTACATATTTCGGGTCAAAAACGAGCCTTAAGCTTCACAAATTATTCCGACTTATCAAGAATATATTAGTTTACTTCGATACGAAGCTAAGGACATATTTTACGTAGAAAACGGATTTGAAACGACGAATATATGCACGTTTTCATAAAGTTGCCGTAAATATTATTTTCTGAAAAACTATAATATTTTTACGTCACAAGTATTCTATTAGCTGTAAGGGCTATGTTTGCGGCAGTTTTTAACCATGATGTGAAACTTTTTAGAACAAAGTGTCTTCTAGTAAAATCAAGTTCATCGGCCATATTTTTCAAATCAAAAAGCTGTTTGTCAAGCGGAGTTTTAGTGAATTATTTACGGATGTTCAAACATTGGCCGAAACTTATTTTCTGCACGCAATTAGCAAAAATCACCAACTTTAACCCTTAATATCTTTATGATCGAGACCTTTTGGACGAAAACTCCTGAACTGAAACTTCTAGATATCAATACAAACTTTCCAAAAACGTCGAGTTCGTTCTCTAACGATCGACGTACACCGTTTTACGACTGTTTTTCCGGAGCCATTTTTGTTAATTTCATGATTTTTCCGCCGACATTGTTTTACGACGAAAAGTGGTAATTTCACCAAAAATCA
This sequence comes from Chrysanthemum seticuspe, assembly GCA_019973895.1. NCBI lineage: Eukaryota > Viridiplantae > Streptophyta > Magnoliopsida > Asterales > Asteraceae > Chrysanthemum > Chrysanthemum seticuspe. The sequence goes on from BPTQ01000006.1 coordinate 24,362,952, forward strand.
TTATAAAACCATTGTAGGATGACATTTTGACGTAAAAACATGTAAAGTCATTTTTGATTGGTCGAGACGTCAAAAGAGTATTTTTCGACGACGAGTAATATTTTCAAAACCCGTAAATGGTATAAATAACATATTAAGTGCATGCATAACATTACATTGCAACTCATTACATATCATATCATTCGTAATAGGTCATTTTCGAGTATCACGCTACATTTCGGTGTACTCACTTTTGTCATCGCCTCAGTTTACCAAGTGAGTTCCATAGCCCCTACCTTTATACGTTTTGAATTACTTTTGGGGGAGATACATGCTCAAACTGTTTTCTACTACTTTCACAAGTACTTTAAACTCTTACATATTACCGTGAGTTTCCATAGCCCCTACTTTTACTTGTTTTCATAACTGTTTTGGGGGAGATACATGCTCATCATCTTTTATGACATTCATATCTATTTGCAAACTACATGCTTAACTGAACTTAATGTTTAGTCATATCCTGTATCATTTTCATTGGACTGAATGTCTTGGGATTATCATTGGACTGAATGTCTTGGGATTATCATTGGACTGAATGTCTTGGGATTATCATTGTGCTGAATGTCTTGGGATTATCATTGTGCTGAATGTCTTGGGATTATTATTGACTATACATATCTTGGCAATGGGTTGTGAACACACAGGTTGCAAGTTTTGTATGGGCGGGACTTGGAACTGAGTGGATTCACAATGCCTTTGCTGCATAAACGATTTCTAAAGGCTTTACATTTCAAAACAAACTCTATGAACTCACTCAACCTTTGTGTTGACACTTTTAGCATGTTTTATCTCAGGTATCTAAGGCATTCACTTCATGGCATGCATTTGGACACATCATGGAGTCGTGGTGACGACGCGTCTCACTTGGGTTTTACGTACTTTAAAACATCGTTTGAATTGTAATAAACTTATTTCCGCACAAGTTGATTTACATTTGGGACCTACTTTGTAAACTCTGATTATTTTATTAAATCAAACAATGTATTTTCCAAACGACACTTTAGGTCGTTCAATATAACTGTGATTATGATGCTATGACAGTCAATCCCCAGGAATTCCATTCCGCTGCAAAACACGTAATTTGGGGGTGTGACAGATTGGCATCAGAGCTTCGGTTATAGAGAACTAGGTTGCATCATTGACCCTAGACTATAACTACATCACCATAGCATCTCATCATTTCATCATAAGTGCATGTTCACTTTGCATACGATTTATACGTACATTTTTCGAGTTATTTACTTTCATGTCATATCGATTGTCACATGGATGCCCTGTCATTCCCTATCACAATTTTAACATCAGTTGACCCAACACCAAACGACATATGAGTCGATTAGTCCAAGCATTGCATAGTTACTCCTAAATTATGCATAGCCTGATCACCTATGTCTAATTCAGGAAGAATCATGCAATGAAGGGAGTAGTAGGCTTATATGTGTAAACAATTCCGTAATCGAGCCAAATTTTCAAAAGATTTTCTTCAAACCACTTGTTTCCAGTTTGATCCGCGTGACAGTTCTTGTTTGATGAGTTGCAAAGATCGAGCTAGAAACAAGTTGTTACCTAAACCGATTTAGCCTAATCTCATGACAGTTCTTGTTTGATGAGTTGTGAGATTAAGTAAAAATCGGTTACCAAAAAGTCTTTTGAGGGTTTTGCTCGAGAATGGGAAAGTTTGCCACATCAAACCCTAACCCCGAGAGACCAACACGAACTGAATTCAGGGACTGAATTCCTTTTTGGATGGGCGAATGTGACAACCAGTACTTTCAGGTCATTTCTCGACACGATTCATGTTTCATTATTTCAACATTTTTAGTAAACTTGGTTTACGTGTTCCAAATTCGCGTAACCTTGGAGGTTTAGCGGCGAATTCATGATCATGACATCACGTACATTTCATATGGACTATGAGTAGTCTACATTTCATGGACATCATGTGCATCTCATTAGTTCATTCACGACATTTCATTTCATATTTTACGCGTAATTTTTATATTTATTAATTTGTATCGCGTGAGTTTTTATTTTGTATATTTAATCCATTATTTTCAAAAATGATCCCGAGGTATTCTTAAACTTACATTTAGTTTATAAAAACTATATTTTTAGTTTTCCTAGTGTTTCAAATTTATTTGGTACTTAAATCATTAACGTTTAATTATTACGTCGTTTTTCTTAAAAATTTTACGATAATTATTTTATCACTCAATTTTCACAAGGAAAGTATTTTTACAATTTTTATCATCTCAATACAATCTATTTTGATTTACTAAAAACTTACTTGTACTTAAAGACTACCTTTTACCTTCCAAAGTTACAATTACCTCTACCTTTTACTTACACTTTTGTCAAAATTATACAAACAATACATAAGTTTATAAAAAGAAAAAAAAAATAATAATAATGGGGAAACATCCCTCCCCAAAAACCGGCCCTTAGGGGAGGGGATACATTTATTATTTGACAAACATTTCTTACAAGTATACATTTATACTCCATCTCATTATTTCACTTCATTCATGCTCAAATAATTCACATAGTTACCAAAAGTTTTCTTCTCTCTATGTTATTCCTCCATAACCGGCCAAGCATCAAGAGAACCAAGGGATCAAGATTTTTGCTTAGTTCAAGTGTTTACAACCTAGTTTATATCCTTTTCATGGTTTTGAAATAAAAACCAAGGATATTTAAGTTAATCCTTGTTACCTACACCTCATCACTATCATTTGTAAGCATGTTTTTATCATCCTCATGTTTCCTTTTTATTTTCATATGTTTCTTATTATTTTTGGAGCTTATATGCATGTTATGTGATTTATACCATTTATTTCATGATTTTAGAAGTTATATATACTTATGGTCATCCTATAATTACTCCCATGGTATTCTTTGGTCTTGATGGTGATTAGGAACCCATGACACCCTAAGAAGGTGTATGGTAGGATTAGATTAGTTTCGGAGTTGATTTGAAGGGATTAGAATAGGTTTTATTCGTGAAAAACTATTTTCGATAACTATATTTTACGTTCTGTCCTTAATTCGGATTTCTGGAAAAACCAACAGATTGTACGAAACTTTGGCCTTGATTTTTAGAAAATATACTTTAAAACGAATCCGTGGCCTTTTGAACGGATAAAAACGGAGTTATAACGAAGCCGTGGTGAATTTTTAAAGTTTTACGACGAAACGTATTTTTTTTTCTGAAAAATCAGCTTGCTGTTTTTACATATTTCGGGTCAAAAACGAGCCTTAAGCTTCACAAATTATTCCGACTTATCAAGAATATATTAGTTTACTTCGATACGAAGCTAAGGACATATTTTACGTAGAAAACGGATTTGAAACGACGAATATATGCACGTTTTCATAAAGTTGCCGTAAATATTATTTTCTGAAAAACTATAATATTTTTACGTCACAAGTATTCTATTAGCTGTAAGGGCTATGTTTGCGGCAGTTTTTAACCATGATGTGAAACTTTTTAGAACAAAGTGTCTTCTAGTAAAATCAAGTTCATCGGCCATATTTTTCAAATCAAAAAGCTGTTTGTCAAGCGGAGTTTTAGTGAATTATTTACGGATGTTCAAACATTGGCCGAAACTTATTTTCTGCACGCAATTAGCAAAAATCACCAACTTTAACCCTTAATATCTTTATGATCGAGACCTTTTGGACGAAAACTCCTGAACTGAAACTTCTAGATATCAATACAAACTTTCCAAAAACGTCGAGTTCGTTCTCTAACGATCGACGTACACCGTTTTACGACTGTTTTTCCGGAGCCATTTTTGTTAATTTCATGATTTTTCCGCCGACATTGTTTTACGACGAAAAGTGGTAATTTCACCAAAAATCATTATAAAACCATTGTAGGATGACATTTTGACGTAAAAACATGTAAAGTCATTTTTGATTGGTCGAGACGTCAAAAGAGTATTTTTCGACGACGAGTAATATTTTCAAAACCCGTAAATGGTATAAATAACATATTAAGTGCATGCATAACATTACATTGCAACTCATTACATATCATATCATTCGTAATAGGTCATTTTCGAGTATCACGCTACATTTCGGTGTACTCACTTTTGTCATCGCCTCAGTTTACCAAGTGAGTTCCATAGCCCCTACCTTTATACGTTTTGAATTACTTTTGGGGGAGATACATGCTCAAACTGTTTTCTACTACTTTCACAAGTACTTTAAACTCTTACATATTACCGTGAGTTTCCATAGCCCCTACTTTTACTTGTTTTCATAACTGTTTTGGGGGAGATACATGCTCATCATCTTTTATGACATTCATATCTATTTGCAAACTACATGCTTAACTGAACTTAATGTTTAGTCATATCCTGTATCATTTTCATTGGACTGAATGTCTTGGGATTATCATTGGACTGAATGTCTTGGGATTATCATTGGACTGAATGTCTTGGGATTATCATTGTGCTGAATGTCTTGGGATTATCATTGTGCTGAATGTCTTGGGATTATTATTGACTATACATATCTTGGCAATGGGTTGTGAACACACAGGTTGCAAGTTTTGTATGGGCGGGACTTGGAACTGAGTGGATTCACAATGCCTTTGCTGCATAAACGATTTCTAAAGGCTTTACATTTCAAAACAAACTCTATGAACTCACTCAACCTTTGTGTTGACACTTTTAGCATGTTTTATCTCAGGTATCTAAGGCATTCACTTCATGGCATGCATTTGGACACATCATGGAGTCGTGGTGACGACGCGTCTCACTTGGGTTTTACGTACTTTAAAACATCGTTTGAATTGTAATAAACTTATTTCCGCACAAGTTGATTTACATTTGGGACCTACTTTGTAAACTCTGATTATTTTATTAAATCAAACAATGTATTTTCCAAACGACACTTTAGGTCGTTCAATATAACTGTGATTATGATGCTATGACAGTCAATCCCCAGGAATTCCATTCCGCTGCAAAACACGTAATTTGGGGGTGTGACAATAAGGATATCTAGAAAAACATTTTTAAAAAACTTTAAGGAGTATACTTTAACTTTATCAACGCTAATTATGTGCTATTAAACTTGCATCATGTGTACAACATAATATCAGTAGTGAAATTTAAATAACAACATCAATATCTTTGTCAGCTAAATAAAATTAAATCTTGAGTTACCTAACATAAATTTTTACAAATATTTTATCAATTTTTAATGGATATTAATGCATAATGAAAAACTCGTGCATAAGTATTAGTTGTACTTATATCACAATTTTCATGGCAAATTCTTGTATGTGTATATATTGAACTAAAATGTTAAAATAAATTTAATTTATGTGTAAACTTCGTTCGTGCACGAAACTTATAACTGTATAATTATATGCAATTACCTTTAAAGACACAGTATTCAGTATTAATACAGAATAATTTTTTTGTCAAAACTCCGTGCGTGCACGAGTATTATAACTAGTATCATGACTATAAGAATTAATATATTAATTAAGCTCCTAATAATTTACCTCGTACGTACACAAATGTTTACAGCAGCAGTATTACATATTTAGTTTATAAATAATAATACAGATCCGTAAAAAACAAGGACCATTCTTGTAAATAGTTTTAGGGTTAAATTAATTAGGTATCTTGCATGCCAATCCATCCAACGGAACTAAAGCTAATGTCGGCATTAATTAGGCTATAAATATAATCCTATATCAACGAATAATATACATTCTTTACAAACATTCGACTTCGACAACCAAAACCGAAGAAGAATTTGTTTGACCAGATATGGAGTATAAGAAAGTTATCAAAAACAATATCCATATAGTGGCAAGATTGGGAATCGATAAATTCGCGAGAGAATTTCTGGGCATCGAAGATTCAAAGTTAGTTGTTGATGAACTTGATGAGTATTTGACTAGTCAGGAGGGGCTTCTTACAAAAAATGTAGTAAAACAAGGTATTGCGGCAGTAAAAGGTCGAAGAGCAGTCAATAAAGAAGAGACACAAGACGGTTTTGACTTTGAGAGGGAGCAATACTATGCCTTTACCGTAATGAAATTGCTTGAAGACAATATAGAGCCCAACAAGGTGGCTACTATGCTTGGTCTGACAACAGTAGGAGAATTGAGACACGTAATTGAGAAGTATTGTGAGACAATCTCTGCTATAGAAGACATGGTGGCGAAGGCGAAGAAGGCAAGAGAGGAGGTGCAGATAGAGAGTATTAGAGAATAAATAGGCCCAAGCCCGGTCTGTGGGCTTAGGGTCCACTAGGGTTTCAGGTATCTTTACTACCTTATAATGTATTTAGGACATTTTTTAAATAGCAAGGCTTAAAATTTAGACTTTGTAACTTACTCTTTATGGAAATATAATGTCTCTTACTAAATTAATACACACACATGCTAGCTTAAAAGTTAAGCGAATACTTGTAACATTAGTAGTTATTGAATACAAAATTTAAAATCCCTTCAATATTTTTAAAGGCCACTTTATGACTTTAAAAGCATGTATTGTAACAGCCCTATTCTTGCAGCTCACTTTAACAGCCCATTAAATGAATTGATTAGTAGAAAACGGGTATAAAAACCCACAAATAAACACACACAAAAAACCGATCATATCTCACATTCTCTCTCAAAAACGTAAATCGTCACTCTTGTGCTAAATAGCAACCGGCGCCACCAACTAAATCTGCCACCACCGCTAACGGCATGTGTCGGCATCACTACCCCTTGACATGGTCTAGGTGGCCTTCGCTTACCAAAACTTTTAGTATAATCAAAAAACATTGCACGCCAAAAAATTTAGTTTCAAAGTACCCGCCGCCGCAATGCGCGGATACCCTGCTAGTGTTACTTTGTAAATACATAATGAATAAACATAATACCTCACGGGGTTTATCATTGTCTAACATGGTATCAGAGCGGGTCTGATCCTCAGACCTAGGTGGCTATGTTGAGCCGCCTCCCCTAGGCCGCCCCGTCAAACCCTAATCTTAAAAAAAAGAAAGAAAAAAAATTGACTGTCACTTTACATCACGCTCTCTTTGCCGTCATTTTTTACTGCCGATAAGAAGTGGGTCGATTGCAATGGATGTAAGCTTTACTACCAATGGACCAATGGGTATCATCGTTGCTATGCTAGACCTGCTCATGATGTGGGATGTTGCTAGGGAAAGACGTGACAAGAAGACCTCAACACTTATTTGGTTCATTCATAACTATCTTTACTAAAAAAATAATAATTATTGTTTTTGTTTTTATTATAAGGATATTTTGGTTTATCTGGTTTGGTACGGATACTTTGGTTTATCCGGTTTAGTGTTTGTTTGTTAGTCGATTGTTCGTACGGCTTTGTTATCAGTTGACTAAAGTTGACCGTTGGTACCAGTCCCTAAAATAGACCGTTCGTACGGTTGTGTTACCAGTCGACTTAGCCGACCGTTGGTACCAGTTGACAAAAGTCAACCGTTGGTATGAGTTTGTTACGAGTCGACTAAAGTTATGTTTTTATTATGTTAATGTTTTTCTTTTTCTTTTCTTGTTTACTACTTCAGTCCGAGCTTTCGCGATTTCGCCGCTCGGACTGCGGGGAGTATTAGAGAATAAATAGGCCCAAGCCCGGTCTGTGGGCTTAGGGTCCACTAGGGTTTCAGGTATGTTACTTTATAAATACATGATGAATAAACATAATACCTCACGGGTGAGTACGAGCAAGAAAGAGCCGAAGGATAGTACGAGCAAGAAAGAGCCGAAGGATGATGAAACGTCAAGTAAGGTTGAGCTTAATTGGTATGTGATACTGTGTTTCTGTATCACAGTGATAGCATATATATGTATGTATCTGTTTAAGAGTGAAGATAAATTGAATTGATATTTTTTTTAATATATATATATATATATATATATATATATATATATATATATATATATATATATATATATATATATATATATATATATATATAGGGCAAGTGGCACAAAAAGGCATTAAAGTTAGGGTCCATTTCCAATTAAGGTATTCTTCTTTTTTTCTTGCATAAAAAGGTACTCAACAAAAAAAATTTGCGGATTTGGGTTTTTTACTAACGTTCGTTAACCCACTTCGTTAGTATATTACATATTTGGTCCTTGATTTGGTAGAGTCATTTTATGCACCATCCCTCCTCCTCCACCGTCCACCACCACCCTCCTCCTCCACCAACATCGTCCGCCACCATCACCTGCCAACACCACCCGCCACCACTACCACCGTCCACCACCACCACCACCCGCCACCACCAGAAAACTCACAAACCCCGTAATAACCTAAACCTATTTCCTAAGAAAAATTAAAAAATGTGGTACTGCTTTTTTGAAATAAGCTATTAAAAAGCTAAACAAGCTAGAAGGCTTAAACCTTTTTGAAAATAAAAATTTTCTTCAACTTTTTCTTTTGAAACTCAAAGAGGGACTTCAAATAAGCATTTTTTATGAAAACTCAATCTACAAAAAAGCTTACAATAAGCAGTTGTGACAGCTTATTGTTCACAGTTTTGGTAGAAAAGCAAAATCCAACACCCTTTAGCAGTTTAGAGGCACAATAAGCTAGGATAAGCACTATTGAAAGAGAACTGAGCTAAGCATACAAACTGAATTCATTGATAAGCTAAAATTGAATAGATGAAAACAGAAACAAAGGGGAGCAATAAGCAGTTTTTTGGAAATCCTAAGTAAAAATGGGAGTTAAGCATACAATGAGATAATAAGCACTAATAAGCGTTAAGTAAGCTAACAACTAGTACACCTAATCTATATTACCTAAAGAGCACTAAGGTATCCTAATTAAGCTAATGGGGTCCACTAATAAGCACAAAATAAGCTGGTACCTAGGCTGCTGTGAAGGCTTCTACAGCAGCGGAACAGCCTAAGGGGCTACTTTGGGGCTCCTAAAAAGCTATCTAAAGGCTCATAAAAAAATTCATAAAAATAAGCAATATCTACACTACCAACCAGAGATTATTTCTACCAATTTTCAGATCATAAGGATTCATATTGAGCAAATGAAAAATCTAAAAGACAAGCCACTTGGGCTAGTATGTTGCTGAAACAGTTGGCTAAAATGGGCAAATGGCAGTATGCTGCTAAAACAGTTGGCTAAAATTAAGCTAAGCTAAAGGCTTCCTAAGTGCAAATAAACTAAACATATATTAAGTTGGGTATGTAAGGACTTAAGAAAAATAAATTTGAAAAAGTTTTGATAAGAAATAAGCTGTGAAAAAGGGCTTGGAACAGCAGCTATAGCTGCTGTTCTGTGCAAGGACTAATGACAGCAAAACCAATTTTTTAACTAAAACTTGTTCAAAAACTTGATAAAACAGATTGGACTCCTTTTAATGCTAACTAAAACCTTAAAATGAGATTGACCTTAAAAGTCAAAATGGGTAAAAAGTACTTTTAGACTTCAAATAAGCTTTAGCCAAACACCCCTTTATGGGGTGTTAACTGTTTTTAGAAACTGTTTTAAAAGACTAAACTGAGAAATTCTTTAGTTAGACTAACTTGCAACTTAAAATAATACTTAAAAGTAAATGATAATTGGCAATAAGCAAATAAGCAGAAGAAAAACAAAATGAAACTGATAAAAGGGAATTTTTCATTAACTAAAAAGAAACATTACAATTTAAGTAAAAGCAGAAACTAAAGTAAAAACTACTTATTTAGGACATAATTTTGAATGATGCTACTTAAACCCGAGCCACTTAAGGACCTCTCCAATGTCAATCTCCAAAAGTTTAATGCATTTTGACATTAATCCTATAAATATCAGAATAAGATATAATATCAATATACGGAATGATTAAGTCTTCCGCTAGTAATTCCTAAATGGACTTCACAAAAGCTCACGGAGGAAACTTATTATGCCAAATTTGCTCTGTAGCCAGTAGTTGGATGTCATGCTTGGTAATTACCTTGAACCTAAGGTATGCACAAATATATATAAAGTTAATGTTACCTTTCCCAATTCAAACATTGTTTTTGATTACCCCACTTGGTTCTTGGTGAATAGAGTACCAGTTAAACAAATGTAAAACCATGGTGTAACTCCCCTCTCATGGTGATATCACTGTATTATACGTTCAGCCCGAGCCATCAAGGAAATGGGTTTAGGTTATTACGGGGTTTGTGAGTTTTCTGGTGGTGGCGGGTGGTGGTGGTGGTGGACGGTGGTAGTGGTGGCGGGTGGTGTTGGCAGGTGATGGTGGCGGACGGTGTTGGTGGAGGAGGAGGGTGGTGGTGGACGGTGGAGGAGGAGGGATGGTGCATAAAATGACTCTACCAAATCAAGGACCAAATATGTAATATACTAACGAAGTTGGTTAACGAACGTTAGTAAAAAAACCCAAATCCGCCAAATTTTTTTGTTGAGTACCTTTTTATGCAAGAAAAAAAGAAGAATACCTTAATTGGAAATGGACCCTAACTTTAATGCCTTTTTGTGCCATTTGCCCTTTATAATAAAGTCAGGGTAGCATACTTTTAATAAAGATACTACTCGAATTGTGTGAACAACTTATACGATTTACATATGATCTAACTTAGTTGTGTCTTGATCCTTTTATTTTTTTAAGTCATTTTCATGTTTAGTAAATTTAAAAACACAATTGGTTAGGAGTGGTTTGTTGGGGAGATGGCAAAAACTCATTTTTTCTAAAGCTTAAGTCATGAGTTCGATTCTTACTAAAGTCATCTTCCTTAGAACCCCATTCGATACCGAACGTCATAGGACGCGTTATTGCTCTATAATGCGACGTTATGGCACCAGCCCGTACTATACCACGAGTTATAAGTCTTGGCGCCAAATTCACCAACCAAATTATACGGCTTTTTACTCTCTCTTTTTGTATTGTATTTGTGTTTTATTTTAAAAATTGTCGGCCCGAGGTGACCTATAACTTAAGTGGTGGCAAGAGAGTGTTTTTGAGTTAAGTTGTCTAACTATCTTATAAGGCCTTCTCCAATGGGCCACCTGACATCATTTAATAGCAATCTATCAAACGGTCAATCTACTGATGTCATGGAACACCTTACCATGTTGTTTCCCGACATTTCTTTCTTTTGAAAATATAAAAAATGATTGTCATTTAGATTAGATTTGTGCTTGTTTTATAGTGGTGTGTTTGTATGAGGTGTGTTTTGGTTCGATGGATGGTGATGCTTTGGACCGTTGTTGGATGGTGATCTGTGTGACTCTAGAAAGACTGTTGTTATTGGTTGACAATTAATTATGACTTCTCTTTTCACTAACATTTTTTTTAGTAAAAAGAACATATCATTCAACTTCAACAATTACAACATGAGAGACAAGATCCCAAATAAAATGACAACACCAATTGAAGAGAGATCTCATCAAACCGATATACGCCAAAATAATTACGTAGCATATGGATTCTCAAGGTTGGACTAAACGGAGTGGGCGTGAGCCTCACTCGATGAGCCATCACCTCACGCGCCATCACAAAAACTCCTACACCACCTGACGCTTGAATGAACCAAAAAAAAAAAAGTCAAAGTGTATTTTGGTACCTCAAAGTTGGTTAACTGGGTTTTTTACTACCCTAAATTATTAAAGGTGCAGTTTAGTACCTTGAACTTGTAAACTCGGTTTAAAGCATTGACTCGTAACTAACGACACGGTTAAGGCATTAGATTTCATCAATTGCCTTTTCTCCCGCTAAAAATTAAATACATGTTCGTTGCATGGTAGAAACAAAAATTCACGTGATCAACAAAGGTCTGCTTTTATTCGGTGAAATTTGATTCCTTCATGTGATCTTGAGGTTTATGCATACAAAGCAAATTAAACTCCTAGAACAAGTGCGCGGACACACCGGTGAATCCAAGACTCGGTCATGGCTTGTCTTCCGGAATGATTTCGGTTTCCCTTGTATTAATAATCAAAAAAAAATTCAAAAACTAAGTCAAATACAACAAATAAAACAAGTTTACAATTACGAAAAAGTTTTAACGATTATGTATACAAAATATATAGTAATTCTCAAGTTTTTGACAAAACAATAAAAGTATCTTGATTAACACAATTACAACTAGAATATTGTTTAAGATACCTCAACTTACAAAGATGAAAAAAAAAAAAAACGCCTAAAGTTTTTTTTTTGGTAAAGGGTTTTTACCCAATGAATATATAAATGAATGAAAGAGTTTAGGATACAATAGAAGGCGGTAATGAGCCACATTATAAAACCTAAACACGAGAACCTATATGCTTAGCGCAACTCTAAACATAACAACCATAGTGGACTATCAAAACTTCCTAGAGGACATATCAAAATCAAAACCAAGAAATATTAAGACCACTAGGTAGTGAGAACAAAGCATCAGCCACCATCCATTAGAAGACTAGTTAGCCTCCAAATTCTTCTCATTTGATCAACTATTGGTTTTCTCTTGAAAGGGATTGACGCTAGTTTAAGACGAACCATATCAAAAATGATCTTCGCCACTTGATCGGGGGTTCTAAAACCGCTACCATGAATCCTATACGTTCCTGCCATACAAAATACGTTGAAGCTGCTAAAATTAAGCGACTAACAATAATAGTCACATTGTTTTTAGGAAGAAGCCATCCCATAATATCACTCCATCTTGAAGAGGAGAAACCAATATCAGCAATACGTAACACTTTATTCCAAACGAGCGAAGTGAAGGAGCATTCAAAGAATAAGTGATCGTGAGAATCGGGTTGAGTCTTACACAACGGACACCGAAGCAGGTTTAAGTCAATAGAATTACCGACATCCCATTGCCTCATTTTATCTTGTGTAAGTAATTGACGCTTCAAAACGAGCCAAAGATGAATCGCGTGTCTTGGAATAATAACCTTCCACCAGAAAATGTGGAACCAACCTACATCAACACCATGTTGTCGAACACATTGCCATGCATGGTTAACCGATTACTTAGTTAAAGACCTGTCATGCATTCTCCAACAAAATGAGTCAATCTGATTATCGTCAAGGTGAGGAACACTAATGTTAGAGAGCACAGGAACAACATGATTCCATGAAGAAGGCCACGTCCATGACCCATGTAAGACTATATCCTTCACATATTCTTTTCTCGTTTAACCCACATTGAATAATAAACGATTAGGCAGATGAGTATTAAGTGGACACTTAATGTCCCATGTATCAAACCAGGCTGACGCCTTAGCACCATTGCCTAATTTCACCCATATATGAAAGCGGATAAGATCACGAATTTGCAATAATTTCCGCCAACCCCAACTCACATTAGCCAATAACTGAACATCCCATAAGTTACGATGCTTAAGCTTGTAAGCGTGTATCGATCGCACCCACATGGATTCTTTGTGAGTAATAAGCTTCCAAATGTGAGTAGACATCAAAGCGACATTGAAGGATTCAAGCTTTCTGACTCCCAAACCACCTTCTGATTTCGGACGACAAACATCCTCCCAAGACACTTTCACTTTCCCTCGTTTCATCTCACCTTGACACCATAAGAACGCACACATTAACTGATCTAGATCATGCATAATAATCCTAGCAGAGTTTACATCACCACGAGAAAACATGATCAAATCATCGGCAAAGCAAATGTTAATAATTTTTAGTTTAGAGCATCTATTGTGATATGTGAAATCATCCTCCTCACGAACCTTGCGTTTCAAAATAAGCGTGAGAATCTCCATGACTAAAGTAAACAAATAAGGCGACATAGGATCACCTTGACGAAGCCCACATTTTCCTTTAAAGTAACCATGCAAATCCCCATTAATATTAATAGAAAATGACGTACTTGTGATACACGCCATAATCTACTTAATCATATTCCCATGGAAACCAAAACCAAACAAGATATCTTCCAAAAAACTCCAAGAAACCGTATCATACGCTTTTTGGATGTCTATCTTAAAAGCACATCTAGGGGGGCCTCGGTTCAAATGATAGTTGTGCATTAATTCCTGAGTAAGAAGAATGTTATCCGAGATAGACCGACCCGGAACAAAGGCCGATTGATTATCACTTACAATATCATCTAAGCCTTCTTTAATTCGGTTCGTGATTAGTTTACCTATGCATTTGTAAATAACATTACAACATGAAATAGGCCGATAATCATTTACACGAGAAGGAGTTGGTACCTTAGGAAGTAAAGAAATGATCGTGTGATTGATTTCTTTCAAAATCTTGTCATTAGTGAAGAAATCCCAAGTCGCATTACACACATCATTGCCCACACTATCCCACGCTCTCTTGAAAAACAATCCGGTCTCGGAGCCTTATCATTCCCAATATCAAACATAGCGCTGCGAATTTCAGTATCTGAGACCTCTCTAATCATACTAGCTGCTTTATCTTCACAAAGCCTTCTACAAAACAGCCCCTCATGATTAAGCGGCTCCACACCACTTTCAGCCCCAATAAACCTCATATAATGATGGACAAAGATATCAAGAACATTACAACCTTCATATAGCACATTGTCCTCACCTATAATACAGTCGATACGACTACGAGCAACTCGAGCTTAAACAGAACGATGGAAAAAAGACGAGTTGGTATCCCCAACACGAAGCCAATCAATTTTAGCTTTTTGCTTAAGAAATCGCTCTTCATCCAACAAGGCTTGATTATAAGCACCTAGATACGCCGCTTCCTCTTCACGAAGAACCATAGACGATGGCTCTTTATCAAGAGCCTTTTGAACCTCATCTAACTCGTGCCGAAGTTGAACCACTTTCTTGTGTAAATTACCATGAGAGTGCAACAACTTCCGTATCGGCTTCTTCATGTACCTCATTTTCTTGACTAACTTAAACATATTGTGACCCTGAACTTCAATGTCCCAGTTAGTCGAAACCACATTCACAAAATCATATTTATAAGCAAGGAAATTAAAGAATTTAAATGCTTTAGGTTTATCCTTAGATATCTTTTGGATTTTCAAGATTGCCAGCGAATGGTCAGAAATGCGATAAGGTTGAAAAATCGCATAAGAACCCGTATACTCATTAGTGAAACCCATATTGCTCATCACACGATCTATTTTCTTCAAGATTCCAATATGTGCATTCGGCTTTTGATTCCATGTGTAGTGCAAACCTGTACTATTCACATCTTCAACCTTAATATTAGTAACGCAATCATTAAAATCAAGCATAGAAATATTGATGTCTTTCGACCCATAGAACGTATCTTCAATAGATAAGGCGGCATTAAAATCCCCCATAATGACCCAAGGTCTAGTACCCACAAGTTGTTTATGAACTTCAAGACTATACCATAGGTCTCTTCGAGTTACATAGGAGTTGGAAGCATAGACAAAGGTACAAAAAAGTGCTTTACGACCGGCTTTAAGAATAACCTGAGTATGGATTGCTTGGCTCGTACATGTTAACACATTAATATCCACAACATCGTCGTTCCACCCAATTATAATTCGAGAACCTTTGTACCCGCAAGACATAATAAACATATCAAACATATTTGCAATATAATTACAAGTATTTTATGGTTATAAGTCCGTTTTAGTGTGTTTTCCGGTATAGAAATGATGTGTGTTTAGGCACATATCAGCAATCATATCCCTTGTTGGTAATACATGTTGGCGTGAACCTACAATCCCAAACAAATGAACCCGAAACTGTGGGACATCTTGCAGTTTATCGCACGCTGTTCTAAATAGTTGCACCAACGAGTTGTTATGGTCCAATAGCAGAATGAGGCCTTCAACAATATCCGCTGTTGCGCTGACCTGCTATTGCTGAAATTAGAGAATCTATTACGTACCTCGTTATCTGTGTCATAGATGTAAAGCTGCAGGAACCTCGGATTGTCGGCCTCCGTAGGACACAACCCCCCAATCCAGTGATATATTTGGCCTGATATTCTAAACACATACGCGCCATGTCCGTGTTTATAGAACTGGGCTTAAGACTAATGTAACAGTTAAAAAAAATTATAAAATAAGAAACATAGACAGTAAAAACAAACGGTGTATCACGACGCAACGTTACTACCTGCGATAATACTACCAGTAAATACGAACGTAATCTTGCAACGTTACTAGTAGAGGTGGCAATCACAACCCATTTAGAGAAAAATGGGTTGCTATGGGTCAAAAATAACAACTTATGGGTTGGATTGGGTTACCCCATTTGCAAAGAACATGTCAAATGGGTCAACATATGAACTTATGTGAATCAACAAATGGGTCGAATGGGTCAACAAATGGGTCGAATGGGTCACTTAAGGGTCGGATGATAACTCAACCATCATTAGATGTCGTGTTTTTTATGTTTTTATACGTTTTTATATTTTTTTCGTCAGTTTTAACATTTTCATCCGTTTTTGCGCGTTTTCATCATTTTTTTACGTTTTCGTCGTTTTTTAACGTTTTCGTCCGTTTTTTTACGTTTTCATCCGTTTTTGCGCGTTTTCGGCCGTTTTTTTACGTTTTCATCTGTTTTTGCGCGTTTTCGTCTTTTTTTTACGTTTTCGTCCGTTTTTGCGCGTTTTCGTCCGTTTTTTACGTTTTTGTCTGTTTTTTTACGTTTTAATCCGTTTTTGCGAGTTTTCGGCCGTTTTTTTACGTTTTCATCCGTTTTTGCGCGTTTTCGTTTGTTTTTTTACGTTTTCGTCTGTTTTTTTACGTTTTCATCCGTTTTTGCGTGTTTTCATCTGTTTTTTTACGTTTTCGTCCGTTTTTTTACTTTATCATCTGTTTTTGCGCGTTTTCGTCAGTTTTTTTACGTTTTCGTCCGTTTTTGCGAGTTTTCGTCCATTTTTTTATGTTTTCGTCTGTTTTTGCGCGTATTCGTCCGTTTTTGCGCGTTTTCGTCAGTTTTTTACGTTTTCATCCATTTTTGCGCGTTTTCGTATGTTTTTGTCCGTTTTTTACGTTTTAATCCGTTTTTGCGCGTTTTCGTCCGTATTTTTACTTTTTGGGTCTCTTTTTACGTTTTCATCCGTTTTTGCGCGTTTTCGTCCGTTTTTTGCGCGTTTTCATCTGTTTTTTACGTTTTCGTCTGTTTTTTACGTTTTCATCCGTTTTTGCGCGTTTTCGACTGTTTTTTACGTTTTCGTCTGCTTTTTTACGTTTTCATCTATTTTTTGCTCGTTTTCGTCCCTTTTTTTACGTTTTCGTCCGTTTTTTTACGTAAAAAAAGGCGCAAAAACGGACGAAAACGTAAAAAACGGACGAAAACGCGCAAAATGGATGAAAACGTTAAAAAACGGAAGAAAACGCGCAAAAACGGATGAAAAAGTAAAAAAACGAACGAAAACGTAAAAAAAAGGCGCAAAAACAGATGCAAACGTAAAAAAAACGGACGAAAACGTAAAAAAACGGACGAAAACGTAAAAATATGGACGAAAACGCGCAAAAACGGATGAAAACGTAAAAAATTGACGAAAACGTAAAAAAACGAACGAAAGCGTTAAAAAATGGATGAAAACGCGCAAAAACGGATGAAAACGTAAAAAACGGACGAAAACGTAAAAAAACGTACGAAACGCGCAAAAACGGACGAAAAAGTAAAAAAATAGACGAAAACGTAAAAATACGGATGAAAACGCGCAAAAAAGGATGAAAACGTAAATGTAGGACCTTATAAATATCAACCTTATCACTTTACCAAGCAAACCCAACACGTATACAAGTATACCCACGTGAAACAAACACAAACAAAGCTTAGAAATAAGATGAGAAAGATGGTGACTTGAATGATATAAATTCGTGTATGTGAGAGGATAAGATAAACACAAGATGTTGTATATTCCAAAGGAAAAACACACACACACACACTTTCAAGCACACCCCTCAAATGACCATTTGAGGGGTATTTATAGGTGGAATACATGGAAACCTAAAAGGCTTTCCAATGGGCTTTTCGTGGGTTGGACATGGGCTTGGGATGCTTAAGCTTATACACGGCTTAGCATACCTTAACATTTAACCAATTAGCTTAGCCCAGTCCACGAGCCCGTTGACTATTCTATCACGATATCTAACACACGATACAAAGTTCCTAAACGTGAATGACCATCACTTTTAATAAACTATTAAGGCTAACAATCTCCCCCTAAGGGGTGGTCATTCAAACGATGCTCCACTTGATTAGGTCTCTACTTTTCTTGAGCTAGGACTTTGTGTGTAGATATTGAATAGTCTTGATTCTTTGTTCCTTCATGCTTTGTGATCAGATAATGTGGTTGTCTGCCATTGTCAACTTCGTTGGTTAGGTGTCTCCACGCCTTTCTCCACCATGCTCACACTTCTATTTGACTTTGAGTTTCCAATGATGAAGTTCTCGAGTCTTTAAACTTTGTAGATTCTTTGACATTGACGAAGAATCATCTCCTTTGATTATGATGAGAACTTTCATGTGTTGTTGGTATGAGCATGTGGCAAGTCTGCACGATCCATCCGCTCCAGAGCTTCCATAAGAAGAAAACATAAAACATTGTTAGTAATAAGCGGATTCCGGCACTTACAAGTTTGAATTTCGAGGGTGTTAACAGCATAGTGTGAAAACACGTCTCTAATTCTCACAGAGGCCGTTCCTGAACTGGAGTCCCACAAGTGAGATAACGCGATATACCGAAGTACATCTACAGTTCAGATGAGTCGCTGAGGTACACCGAAGCATCACCCCACGACTGTAGACCGTTTGAGACACACTAAGCGTAATCCACGGAGAATTACCGAAGTGACCTGCTGTCAGGGCTGCTTGATGTTGACCCTGGCAGGAGTTTCCATTCAATCACTGAAGATCACATATGTGAAACCTCTCATAAATGTTCTGGCAGATTGCTAAGACCTGCGTAGGACTCTATAATATATCACTTGTGTCCTTGTTGATGAACAACAAGCGATGTCATGTCAAGTGTTCCTATGAGATCTTTTGATGAATCTCGTGGCTCTAGACTCAATTAGTGCATTTTGGTTTTCCTGAGCGGAGACTAGGGAGGGGGTCTCCTTCTTCAATACCAACGATCTCTAAGAGAAAGTCAATAGATTATGTAGGGTTCCCAGTGAGAATGAAACAAATCCTTTTAAGAGGAATTGAGTGGCTAGAAGGTTTAGTGCAGTGCGTCACTGGGTCCATGACGTCTTTGTCTTCAATACTAGTGTCATCTAGTGACAACCAGTAGCATATGTATTGAACCCGGTTTCTGCCCTAAGGTTGAATATGGAGGGCTATTTCTTTTCACCCTTTCTCATTACATTTCTTTTTAATTCTTCAACCCCTTCTTTCTCCTTTCTCACATTACTCCTTTTTTCAATCATACCTAAGGACTTCTAATACTAACTATTTGTGATGTCCTTGGGTAGATCCCTCCGGTTCTGGCGGATCATAGGACGAATTTCCTATCCTTAGACACCTTATAACTCCATGATTGTCCTATTGTTGCCATAAAACCATTTTCTTTGAAAATCTCTCAGAGTGTTTATGATAGAAAACATGTTTGAAACACTCCGTGAGTTTTATATTTTCAGAAACACTCCCCCTTCACATGTGCTTATAAGTTTTGACAGAAATCTGCATAGTGAGAGTAGAGTTCACACTTTTTGAATTGATCGACTTTAAATGAACTAGACCGATTCGAGACACGTTTACATCACTAGAGAACTAGCTTGAAATTATTACCCGTCCTGGTCAAGTCCATAGAAAGTTTCTCGAGATGGTACATAATTGCTCGTCAATTCATTGGTTCCGTCTGAGTCGAGCTCATTTGAGAATCAAACCACGATCATTAAAAACTTTTTGATCACATTTTAATCACGTCTCCTTCCCCTCAAAAATAGCATATTCGTGATATTTTTGATATTAACGGATTAAAAACATTTTAGAATCTTTTGGGGAGACAAACG
This sequence comes from Chrysanthemum seticuspe, assembly GCA_019973895.1. Lineage (NCBI taxonomy): Eukaryota > Viridiplantae > Streptophyta > Magnoliopsida > Asterales > Asteraceae > Chrysanthemum > Chrysanthemum seticuspe. Next base: position 24,382,897 of record BPTQ01000006.1, read on the forward strand.
GATTTGATTTAAGCATGAATTTGGAATATTTTTTGTTTTTATACTCCCCCTTTAATAAGCATATTCAATTAAAGGGTTTTAGAGGGAGTTATCTTGAGCACAAAGTATTTTGAAAGATTTTGAAAATCTTTTTGAACAATCTTGAAAAGGTGCTCAAGATGATGATGATTTCTCACCATTTTTAAATGTAGTGCACTGAAGCGTACACCTCATTTTTCGATCAAAGCACGAGTTTTGATTTGAAAGTAATCAAAAGTCATCATTTCGGTCCGGGTTTCGTACTGATGTATACGAAAGCCATTTTATTAAGAAATTTTGAGAAACGACATGTTTTAGAAAACAATTAAAGAACTCTCGCTCAAGCATCTGTACATGCCCGTATCATTGTTGAATGACATTTCTAGAAACGTACAGAATATCGATTATACAAGAGACATGTCGTAGAAGAATATTTTTGGATTTTTGATTTTCTATTGTTTTTGTATTTTTGAAAGTTTTATATTTTTATATTTTGCTTTTGTTGGTTTTTCAAATTTTGTATTTTGTTTTTCAAAAATATTTACAGCGAAGCTTTTTGGAAAATCATTTTCAAGAAGAATCGAGAAGACGTTCTAACTCCTCAGGGGTTAGGCTTCGCATTCCAATTCGTCGAACTAAATACTCAAACCTTTCTTTTGGAAGGGCTTTTGTTAATAGATCGGCGAGTTGGTAATCAGTCTTCACGAAGAATAATTCAACAGTACCATTTTCGACGTACTCTTTGATGAAGTGATAACGGACTCTGATATGCTTAGTCTTTGAGTGATGAACAGGATTGCATGATATGGCTATGGCACTTTTCGAGTCACAATACATAGGTATTTTATCGAAAGTAAAGCCATAATCTGTGAGTTGTGTTCTCATCCATAGAACTTGAGCACAACACGCAGATAGAGACACATACTCAGCTTCAGCGGTTGATAGTGCAGTGCAATCTTGTTTCTTTGAAGACCAGCTTACTAGCTTTTCTCCCAAAAATTGTGCTCCTCCAGATGTACTTTTTGCTGTAACTTGATCACCTGCGTGGTCCGCATCTGAAAAGGCAATTAGATCAAATCCGGATTCCGTCGGATACCAAAGTCCCATGTGAATGGATGTCTTCAGGTACCGAAAGATCCGTTTAACCTCTTTGAGGTGCAGTTCGGTAGGCTTTGCCTGAAACCGTGCTAATAAGCAAACAGCAAAATGAATATCTGGTCGACTAGCAGTAAGATACATGAGAGAACCAATCATGCTCCGATATTTCTTCGGATCAATAGGTTTCCCAAACAAATCGGCTCCAATTTTTGGTGATGTTACCATTGGTGTTCCGACCGAATCACAATTGTCCATACCATGATTTTTCAAAATCTCAGTTGTGTATTTAGCTTGATTAATAAAAATTCCACGAGGGGACTGATGTATTTGTAAACCAAGAAAGAATTTTAGTTCCCCCATCATGGACATTTCAAATTTGCTTTTCATGAGATTTTCAAAATGTTTTGAAAGATTTGGATTAGTGGACCCAAAGATGATGTCGTCCACATAAATCTGAACAATCAAAATGTCATTTTTGCATTTTTGTGTAAACAAGGTAGGATCAACTGTTCCTTTGGTGAAATTGTTTTGGATCGGGAAAGAGGACAGTTCGTCATACCACGCTCTCGGAGCTTGTTTTAAACCATAGATTGCCTTTTTGAGTTTGTAGACGTAGTCTGGATGTTCCAAGTCGATGAAGCCTTCTGGCTGACTCACGTACACTTCTTCTTTCAGAGTTCCATTCAAGAACGCGGTCTTAATGTCCATCTGATAAACCGTGATGTTTTTGTGAGCTGCATAGGCCAAGAATATCCTGACTGCTTCAAGTCTAGCTACCGGCGCGAATGACTCTTCAAAGTCTATTCCCTCTTCCTGTCTGTATCCTTTGGCCACAAGACGAGCTTTGTTGCGAATTACAGTCATTTCTTCATCCCGTTTGTTCTTCCATAACCATTTAAGATCAATGACTCGAACGTCAATGGGTCTTGGAACCTTTTCCCACGAGTCATGTAGACGGTATTGAAGAAGTTCCTCCTGCATTGCTTCTATCCATGCGGGATCTGCCATTGCCTCGCGAATGTTCTTTGGCTCTAGATTGCTAATTGAGCAAAGGTAAATGCACAAGTCGCAATCTGTGGCAAGTTGGCGTCTCGTCTGAATTGGCCTTGATGGTTCACCAATAACTTGTTCAATTGGGTGGTCTTTTGTCCACTTCAGAGTAGATGGATACCGTTGGTTAAACGTATGCGAGTTAGATGGTTCTCGTAAGCTTGAAGAAGATTCAACTGATTCCGTAGCAAACGGGTTTTCAAATAAGTCTTCATCTAACGTTGCATCGTTCTGGTTTTGGTTTTGCTCATCAACTGCTGGTAGAACGGGTACAAGACTTTGAGTAGATGTAGATGATGTTGATGGAGTTGGTGCATTGGTTTCGACCGTTGTAGATGCATCTTTTGTTGGTGGTGGAGGATGATTTTGAGCGGGTGCAGCGGAATGATGGTTTGATGCATTTGTCGAAGTTCCACCATAGTATTCATCGAACATTAACTCGAAGAAATTCTCCCATTCTTGTTCTTTAGGATTTTCAAACGAAGTTGATTGAGCTCTTTGAGGTACGAGTCCTGAACTGATGTGTCCAGAAGTCTGTCGGTTTAGTGCGGGTTCTAGAGCGAGTCTCTCAGAAGCCATATGTGAAAGTTCATCAAATTTCACATTCATCGTCTCCATGATCCTCCTAGTTCTCCTGTTATACACCCTGAATGCCCTCGAGTTATCTGAATATCCAATGAAGATTCCAATATCACCTTTAGCTTTCAATTTACCTAGATCTTCTCTGTCGTTCGTCGGATAGCACAACGCGCCAAACACGTGAAAGTAAGAGATATCCGGTTTTCTGTTGTTCACAAGCTCATATGGGGTTTTATTGAATCTTGGATGGATAAGGGATCGGTTCTGAGTGAAACAAGCAGTGGCAATAGCATCAGCCCATAGAAATAACGGTGCACTAGAATAGATTAGCATTGTGCGAGCAGCTTCCACAAGAGTTCTATTTCTTCTTTCAACTACCCCATTCTGCTGTGGAGTTCTAACAACTGATGTCTGATGAGTAATTCCAACATCTTCAAAGAAAGTTCTTAACTCCTGATTAGTGAATTCAGTGCCGTTGTCTGTTCTTACAACCCTTACTGGAGCTTGAAGAAGTACTTGAATGCGTTTCATAAAGGTGATGATGATGCCTGGTGCTTCGTCTTTTGATCTCAGAAACTTAACCCATGTATATCTTGAATAATCATCGACGATAACGAGAATATACTTTTTGCCATTAAAGCTTTCAACTCTCATTGGGCCACATAAGTCCATGTGCAACATATGCAACTTTGCTTCCGAACTAGGTACGGATTTGGGTTTATATGATGCTCTTTTGCTTTTTCCTTGTTCGCATGATGGACATAGGTGATCCTTGGTGTATTTGAACTTTGGAAGTCCATTGACGATGTTGTCTTTGGCAATTTTGTTTATGGTGTCGAAATTGAGATGGGATAACCTTCTGTGCCACAACCAGGACTGTGTTCCAGATGCTCTTGTCATAAGACATATTGGTGATGAAGAGGCCATTTGATTGATGTCGATAGCATACAAGTTTGTAAATTATGCTATGATGTTTGAAAATTGCATCAAGAAGGTAATACGGCATGTACGCAACATTATGATGATTCCGATAGCTCGCAACCATCAGGAGGGAGAAGTTGGTATTTCATCTTCCGTGATTGGATTACGAAGGGATTTTTGCTTAAGACTGAAGAAGGAGAAGTAGTGTGGTGTACATCGGGGTTTTTTACCAACTTGGATGCAATACTAAGTGAGTTATGTTGATGTTCCCAGAACGACAACCATTGTGCTTCAAGAGTTTACTTTCTCCGCTGCGTGTCTGAAGATAAAGACGTGTTGGAAGAGTGTTGTCGGTTCAGGAGGGAGCAAAGATAGAAAAAAAGGCTCACTAGTTAGGAGGGAGTAATAACCTAACTAGACCGTTACAGTTGAAGTTCAGAGCTACAAGAAGATCATTTGCCGAGGTCATCGGAAGGGAGAACTTCAAGTTTGCCTCAGTATCTAGACTACAGAGACTCTGCACTTCAAGAAAGTCAACATTGTTCATTACTATTGTAATTTACATTGTTTTGTATTTATAGGTCTCATTGTAACCATTCACGTGTGACGCTATCTTGGAGGGAGATTGTTAGCCTCGCTTGTTCTAAAGATAACGTCACTTACGTGGAATGGACTAGATGCGTAGTATACTTTGCCCTTAGGGACTAGTATCGTGTAAGTGGCAAAGATAGGGCCTATATATACCCCTCATGACTCTCCATGAGGGGTGAGGTGAAGCATTTGGTGCATTGTATTCTTTTGTTCTTATCAATAAAAACCTTGTTTTCTCCTCCCTCTCTCTAACTTTCTCTCACTAGAAGGATGAAGATCTTCATCTTCTTCCACCAACCTAGACCTCCAAACCACATAAATCTTATGTTAATCGGTCCTGACAGTAAAAAAATGGACGAAAACGCGCAAAAACGGACGAAAACATAAAAAAGGGACGAAAACGTAAAAATACGGACGAAAACGCGCAAAAATGGATGAAAACGTAAAAAAACGGACGAAAACGTAAAAAGACGGACGAAAACGTAAAAAAATTGACGAAAATGCGCAAAAACGGATGAAAACGGACGAAAACGTAAAAAAAACGACGAAAACGTAAAAAACGGATGAAAATGGACGAAACATACTATAGTAGCATGATTACAGGTGGAAATGTAACGAGTCGACCCGACCCAACCCGTTTGACCCATGACCCATTCAACCCATTCTTATAGTATGACCCGTTTGACCCATGACCCATTTGACCCTTAAACCATTTGACCCATGACCCAAACCGACCCGACCCGACCCATTTGCCACCTCTAGTTACTAGTAGATGTCGGTTAGAAGTTGATGGAGATCGGGCCACAACACATTGGGCCTGGGCTAAACCATTGAACAGTAACGAATAAGAAACTCCAATGTCTCAGCTGGTTTAGTATATCTATACTCCCTTAAAATACACCAATATCCCCACCCTAATACCAACCCATCTACTTTAAGATTCAGCCAACCGAACCAACATCAAAGCCTAAATTTACACACACCAAACCAACGTCCAAACAAAAAAAAAAAAAAATCAAACCTAAAACACATCCAAAGCAAACCAACATAAATACCCACACAAACAACCATTGATCACTGTATCTTAAAAAAACACACACATTTATACTCTCTCTAAACAAACACACACAACTACTCATTTACTTTGATCACATCTCATCTTCACACACCATCACCTACTACCAGCCGACCGCTGACCCTCGATCACCGACCACACACCACCACTATACGAACTAGCAGCCGCCAAACCAGCCGTCTACTACCTAGCCGCCGACAATCTACTACCCACCAGCCGAATATTACAAGGTTTTTTGTAGTTTTTTTTAGATATATATGTATTTGAATGTTTTGAAGGTTTTTTCATTTTTATCTGAGTGTCATAGTATCCGTTTCTTTTTATTTTGTTTTGTTACAAAACTGATCTTGACGCCGGAATCGACTCTTGTTTTAGATCTATATTTATTCGCATGTTTTGAAGGTATTCTCATGTTTTTTATTTTTTATTTTTAGTTTTTTTTGTGGATCTACTTATTCAGCCGCTGGAAACTATTCTTGTCGCCGTCGCCGGAACTGCTGCTACAGCCGCTTGTTTGACGAAATATTCCTCCGTCACCGGTACTTTATATAACATTTTTGGTACTTTCTTTCATAGATCTATTCCTTCTTTTTGTAGATCTGAGATGCTAGGAACTTTCACTTTGCCGGAATATTCCTTTTCTGCTGCCGTTGACCTCCTACCGCCACCGAAAATCGTAACCGTCTCTGACATTTATTGAATGTAAAGTTTATTGTTTGTTTTATTGTTTTAATTTGTTTGTAAGTTTAATGCAAGTGTGTGTAAATATTGTTGTAAAGTTTATGATATAATTTATGTAGATCTTTTTTTTTTTTGTAATTTTGTTCATAATTTTATTTGTAAATTTGTTAGTGAAAATTCTTGGTAACATGTGTTACGTAAAACTATTGTAATTTGAAAACTTTTCAATAATTATTTCGAATTTTTTTGTTAAAATGAAAATTATTTCAAATTTTATGAAATTTGAAAACATCTAAAATATATTTGAAATTTTTTAAAATTGTATTTTTGCTATTTGAAAATTTTAAATAAACATGTACAGTTTTTGTTTATGTTTACTTTGATAATGTGATGAGATAAGCTTTGGTCTAATCTATGAAATTTCGTAGGAAAGTGATCTGAGTACAATCGTGATCGTCAATTTCAAAGTTGTCTGCATAAAAAAAGCATTATAGTATCATAATAGGTCTATACACTTTAATCAAACTTTTGAAAATTTTTAACTTTTGAAATTCAAGAAAATGATGTGACCACACTTTGTTTGAAAAGCCACCAGACAATAAATTGTAAACTAGAAAAAATATAAAAAAATATGTGACCATACGTTCTTTGAAATGCCACTAGAGCATAGAGCGTAAACTAGCAAAAAGAAAAAGGTTAAAAAAAGCTTATAAAACCGGATTAAATTCAGTAGACTTGAAGAGACATAATTTACTAGAGTTGTATTGAGAAATATATTTTACGTTGAGATAAAATATGGCCACACAAAAGTAAACCATCCAAAAGTAATTGAGGTTCTTTAATTTTGCTTTGGATCCTATGTTTAATTCTACCATAGTTACTTGTGCCTTGTGCATTACTACTTGTATCATAAACCATCCAAAAGTAATTGGTTGATTATAATATTTTTTAAAAATCTTTTGATTATCAAAGGAATCCAATGTTAAAAAAAATCTAGGTGGTTTGAATTTTATTTGAATTTGAAATTAGTCAAAGGTAAAAAATAAGTAAAGATGTCCTTATCAAACTCTGGCTCTATCTGACACAACAGTACAATGTGCCTCTACCGCCTTTTGAACTTTGGAGACTATGGCTAACTTTGAATTTTATAATGAAAATGTGTCAATTTTTAAAGACCATGTTTTGCGATATAAAAGGCATCAAAGAAATGTGACCATGAAACCACTGTGTATTCGTACAATGACCAAGGAACCCATTGAGTATTCCATATTATTTTTGTGTGTTATAAATTTAAGAATTGTTTAACGAATAAATACTAAAAAGATATTTTTTTTTCTTTTCAAAATTACGTTATAAAAAAATCTCATCCACTATTGTAACTTAAAAACGCCTTTTTATAACTAAAGAACAAAGAAATAATAAGTGTGTTAAAAGTAAGCGTGAGCAGTAGCTATGATTAAATAAACCACAATACATTTTTATCATAAAAATGAAACATTGAAAAATTAATCATCATAAAAATGAGATAAAGCTTAATATTCAAAATGCTCCCAATACATTTTTAATTTTTTATTTTGATCTTAAAGGTCGAGTTTTCAGGTGTCAAAAATGAATCAAAAAAGATATAAATAAACCACAAGCTAGGAAACCTCACTCTCTTTATAAATCCTATAACACACACAATTGATTGTGTGAAACCACGCAAAAAGGGCACACACCAAATGCCTCGAGAAATGGTTTTCATTTTCAAATGAAAACGAAACTAGAAAACATAGCGCCTAGAGATTGTTGTTTATCGGACCGAACCGGACCAACGTGTTCAACCGGGAACCGGTGTCGCCCTCAGTTTTCGGCTAACCAATTAAAGCCATCCGAAAACGAACCAGAGAGGACCCGTTAAAACCGATACAAACTGGTGAATCGGGTCTCATCGAGATCTTTTCACGTTCTATTTTGAACGTTATATGAAACATTTACCACAATATCGCATATCGTTAATTGTCTGCCGCTAGAAACCGATGCCGCTAGGCACGGGTACTCGTCTAGTATATATATATATATATATAAATTTCGATCATTGTGGCCCCTAAAAACAATCTTAACTACTTTTTTCTTAATCTCTAGAATCATCAATCATCAGGTATATTATTATTATTATTATTATAAAAAAACGCCCCTTAGTTTGGTTGATATAAAAAGAATAGAAGAGAAGAGGGACTAATAATGAAAAAATGGAGAAATCCTTGTACTTAGAAGATTAGGATAGGAGAGGAGGTTGGGTTACATCTTTTATATAATAAAGGAATTACATCATTTGGAGTGATTTTGTCAATTCATTCTTATTGAAAAAATAATTAGGCCAATAGGAGAGCTCAATTTCGCCACGTAAGAAAAATTGTGTGATGTGATTGGTTAATAAAAGTCAAAATTAAATTGATTTTGGTCAAACTTTAATAAATTTGGTGGAGAAATTTGATTGATAAAAAACATATAAAAATATAGGTGTCAAATTTGTGAAAACAAAAACTTAAAAAAAGATGAGGTAATTAATAAAACTTTAGTGGTTGAATTTTCAAAAATAATATAGAGTTAAGTGTAATATTATAAGCCTCCATGTTTTATAATAACTTTGGATTATAAACAAATACCCCCTTATACTTTATAACATTTATACTTTATATCTTAAAAAATACAATGTATATGTTGTTTTAAAATAACAACATATAAATTTGCATAAGAATATAAGTATCAATTTTTTTACTATATACGTTCAATAAGGAATCATTTATTTCATTTTTAAAAGTTTAACCAATGTGGACACGAGTTTACATTTTAAATACGGCTAAATTACTGAAAACGGGAATATAACTATCAAATTGTAAGCACGGGTTATTTTAATATAAAAATAAATATACGCGATTGTACTTATAACAATGACTCATGCAATTCTTATTTATTTATATAAGGATATCAAGAAAAACATTTTTAAAAAACTTTAAGGAGTATATATTAACTTTATCAACGCTCATTATGTGCTATTAAACTTGCATTATGTGTACAACATAATATCAACAGTGAAATTTAAAATACAACATTAACATCTTTGTCAGCTAAATAAAATTAAATCTTGAGTTACCTAACAGAAATTTTTACAAATATTTTACCAAATTCTAATGGATATTAATGCATAATGAAAAACTCGTGCATAAGTATTAGTTGTACTTATATCACAATTTTCATGAGCAAATTCTTATATGTGTATATACTTAACTAAAATGTTAAAATAAATTTGATTTATGTGTAAATTTCGTGCATGCATGAAACTTATAACTATATTATTATATGCAATTACCTTTAAAAACAAAATATTCAGTATTAATACAAAATAATTTTTTTTGTCAAAATCCCGTACGTGCACGGGTATTGTAACTGGTATACTGTAAAACAGTTGCAAACGGTGGGTCCTGATTGGCTGTCCAAAACGTTTTTTTATTAATACACTTATTGGGCTTAGTTTTAGTCCATTCACAATTGGGCCAGCCCCCTCTATTCTATAATTTTTTTTGTATTTTTTGGTTTTTAGATAAGTTTTACCAAGTACCAACCCTTTGGTTCTCTAAAAATTCTTGGGGAAGCCTTGACCAACTTTTCGACTATCATAACCTGCAAATACCTTTGAGCGAATCTGCGAAGAAGACGTTTACACCTTCATGTACGTTATAGGAATTATGTGGAATATGTGGTCTTGAACGATTGTTTGCATGGTATGTTTGTTTTCGCCTTCTTAACTATTGATTTGTAGTGCTTCTTACGTATCTGTTGTGTATATGTAATTACCTACGTGTTAGATCCATTAAAAGTTTTATAGCCTGCAGTCAAGGTGCGTTAGCTGCTAACTAAGTATGGGAACAACAGTTAATTAATAGTTACTACGTTTTTGTTATGTATATGTGACTATATAAGTATTAGATCCACCAACACTTTTATTGCCTATGGTCGTGTCGACTTAGTTGCGAACTTGCGAACCAAATATGGGAACTAAAACAAAAGCTGTTCGTAAGAGTTGTGGCGCTCAGTTGTTGTCACCGCCTTCTTCTTCTTTGCCGTATGACCCACTAAAAGTTTTATAGCTTGCAATAAAGTCGCCTTAGTTGCTAAGTAACTATGACAACTGCAGTTGCTTAATAGTTCTTACGTTTTTGTTATGTGTATGTTACTACTTAAGTATTAGATCCAACAAAACTTTTATAGCTTATAGTCGTCACCTTATTTGTTTACCACTCCATACATAAAAAAGCAAAACGATAGAGACAAAGAAAATTTATAAGACGTTTGCATGAAAAAAAAGAAATACAACAACCACCGTACTACAGCACCTTTATTGATACCCAAAAAAAATGTACATTGTGTAACTCACCCCCAAAGTTGCTGTCTAACTTCAGAACTGTGAATTGCATAACTATAAAATTAAAAACAAAAGAGCTAATATAATGTATCGAACAAAACGTGAATACACGCAAACACCAAACCAAAACACATGCCCAAAAACCTCGCCGCAACGCGGCGGGCGCCAATACCTTGTTAGAGACCAAAATAAGAAAGTAAATTTGACTATTTGACTATTACAAATTACATATTAATACTCTTAATGTTTATCAAATCCAAAACGGACATAAAATGTTTGCCATCAATTTAAAGTGTTAACAATTATGTTTTCACAACTCATTTAAAAAGTGTCTTGGCACTGATAATGATTTAGAATTTTAATCGAGAGAATTTGATAGATTGTATAGAGATGAAGAAATTGCTAGGCATTATACGGTTCATTACACTCTTCAACAAAACGGGGTAGCTTTCAATATGATAGGTTATGTTGATCAATCATATGCAAGTTAAATTGATAATTCTTTTTCTTTTAATTAAATTTAAGGGATTGAAACCAAATTTCAGATGATCTTTTCGAGTAAAAGAAAGAAATTTTAAAAGAATGAAAGTAGAAAATACATATATTTGCCATTCAAGTGGGCTACAAATCGGGCCCAATGGTAAATGATTTGTTGGTATAGCTTAGCCCATGTATAATTTTCATAAATAATTTAGATATTCGTGTTTCATGATTATTAATTGCTAGAAGAAATTCCAAATATCGTTGTTACTAACCACCGGATGTTCGATGAATGCCCCAATAGGTTGTTAGTTGTTACATTCCCCTCGGTCTCACATTATTTTTCCGCATTTACTTTTCGCGTTGTCACAAATCAGTTGTGGTTTATTAAAAATAGATAGGGAATTTTGATCGAGTTTATTACCCGCATTGGAAGTGAAGTTCAAACAAAATTAAGAGAAATCATTAATTACTTATTAAGGGTTAAACTTCAAAAGAAATAAGTAATTATTTTCAACCATCACCAAATGGCCTAAATGGCCTAGTTGTAAGGTCTTTAGCTTTTAAACAAGACGTCAATGTCTTCAAACCTCGCTAGGCGTGTACATTTGGGGGTGGCAAGGGAAGGGTCGGAAACGGTCCTGTGATTAACCCGCCACGTATATCTTGAGTCAAAAAAGCTCGCCCTCCCCAAGTAACCTAAAAGGGGAAATCCACATCTGTTTTGTATTAAGGGTAAAACTGTCATTATGCTAAAAAATAAGAAAGTGGCAATGATTTTTTTTTCTTAGACCATTTTGTCGGTGAACAATTATTTTGGGACAAAGGGCGTAATATAAATGATTCTAGGGCGTAATTTTTCTTAAATTGTAGGCTACTAAATGCTAGTTTATATTACCATTCCATATGCATTGTGATTTAAGGTGGTTTTCAGGGGTGTTTGTTTAAGTTTATATGTACGCTTATGAGCTTATTTGATTTCGGCTTATGGGCTTATATAAACACGTTTTATCATAATAAGCTTATATAAGCCGATAACTCTCAAAATAAGCCACAAAATTAAGGGTTATGAAATATAAGCTCATAATCTCACATATAAGCTTAAACAAACACCCCAAATATTTAGTGCTATTTAGGCGGTGTTTGGGATTGCATGTTTAAAACTGATTGCTACTATATGCTTATTGGTTTCTCAAATAACAAGTTAAATTAGCTTATTCACTTCTGAAATATTTAGATCAAAACTTCTTCTCTTATGTATTAAAACAAAATATGCGGGCAAACAGGTTTAACAAACACCCCTACTAATATTAACATTTAGGCGCAACCTTAGAGCCCGTGTATTTGATTTAGCTATGAGGTATGGCATTGCTAGTGCTCTGTAGTGGTTATTCTTCATATTTCTATTTTCGTTTTGTACAGAACATGAGACTAGAATCATAACGACTTTTATCTTCTTCTTATATTAGAATATAATTCAGTTTTCCCGTTTTGACCACCCATCTTGCCACGTCTTAATATATACACGGTTTCTAACATTTCATTTCTCGTTTTGTATGGCAGTTGGTATAGCTACTGTTCAATCTGTTATCATAAGCAGAACGTCTAGTTGGTCACAAAATATGGAAGGAGTAGATCGGTTGAATGAGTTAAAGGACGAAATGTTAGTCAATAATATCATCTCTCGTTTGGATTGTACCACAAAAGAGGTGATCAAAACAACAGCTACTATCTCTACACGATGGAAGAACCTTTGGACTTCACTTCCTCATCTCATTTTCTCAGATCAGGATGACGTCAAAGATTTAGTAGATGAAGAAACTGATCTCCATGGTTACATATCTTTTATCGACAACACTCTAAATCAGTGTCCTACAAATCTCAACCTTAAAAAATTCAAACTTGATATTAATTACACTAGTCTCGTTAATGCTGAGTTCAAATCGCGAGCAAATAGTTGGATTCGTTATGCTATTAGCCGTAATGTTGAAGAGGTTGATTTACGGTTATGGGATGTAGGAGTAGGGGGTCCGTTTAGCTATGACGATGAGTTGTTTTTCAACAATCTGTGTTTTAATCGTGTGAAGCTGTCGCGGTGTCCGTTTAATCCTCCTAATGGTGCGATTAGTTGGGAAAGACTTGAGTGTTTGTGTTTATCTTCTGTGACTCTGGATGAAGATATGATCGAGAAGATATTATCCGGAAGTCATTGCTTGGAATCTTTCGAGTTGAATGATTGCTATGGTTATAGGCGGATTAATATTACTTCAAAGAGCGTTAAGGAGTTAGTGTTTTCTGGTTACAACTCTCATCGTGAGTTTAATACATACGAGGAGGTTTATATAAATTGTATCAAAATCAATGCTCCTTACATATCGTCGTTGACTATAAAAAATGAGTTGATTTTGAAAGAGCTTGTGCTGCAAGATGTGTCTTCTTTGATCAAAGCTGACTTAGACTATTCTATCCGTTGGAGGAAGTCCGAGATATCTCACCAAGAAATTTTAAGAGGACTCTTGGAAAGCTTTGACCATGTCAAAGATGTAACCATGAACGATTACTGTTGGGAGGTAATATTACCTATTACTTTTTTTTTTCTTCCATCCAGGTTTGTTTGTCTCTGTGTGTATTGACATATTATTTTTTTCTTCCATTCGGGTTTGTTTGTCTCTGTGTGTATTGACATTGCACTATTCTAATACTGTTCTCTTTGCAATTTTAGCTTTACTCTCGTTTGAGATGCGTCTGGTAGAGTGGTAGTGACATGTCTAATGTTGATCGAGTTGAAAATGGAGATTCAGAGGTACATTTCGTTGAAATCGATTAAGTTGTTGATAGTATAAAACTGGTTGTTCTCTGTTGTTGAAGAAGATGACTATTTGTTCCAACTCTGAAGCGTTTGGTGTGGTGACAATGGACAGCTGATGCTTGCTAAGAAGTTATTGACACTCCATCGAGCCTCTCCAATAGCCGAAATAGAACTCTGCTAGAATTTGGTAAATTTCAAAGTTTTGTTTACCGATTAATCTTGTGGTTTGTGACTGAGTTAATGAGAAAAAGAAATGTACTAGTAACAGATCGATCTTGAAAATGGAATGATTTTGTTGCATCATGTGGTTCTATTATTGTTCCAGTTATAATATAACTCATTGGCAATAGATCATACATGCCTTTGATTAAGTCGACTCGGTTTGTGTTCTGGTATTATTCTCAATGAACATATTTGTTGAAAGACGTTAGCCTGAGATTAGAAAGGGGTGGTTCAATTCTATAAGTATTTTTGGGGCGACCAATTCTGATGCTGATTATGTGTTCTTATTGGCTTATGATATGATATTGAAATGCTCATTTCATGCCTCATTTGGTATTACAGGCTTCTAGACTCGGATATACGATATGTTTGCTCAATCATCTGAATAATAGTCTGGGAAAAAAGCTTCATTAGACATGTTAGCATTGACCACTAAGAGTCGTATAAAAATACGTCTGAAACTGTATCACTTAGTATAGCTCTCAATGAACTTTGAAAGATGATTAGACAACTGTGTCAGAGTAACTATATAATGTTGATCTTTCTTTTCTGGAAACAGTTTATATATTCATTTATCAAGGTAAATGCCACAACCATTGTAACTCAATGCTTGTTATCAGCTTTCTGCATTTGCGCACACACAAACAATAATTGAGTTGCGAAGTGATGATTCTTCTAATATGATTGACCAACATGGAGGGTTCGTATATTCTTTGGCCCATCTTTTTCCCCAGGACTCGCAATTTGTTAGATTGATCAGAGCCGTTAGCAGGACTCGTATAGTTTTGGTGGGTTAGTATCAGGATTGCTAGAAGTTGCACGATGTGCTAGTCATTAGTGACAAATTTACAAAGATTGCATTTTCCGTTTGGTCCCATGCGATGTATATCTCTCATATGTAACTTCAAATATTTTTAAGAAACTAATCGCCATCTAAAACTCACCGAAAACAGTATGTTACATGTTATCACTAATAATCAGCGAGTCAATTCAAACGTTCACTCAAACAATAAAAAGTCAAGTACAAGTGATGATGATATGCGAAGATTGCATTCCACTATAACTCAAATTGCGATAAAAATTAGTTTTTCATTTCTTTGAAGCAAAAGTTGAAAGAAATATAAAATAACAAATTAAAAATGACCTTATATATGGAAGTGAGGTTGAATTCGTGGGAATATGAAATGTGATGTGTCCATAGGCAAAGCTCATGGATTTCATTCTCATGTTTTATATGCATTGCAACCAGTGGCGGAACTTGAACATTTTTTTTGGGGGGGCCGAATTTATTTTGGGAGGGCCAAATCGGAGATTTGTTTGTAACCTCAATTAAATTACCCATAAAACCTATAATATTTACATTAGGTGCCGCAAATTTTGAGGGGGGGCGGGACCCTCCCCTGCCCCTATTAAGTTCCGCCAATGATTGCAACTTACCAAAATTTGTAAAATACTACTAAAATTTAAGGGTAGCATAGTTTTAATAAATATACTAATCGAATTATTTGAACAGCTTGTACGGTTTACATATGATCGATCTAATTTAGTTGTGTCATGGTCCCTTTACTTTTGTAAGTCATTTCATATTTAGTATATTTAAAAACACAATAGATAAGAGTGGTAAGTTGAGAGTGATGGCAAGGGCTCCTTCTTTCAAACCTTAGGTCTGGAGTTCGATTCTATCAAAAGCCATCAATCTTTGTACCACTTTTTTTTTTTTTTTTTTTTTTTTTTTTTTTTTTTTTTTTTTTAATTTAAATAATGAGCTAGTGTTTAATGGTAGAGAATTGTAAAATGATTTTGTTTAAGAATGAATAAAAACCGAGCCGAAGTCTATACTTGACTATAAGACTATTGATTGTGTAAATTAATGTATGAACTGACAAGTTGATTTTACTTGGTGGTAGTGTAACTATATAATTTAAAACTTTCTTTTCTGGAAAGAGTTAAAAAATTTAATAAGTGTGATACTAAATTTGAACTAACGTAGGTAGAAATTAGTCAAAGGCTGTAAGAACTAACGTAGGTAGAAAGTCGTTTTTTATAGACTCGTCCAGCTCGGATTTCACTTAATGTCACTAAATTTTAATAAGAACTAACGTAGGTAGAAAGTCGTTTTTTATAGACTCGTCCAAGCTCGGATTTCACTTAATGTCACTAAATTTGAACTATATTGAAGGAAAGTAAAAGAATATAATGTAAACATTTTTCTTTCAAAACTGGGAAGAAACATTTTATTTTAAAAATCAACAAAATACCACCAACTTTCATCTATTTCATTTTCTTTTCCTCTTAAGTGTTATTCGAGAACACAACATCTTCGATTTCTTTTTCATTTTCTTTTATTTTCTTGCTTAAACTCTAAATCCAGAACACAATGTTAAGTCATTTTCATGTTTAATACATTTAAAAATACAATTGGTTGGTAGTGGTAAGTTGGGGGAGATGGCAAAGACTCATTCTTTCTAAAGCTTAGGTCATGAGTTCAAGTCCTACTAAAGCCATCTCCTTTCACTCTTTTTGAAAAGAGCTAGTGTTTAATGGTAGAGAAATTGTAAAATGATTTTTTGTTTGAGCATGAATAATAAAAGAGCTAGTGTTTTTAATGGTAAAAAAATTGTAAAACGAATTTTTTTTTTAAGGATGAATAAGAGCCGAGCCCAATTGAGTCGGGTCTGATGAGGAAATGTGATATGTGTCCATAGACCATATATAGGCAAGCTCATGGATTTCATTCTCATACTAGAAATTTGCTAGGTGCTGCCATGGATAAAACTACAACAAGGTCTGGCTGATCTCGTTGATCTCGTTACATACTTAATGCTCATTGCAACAAAATTTGTAAAAAAAATGTAAAGCCTAGTGATTTATAATAATGGGAATTGGGAAGTGCCATAATGCAACATAGTTGTAATAAAGTTACTACTGTGTGAACAACTTGTAAAGTTTACTAATATAAAGAAGGGATCTATTTAAGTGTGATAAGGCCCTTTTAACTTTTCGATATATAATGGGTATGTTTGGCAAAAATAGATTGTGCTGGTGTTGTTGCTGTTGCTGATGCTGGTGCTGATGCTGTTGCTGAAAAAGATTATAAAAAGAGATTATTTTTATAAGCTACATGAAGTAACCTTTTATTTTCAGAGATTATGGAAGATTATTTTTCTTATAATCTTTTATAAGTTATGTTGCCAAACAAGGATTATTTTTTAAGTAGCTTATTTTTTGAAAAAATAAGCATAATCTCTCCACAATCTTGTGTGCCAAACATACTCAATATGTTTAGAAGGGTATTTACCTTAGGTGGGTGTGTTGGAAAGAGGGCAAAGGCTCTTCTCATGTGAACCTCAAGTCCCATCAAAGCCTCTCTTTCTACATCCTCCACTCTCTTTTAATAATCTATTAATTTTATTTATCTCATATATGTTAGCTTTTAACACGTGGCTTATGATATCTGGTATGTGTTTTATTAGCCAGTTCATTAAAGACGTGTTTCTTTTAGGGTGATGGGGGGTCATTGGCATGGAACATCGGTACCGAATTTTGGCATTGGCAAACACCACACCCTATCAATTGGCATGGCAATTTAGCATGGACTTTTCGGCATTGGCAAAAAAATTTAGCATATGTATGCCGATGGATGCCAAATTTTGGCAACAAAAAGTGAGCCCATTTTGTTTGTTTTTTTGTTTTTTTATAGGTTTTGTTTTTGTTTTTTTGGAGGATTGTGGAGGTGTGGGCCCATATTTTGTTTTTTGTGAAGAATTGTGGAAGATTGGCAAAAGAAGGGAATTTGGCATCACACTCAATTGGCATAAAAAATATGGTGGCTATGTGGCACAATCTTATTGGTGGAGGGGATGCCAAATTTTGGCATGAAAAGGAAATTGGCATCGGCCCCCATCACCCTTAAATGCCTAAACTTCACTTTACATACATAAATTAACGAAAGGATTTAGATTTTCTCACGTTGATTTTAACATGACCGATAATATTTTCTCACAATCCAGAATGGCAAGGCCTCACTAAAGACCCGGTCTTCTTTCTGTTTGTAATAAAACATCAGTGGTCATGTTTATATCAACTTAAGAGGATCACGTTAATTAAAACGTGGTAGAAGTATCATAGCAATTTACAATAACAAACTGGGCCATTGGAGTGGGCTAAAAGGTGGATCCTTAATTAAAACTTGACACAAGTATCAATTTATTACTGTACTAGCTAATAAGCATTTCTTCATCCAAACACCAACTTTGTTAGTTTCTGGTGGTAGTATCATCTGTTTTTTTTTTCATTATTTGTTACTTTTAATTTAATACTTTATATTGTTTAGGCCACCAAAGGTGAATAATATGTGTTTCTTTTTAACATTGATTAAATTTATTTTGTGCTTTAAGGAGTATTTAATGAACACCAGGTGTTCGATGAAATGCTTTCAATAGGTTGTTAGTTGTTAGTTGTTACATTCCTCTCAGTCCACACTTACTTTCCGCGTTGTCTCAAATTAGTTGTCACTCTACTAATAATAGATCAGGAATTTTGACAGCGTTGGAAGTAAAACTGTCATTCTGCAAAAAGTAAGAAAGTGGTGATGACTCTTTTTCTTAAAAAAAATTGTCGCTGAACAATTATTTTCGGACTAAGGCCGTAGTATATATGATTCTAGGGCGGATTTTTTCTTAAATTGGCCACTGAATACTAGTTTATATTACCATTCCAAATGCATTTTGTTTTAAGGTGGTATTCGGGGAGTGTTTGTTTAAGTTTATATGTACGCTTATGAGCTTATTTGATTTCGGCTTATGGGCTTATATAAACATATTATATCATAACAAGCTTATATAAGCCAATAACTCTCAAAATAAACCACAAAATTAAGGCTTATGGAATATAAGATCATAAGCTCACATATAAGCTTAAACAAACACCCCCAAATATTTAGTGCTATTTAGGCGGTGTTTGGGATTGCTTGTTTAAAACAGATTGCCACTATATGCTTATGGAATATTCAAATAATGAGTTAAATTAGCTTATTCACTTATGAAATATTTAGATCAAAACTCCTTTTATGTATTAAAACAGAATACGCGGGAAAACACGTTTAACAAACACCCCCTACTAATATTAACATTTAGGCGCAACCTTAGAGCCTGTGTATTTGATTTAGCTATGATGTATGGCATTGCTAGTGCTCTGTAGTGGTTATTCTTCATATTTCTATTTTTCGTTTTTGTACAGAAAATGAGACTAGAATCATAACGACTTTTATCTTCTTCTTATATTAGAATATAATTCAGTTTTCCCGTTTTGACCACCCATCTTGCCACATCTTGATATATCCGCGGTTTCTAACATTTCATTTCTCGTTTTGTATGGCAGTTGGTATAGCTACCGTGCAATCTGTTATCATAAGCAGAACGTCTAGTTGGTCACAAAATATGGAAGGAGTAGATCGGTTGAATGAGTTAAAGGACGAAATGTTAGTTAATAATATCATCTCTCGTTTGGAGTGCACCACAAAAGAGGTGATCAAAACAACAGCTACTATCTCTACACGATGGAAGAACCTTTGGACTTCACTTCCTCATCTCATTTTCTCATATCAGGATGACGTCAAAGATTTAGTAGATGAAGAAACTGATCTCGATGGTTACATATCTTTTATCGACAACACTCTAAATCAGTGTCCTACAAATCTCAACCTTAAAAAATTCAAACTTGATATTAATTACACTCTCGCTAATGCCGACTTCAAATCACGAGCAAATAGTTGGATTCGTTATGCTATTAGCCGTAATGTTGAAGAGGTTGATTTACGGTTATGGGATGTAGGAGTAAGGGATCCGTTTAGCTATGATGATGAGTTGTTTTTCAACAATTTGTGTTTTAATCGGGTAAAGCTATCGAGGTGTGTGCTTAACCCTCCTAATGGTGCGATTAGTTGGGAAAGACTTCAGTGTTTGTGTTTATCTTTTGTGACTCTGGATGAAGATATGATTGAGAAGATATTATCTGGAAGTCCTTGCTTGGAATCTTTGGAGCTGAACAATTGCTATGGTTATTGGCTGATTGATATTACTTCAAAGAGTGTTAAGAAGTTGGTGTTCTCGGGATACAACTCTCGTCATGAAATTGATATAGACGAGGAGGCTTATATAGATTGTGTCAAAATCAATGCTCCTTACATATCGTCTCTAAATATAGGAAATAAATTGGTTTTGCGGGATCTTGCGTTGCTTAATGTGTCTTCTTTAGTCGAAGCCGACTTAGATTATGTGGTCGTTTGGGAACCGTGGTTTAATGGACTTTTAGATTTCGACAAACAAGTATTTAGTGGACTTTTAGAAAGCCTTGGCCATGTCGAAGATATTACATTTGGGGATATCTGTTTGTTGGTAATATTACTTATGAAAGTCTTTTTTTTCATATAGTCTGGTTTTGTTTGCGTGTAAAATTATGCACGTTGCACTGCTCTAATATTGTTCACTTTTCAACAGAATCTTCTCTCTCGTGCGGAAGCTGATAGTTATACGTCTGATGATGATTGACATGAATATGAAGATTGAGAGGAACAATTTGCTTAAGGTGATTAATTGTTAGTTGATGGTTTAAAACTGGTTGTTCTCTGTTTTAAAGAATGTGACTATTCGTCCCAACTCGGAAGCGTTTGGTGTGGTGACCATGGACAGTTGATGCTTGCTAAGAAGTTATAGACACTCCATCAAGCATCTCCAATAGCCAAAATAGAACTATGCTAGAATTTGGTATTTTTCAAACTTCTGTTAACCGACTAATCTTGTAGTTTGTGAAATGAGTCGATGACAAAAAGAAATGTAGTAATTGATTCTGAAAGTGGAAAGATTTTGTTGTATCCTGTGTTTTTGTTAGTTTTCTAATTATACACATTGTTAACAGAAATAGATCATTAAAATAACATCATGTAAGCGTGCCTTATTATATTGCCCTACTGCTATGATTGATTCTTTATAGAATGACTGGATGCATAATCAATATGCTTGCTTCGTGGATCATATCTCTGTTATATAGGGATAAGAAAGTGTTGCTATACCTTAGGAAGTGTGGTTTTATTGTATAATTTGTTTCTTCTTAGTTGTGTTTGTAAATAAAAAGTTAATATATTGGAGCTTTTGCATCAGGACTGATATTGGTTATTTGGTCACTCTTTGGGGATGATTTTTCTTTTATGTACTGTTTTTTCTCATCATACCTTTTTTTTTTTTTTGTGTGGGTTTCTATATCTGTCAAGTGGTTACAAGTAGCAAGAAAGGGCTTATTCTGCCCCACCTCTGTGCTCTTAAGAAAATGAATTACTATGCATATAGTGTATAATTTAGCATCCCAGCATTATATGTGCTATAACAAATCATCTCTGTATGGTTATGCTTATCAATTTTTGGAGGTTTTTTTTTTTTTTTTTTTTTTTTTTTGGAAAAATGTCAATCGTCATTGTATCCCTTCATGACAATTTGGTAAAAGAGCATCTGTGCTATATATAAGTTCCACATATGCCTTAAATAAAGAACGAAGGTTAGGGACCTGCAATCAGTTTTATACATAGATAGTTAAAACTTGTTTGTTAATTGCATGCTTAGTAGTACATAATGATTGTCATTGAGTTAAACACATCTGGGCATTTGTTGTAATTGCAAGACTCTTACAAGAAAACAATCATGTTCTGATTGCAAATATGTTGCGTTTGAGCTGCATCTTTCATACTTCATTTTCATTCCATTCCCACTTTCCACGACACTTCTGATTATAGATGAGCTTTTACACAAGAGATTGCTGGTAACCATACGCTTCCACTATGAATATCAGATAGGTGTATGTGTACCCCCTTATCCATAGCTCATATCTCAATGTAAAGAAAGGGCAAAGAGGTTCATATATTATGGACTTCTTTTGTTCAGTTATTTCTAGCCATTGGTGTTCTGTTATTTGTAGTAGGAGTTGGTGTTCTTCCGGGGTTAATCCCACTCGTTGTGTGTGGGCTTCTTAATGTGCCATTTGAAGTAGCGCTTAAATCTGATGGTAGTAATGTTGAACGTTTGAACTATATATCAACAGTTGTACTTAAAATTTTGATTTCATTCTTTAGTTTCCAGTCTAGTTAGGAATTGGCTGATTTGGATCATCAACTATAGAATATGTTTCCCAGCATCTAGGTTGCATTTGACTATAATTGTACGTTAACCATGAAGAAGTTAAGCATGACCTGACCAATTAAACTTTGAAGCCAAAGTTGAATGAAACATAAAATAACAAATTAAAAATGACCTTATATATGAAACCATGAATCTAAGTGAGGTTGAATTCATGGGAACATGAAATGTGATGTGTCCATAGGCAAAGCTATGTCGTGCATTGCAACTTACCAATATTTGCAAAATGTAAGTCTATATAAAGTAGTGATTTATAATGATGTCATGATAGCATACTTTTAATAAATATACTACTCGAATTATTGAACAACTTAAACGGTTTACATACGATCTAATTTAGTTGTGTCGTGGTTACTTTACTTTTTTAAGTCATTTTCATGTTTAGTATATTTTAAAAACACAATTGATAGGAGTGGTTTGTTGGGGGAGATGGCAAAGACTCGTTCTTTCTAAAGCTTAGAGCATGAGTTCGAGTCTTACTAATGCATTCTCCCCTTCTACTACTTTTTTAAAAGAGCTATTGTTAAAATTGTAAAATGATTTTGTGTAAATTAATGCATGAACTAACTAGTTGATTTTGGTTAGTATTAGTGTAACTATACAATTTTAATCTTTCTTTTCTTGAATCAGTTAAAAAGTTTATTAAGTTTTTCTTAATAAACCAACACAAAACCAAATTAGCATACAAATTAACATGCCTATATACATCCTAATGAAATGAAGTGATTTTTTACAAACAAAACTAATGTAATTAAAAACAACTACCATTAAATCACGGTACCTAGAACAAATAACTTCAATTAAAATGAATAATACATTCGGGATCAAACTAAAAATGAAATTTACACAAGTGCCAAAAAGCCTGAAATTGATCCGCCATCACCATTGTAACTCGATGGCTTGATGCTTGCTACCAGCTTTGATTAGTCTAACCGTATACGAACCCTCTACGATGATATGAGGAAAGTTTGCCCGTGATCATTTTGACTTTCTAAAGATTTAAGCCAATTAGTGGTTCAAACACTAGCCAAGTGACGGTCTTATAATATGAATGATCAACATGGAGAGGTTCATATATCATTTCATCTAGATTGATCAGAATCATTAGCAGATATCGCATTACAATGATTATAATGGATCAATGAACTTGCGCGATGTTAGGTCATCAGTGACAAATTTACAAATATTGTCTCTCGTATGTAATTTAAAGTATTTAACAAACTAAACACCATCGAAAAGTCGCTGAAAACGATTGCTAGTGATGATAATATGCAAAGATTGTGTTTGACAAATTCATTTCAAACAATCTTAATGAGGAAATGCGATATGTGTCCATAGACCATAATAGGCAAACTCATGGATTTCATTCTCATACTAGAAATTTGCTAGTATGTTGAGATTGCTTTTTTTTTTTAACAATGTTGAGATTGCTTTCACTAACCATTCTCTGCACTAGTTATTATGAGATTGGGCATCCATTAGAGATATCATTACACATTTTATGAAACTTTACCTGTTTTAACTTCAATTTTCCACAAACAATCACTGAATCACATGTTAACTTAAAATGAATAAGCCAAATTCGTTTAAAGTAGCTAATACTTAAAAACTAATCATTGATCCTACGACAACAAAAATATCCACTTTCGACAACAACCCGTTATGAAGGAGGTAATATAGTCACTGTTTACGATCGACACTTAACGTTAACGGGTCAAAATGATTTCATGCTCCCAAGTTAATGTAGAATTGTTCACTACATGTTATCGTTTAACAAAATACTCGTAGTTACAATTTACTTTATATTTGTAAAATGTAAGTCTATATAAAGCAGTGATTTATAATAATAATGTCGTGGTCCCTTCACATTTTTAAGTTTTTATCCATGTTTAGTATATTTAAAAACACCATTGATTGGAGTGGGGGTGTTGGGAGAGATGGTAAAAGCTCATTCTTCTTAAATCTTGGGACATGAGTTCGAGTCCTCATTCTTTGCATGCCCCTCTTACTTGGCTTTTGATTTGTAAATTATTAGTGTATGAACTGACTAGTTGATTTTAGATAGTGTTAATGTAACTATCCAATTTTAATCTTTTTTTTTTCTTTTCTGAAAACAGTTGAAAATTTTGTTAAGTTTTGCTTATATGTAAGTAAATGCCATACCCAACAAGTCTCAGTACTAACACAGGGAGTATATATCATGATCATTTTGACTTTCTCAAGATTTAAGCCAATTAGTGGTCCAAACACTAGCCAAGTGATGGTCTTATAATATGAGTGATCAACATGAAGGGGTTCATATATCAATTCATCTTCTTTCTTCAGGGCTCACAATCTGCTAGATTGATCAGAACCCATTAGCTGATATTGCGTTACAGTGATTATGGTGGATCAGTGAAGTTGCGTGATGTGCAGGTCACCAGTGACAAATTTACAAAGATTGCATTTTCCGTTTGGTCCCATGTGCCTTGTCTCTCATATGTAATTTAGAGTATTTTAACAAACTAAACACCATCGAAAACTCGCTGAAAACAATTACTAGTGACATAATATGTGAAGATTGCGTTTGACAAATTCATTCCAAATAGTTGTGATAATATCAGTTTCTTTTCTTATAAATTAGTATTTTTACTGTATAAATGAACCGTTATAAGTTCGATCACAAGGAGTAAAATAGTTTCGTTAATTTGGGCAACTTTTGACCCGTTTGACCATTTTTCTATAGCTTTTATTTCAGTTTTAGCCTTTATAGATCAAAGCATATCTCAATTGTGTATCAGTTTTAAATTCAATGGGTCCAAGTTGCCAACTCTAGTATGTGCCAATTTTGGAAGCACTTATTTTTATTAACAATTTATTTGATTCAGGTTGCTGGTACTTCTGGAAAAGCACTCCTTTAGGATGGCAGCGACGATGAAGGTGCTAGTACTGAAGCACAAGGACGTGCAATCGTTGAGGTACTTGGCAGGGATAAGCGTAATGAAGTGCAATCGTTGAGGTACTGTTAAATTTTGGAGTATCAATATGTGGGAAACATATCATTCTATCAATTCCTAATGGCTTTCAAGTTATGTTCATTACAGAGATTCTACAGGGGTTAATCATGGACAAAGAATAAAAGGTTTAAAGTTCCAAGGAGCTCGTTTCTGCTGAAGCTTTCTCATTTTTGCTGATGAGTCATTTATAGCCGTTAGAGGGGTCTTAGTGTAACTTAATCTCCTATTTAATAAGTCCCTTAATCTAGGGTTACACACTTGAGTGTGCAGTCTTCTGTATCACTCTCTACTCTTCCTTCTGATCATTTCATTGATCTTGTCTTGTCTTTTCATTTACATGATTATTGTCTCATTGACATTAATCTAATCTTGTAATATTTGGATATTATTGTAAACTTAATCTAAGCTGACTATTGCTGCTTAGATCTGAATAAAGGTTCTATTGTTCATCTTGTGTTGCCTATACTTTCGTACATGGTATCAGAGCTTCAGGCTCATTGATTCTCTTCGGCAACAAATTGGTGGTTTGGGGTTATTGCTAATGGCGTAATCACTGGTTATCTTCCACTTACAATTAGCCCTAGACTAAGTGAATCTATGGTAATTGTGATCTGTTCTTCCGCTGCATATTTCTCTGTAAGTCTAAGTCTTATCTCTTCTTCAAACATACAGTACTTAAGTTTTTGTGGGTGCAAACGGGTAGACTAACATCTTGATCTGCCACCTCTGAGTGGTATGAATACCTGCTCTGGTTTACCCTAGTCCACAGGCTTGGTGCTTGTTGTTTCTTAAATTCATAGTCTTATTTATCTGTCTATTTTGTCTTATTATTATCTCTGTCTGTGACTCTTTGTCTGTCTTATTATATCTGTCTGTCTTAATTATGGCTATTGGTGATGATAATATTGGTGGCTCTTCCACTGAGAAAAGCTTATCCTTTGGTGATGCTTTGTATTTACACCCTAACAATACCAATGGTACTCCCATTATTTCTATTAAACTCACTGGAACTGAAAATTATAAAATATGGAATATGGCCATGACTTTTGCTTTAAGGAACCATAATAAGTTAGGGTTTATTGATGGTACTTGCATAAGAGATGATTTGAACCCTAGTCTTGCTAATCAATGGGATACTTGTAACTCTGTTGTGGTTACTTGGATTCTTAATTCTCTCAGCCCTGAACTATTTGCTGGTGCTATATATGCTAAAACTGCTTATGAAATGTGGAATGACCTTAAAGATACCTATGATAAGGTTGATGGTTCAGCTATCTTTAATTTGCATAAAAATATAAACTCTCTTAGTCAAAGTGGGTCCTCTCTTGCTGATTATTATAACAACCTTAACTCTTTATGGAAACAATTTGATTGTATGATCAGCTTGCCTCCCTGCGCTTGTGAGGCTGCAAAACATTTTGAAAAACATAATCAGCTAATCAAGTTAATGCAATTTCTTATGGGTCTTGATGACTCCTATGTCCCCATCAGAAGCAATATTTTAACCAGAGATCCTTTACCTAATGTCAAAACTGCTTTCTCTGTTGTCTCTGGAGAAGAATCTCACAGAAATGTTTCATCTGGGAATAGCTCTGCTAAACCCAATGCTACAGCCTTTGCTGCAAAAACGTCTGATGGTGGAAATTTTTTTGATAAAAAAGGTTTTAACAACAAAGGTTCTGGTTTTAATAATGGTAACAACTCAAATAGCAGAGGACCAAACATGAATCTCAAATGTACTAATTGCAAAAAACCTGGTCACATTGTTGATAGATGTTATGATCTTGTTGGTTATCCTGCTGGATATGTTAAAAGGAATTTTAATGGTAAACCTTTCAGCAGTAACAATGTTTCTGCTGAAACTAATCATGTCACTGATAATAGTGCTAGCAACTCTCCTGTTTCCTTTTTTTAATGAACAGCTCTCCAGACTTATGAGTCTTCTCAATGACAACAATGTATCATCTGCTAATGCCAACTTGGCAGGTAAAATTTTTTCAGGAACCTTCTTTAATGGCAGTGTCAAGTTTAATGTAAACTTTAACAAATTTTTTAACAACAACACAAAAACTTTATCTGGAAACATCAGTCTTGGTTGGATTGTTGACTCTGGTGCAAATCAGCACATGATTGTGTCTGAAAACTTTTTAATCAATGTTGTTAACATTTCAAATCTTGGCTTAACTGTTGGACATCCCAACGGTACTCAGGCCTTAATTACTAAAATTGGTAATTTAAAGGTCAATAATGACCTAACTCTTTTTGATGTACTTGTTGTTCCTGAGTACAATGTTAGTCTGCTGTCTGTTCATAAAATTGCTAGAGACAATAAGATGTTTGTTGGGTTTAATGAATCTAATTTCTATATACAGGATTTACATCAAAAAAGGATTGTGGGGATTGGTAAACAATACAATGGGTTATATATGTTTGCTATTGATTCTACATGTAAGATTATTTCTAATAACTGCATATCTGTTTGTCATGTTTCTAAAAATCTTTGGCATCAAAGACTTGGTCATCCCTCTGACCAAGTCCTACACATACTTAAACCCACTCTTAAATTTGATAATACATCTGAAACTGATCATCTCTGTGATACTTGTAATAAAGCTAAACAAACCAGGGAACCATTCCCTCTAAGTGAACATAAATCAACCAAAATTGGTCAACTTATCCATCTTGATGTATGGGGACCATATAAAGTCACTAGCAGAGATGGTTACAAATATTTTTTAACAGTTGTTGATGACTATTCCAGGGCAGTGTGGGTTTATATACTTAAGGGGAAGGATGATGTTTATGTTTCCATTGTTAACTTTATTCAAATGCTATCAAATCAATTTGAACACAATGTCAAGATTTTTAGAAATGATAATGGGACAGAATTTGTCAATAATAAACTTCAACATTTTTTCCATGAAAAAGGAATTTTACATCAAACCTCTTGTGTTTATACACCACAACAAAATGGTATTGCAGAAAGGAAACATAGGCATCTCCTTAATGTAGCTAGATCCCTTATGTTTCAGGGGGAATTACCTCTAAATCTTTGGTCTGAATGTGTTCTAACTGCTGCCTATGTCATAAACAGGTTACCCTCTTCAGTACTATCTGGCAAGTCCCCCTTCTTCCTTGTGTATGTGCATGACCCTTCACTCTCTCTCCTTAGAGTCTTTGGCTGCTTATGCTATGCCACCATTCTCAACATCTCTGATAAATTTGGTAGTAGGTCTGAAAAAAGTGTCCTTATTGGTTACTCAAATGAGAAGAAAGGCTATAAACTCTTGAGCCTAGAAACAAAAAATATCTTTTACTCCAGAGATGTCAAATTTTATGAAACTGTTTTTCCCTTCAAAATGAAAAATACTTTGTCAAAACCTTTTGTTGAAACTTTTGTACCAAAAGATTTAAATCACAAAAATTTCTTTGACTCACAAATAAGTCCCAATGATGAAGGGAGAGTGACATCCTATGATGATGGCACAGTGGTAAGTCATCCTACTAGGATTGACGAACAGTTTGCAACATCTATAGATGATAATACACACCCTGAGGGCACCATATCGCATGAATCACATCCTGCTAATGCATCTTCTGATTCTACTGATACAACACCTGATTCTGCTGAACAAGAAAGAGGCTTGCCAGCCACTACTGCTAGAAGGTCAACCAGAGTCTCTAAGTTACCCAGTAATCTTAACGACTTTATTGTAGAAGGAAAAGTCAAATATGGTGTTGAAAAGGTTGTTAATTACTCTAATCTTAACAAAGATAATTACTGCTTTGCATCTAGTCTTAATAAAAGTATTGAACCTACCTGTTATGAAGAAGCTATCCTTGATAGTAATTGGGTTGATGCTATGAACTCTGAAATTGAGGCATTAAATGAAAACCATGCTTGGGATATAACTGATCTACCTCCTAATAGAACTCCTATAGGCAACAAATGGATCTTTAAAATCAAATATAAAGCCAATGGTGAAGTTGATAGATATAAGGCTAGATTAGTTGTTAAAGGTTATAACCAAAGGGAAAGAATAGACTATGATGAAACTTTTTCTCCTGTTGTGAAAATGTCTACTGTTAGATGTCTTATTGCCTTAGCTGTAAAAAACAAATGGCCTCTTTTTCAACTTGATGTTAACAATGCTTTCTTGTATGGAGATCTTGATGAGGATATCTATATGACCATCCCCAAGGGGTTCTGTAATGAGAACAATAAAAATAAAGTTTGTAAACTTGTTAAGTCTCTATATGGCCTAAAACAAGCTCCCAGGAAATGGAATGAAAAACTTGTCAGTGTTTTAAAAGAAAATAACTTTGTTCAATCTGTTAATGATCACTCTTTGTTCACCAAAACAGAGAATAACAAGTTTATTGCTCTGCTTGTTTATGTGGATGATATTGTTCTTACTAGAAACTGCATTGATGAGATAAACCTATTCAAAGAGTTTCTAAAATCAAAATTTCATATTAAAGACTTGGGAAATCTAAAATACTTTCTTGGCATTGAGGTTCTAAAAACTGGGAATGACATTTGTCTCTCCCAAAGAAAATATTGTCTTGAACTCCTCAAAGAATTTGGCCTTCTTGGGTGCAAACATGTGTCCACTCCTATGGAACCCAACTCTGTCCTTCCATACATTCCCACTGCTGATGATCCCTTACTTGTAAACATCACTGGTTATCAGAAGTTACTTGGGAAACTTTTCTATCTCACCCATACAAGACATGACATCTCATACTCAGTTCATTGTCTGGCACAATATATGCATTTTCCCTTGAAATCTCATCTGGAATGTACCCTCAATGTCCTGAGATATCTAAAAGGAGCTCCAGGAAAAGGTCTAAGGTACAATTTCAGCAACTCTGAAAATCATCTTGAAGGATATAGTGATGCTGATTGGGCCAAATGCAAGAAAACCAGAAAATCTGTCACAGGGTATTGTGTTTTCTTTAATGATTGTCTGATCTCATGGAAAAGTAAAAAACAAAACACTCTTTCAAAATCTTCCACAGAAGCAGAGTATAGATCTATGTCTATTGCTGCCTATGAAATCATTTGGATTCAAAAAATCTTAAAGGATCTAAAAGTTGATATTAATCTCCCTGTTAATCTTTTCTGTGATAACAAATCTGCTTTACAACTTGCTGTCAACCCTGTTTTCCATGAAAGATCAAAACACTTTGAAATTGATGTTCACTTCATCAGGGAAAAAATTGCTAGAGGTGTTATTAGTGCAAAAAAGATTGGCTCTTCAAACCAAACTGCTGACATACTCACTAAAAACCTCCCTGTCTATCAGCATAAATTTTTGTGTGAAAAATTGATTTTGTTTGATATGTTTGCCCATCAGATTAAGAGGGAATGTTAAATTTTGGAGTATCAATCTGTGGGAAACATATCATTCTATCAATTTCTAATGGCTTTCAAGTTATGTTCATTGCAGAGATTCTACAGGGGTTAATCATGGACAAAGAATAAAAGGTTTAAAGTTCCAAGGAGCTCGTTTCTGCTGAAGCTTTCTCATTTCTGCTGATGAGTCATTTATAGCCGTTAGAGGGGTCTTAGTGTAACTTAATCTCCTATTTAATAAGTCCCTTAATCTAGAATTACACACTTGAGTGTGCAATCTTCTGTATCACTCTCTACTCTTCCTTCTGATCATTTACATGATTATTGTCTCATTGACATTAATCTAATATTGTAACATTTGGATATTATTGTAAACTTAATCTAAGCTGACTATTGCTGCTTAGATCTGAATAAAGGTTCTATTGTTCATCTTGTGTTGCCTATACTTTCGTACAGGTACCTGACTGATATCATTAATGTTATTGGTTGAGGTGGAAAATTACAGGGCAACCACTGGATGGGTGACTTGACTCTTCAAACTTTCTTTCAAAATGTTTAAACTCATATAGTTTATTAATTTTTTCTTAAACGTTCTCGCTAAAGACAAAACCAATAACTGAATCGACCCATTCTTAAGTGAGTGGATCAACTTTGCCACCTTTATATTTGCCAGCTTTATATATGTCCAGTTACGGTATCTGATATGTAATTCTACATTTTCTCTTTGTAGGCTGCTTTATATGTGTGGAAAACTATAGTTGTAAATACTCCTAAAACATTGAAGGAGGTAATGCCCGTTTTGGTGAACACCTACTTATCGCGTCTTTTGCATCACCATCCTCTGAAATGAGACAGGTCTGTTTCTTGGTTATCATCATTTCTAATCTCTTTCATATGTTATACAAATATTTTGGAAACTAAATTTTTGCTTATTTTGTCAAGGCTGCGGTACGGGCATTGGGTGAGCTTGTTAGGAAGCTCGGGGAGAGAGTTCTTCCTTTGGTCATTCCTGTATTAGGCGGGAATATGAAATGTGATGTCTCCATAGGCAACTTACCAAAATTTGACAAATGTAAGTCAATATAAAGTAGTGATTTGTAATAATGTTAGGGTAGCATACTTTTAATAAAGATACTACTCTGAATTACATGGTTTACATATGATCTAATTTTGTTGTGTCGTGGTCCATTTACTTTATCAAGTCATTTTCATGTTCAGTATATTTAAAAACACAATTGATGGTTCATTTACTTTATCAAGTCATTTTCATGTTTAGTATATTTAAAAACACAATTGATTCAAGTTGTGTGTTGGGGGAGATGTCAAAGGCTCATTCTTACTAGAGCTTCGGTTACAAGTTCGAGTCCTACTAAAGTCATCTTCAAAAAGGCACCATTTTTTCTAAAAGGGCTAGTGTTTAATGGTAGTTGTTTCAGGATGAATAACAATATTTTAGTAGTTACAACTTACAATTTACTTTATATTTGTAAAATGCAAGTCTATATAAAGTAGTGATTTATATTTTTATAAGAGTAAACTACACCATTCGTTCTTGTGGTATACGTTGACTATCAAGGATCGTTCTTTGACCAAATTGCACCGTTAGTCCTTAACTGCGAAACGTTACTCAGCGTTGGTCCCTCACCCTAACTGGCGTGAGTAACGGGCGTTAAGCCTATTTAAGTCGAGGGTATATTTGTCTTTTTAACCTGAAGTTCATCTTCTTCCTTTAATATATCATCACCTCATCTTCAAACAACAAACTACCCACAATCTTCATCTTCAGGTTATCACATGTTATCACATGACTTAGCTTCGTTAAAACTAACGACACGGTTAAGGCATTAGATTTTAGCAATTGCCTTTTCTCCCGCTAAAAATTAAATACATGTTCGTTGCATGGTAGAAACAAAATTCACGTGATCAACAAAGGTCTGCTTTTATTCGATGAAATTTAATTCCTTCATGTGATCTTGAGGTTTATCCATACAAAGCAAATTAAACTCCTAGAATCAAGTGCGCGCACACACCGGTGAATCCAAGACTCAGTCATGGCTTGTCTTCCTGAATGGTTTCGGTTTCCCTTGTATTAATAATCAAAAAAAAATCAAAAACTAAGTCAAATACAACAAATAAAACAAGTTTACAATTAGGAAAAAGTTTTAACGATTATGTATACAAAATATATAGTAATTCTCAAGTTTTTGACAAAACAATAAAAGTATCTTGATTAACACAATTACAACTAGAATATTGTTTAAGATACCTGAACTTATAAAAATGAAAAGAAAAAAGAAAAAAAAAAAAAACGCCTAATGTTATATAACATAGATCCAATTATCAATCGAACGTTAAAGCTTTAAACCTCTCCAACTAGTATTTGCATATTAACTTTACTTCATGGTTGTCAACCCTAGATTTGGAACATATGACTCCTGTTCTATGCATATGTGTTTGAGTATATAAAAAGATATGCACCATGTTTTTTTTTAATGGTATGCACCATCTGTTTATTAGTGTTTTATGTAATAAGGATCCCGTTTTTTTTTTCTTTTCTTTTTCTTTTTTTTATTTATTATTATATATATATATTTTATAAATTAGAAAGAAAAAAGTGGTAATTGTATAATGGGCTTTTCAATTCTTTAGTTAAAATTTAGAAAATAAGAATTTTAATTCTTATTTTTTTTTTTAATGTTGGAAAAAAGGGGTGATTACACGAATTTCAGTTTTTCGAGAAGAAATATTTCTCTTCAACAAAACAGACCCTATCCCCTTTGCCTATTTCGAAGTTCATCAAACAACAACCTTCGTAGTAAATTTGATAGATACGAGCCAAATGGAGGGCCTTATTCTCCCCAATATGCTAGATTGACGATCCTGGTCGCATTCTGGAGATGGTGAGTTTTCTGTTTGTTCGACCAGGAATCTTATTGATGATAAACCTCTCGGGATGGTTGGTTCCAAAACTCAATGGTGTAAGTATATTCCGTTAAAGGTTAATATTTTTTCTTGGAGAGTTTAGCTGAATAATCTTCCAACGCGTCTCAATCTGTCTCGTAGAGGTATGGACTTACACTCTATTTTTTGCCCTTCTTGTAACTTGGCAGTTGAATCTACAAAGTACATCTTCTTCATTTGTCCCATGATGAAAGTCTTGTATAAGAATATAGCCAGATGGTGGGACATTAATATGATGGAGCTCTCCTCTTATGAAAATTGGTGGCTGTGGTTCTCTAACCTTCGTCTCTCGCCCAAGTTGAAGATGTTTTTGGAAGGAGTTTTTTATATCTCATGGTGGTTGGTTTGGAATTTCCGCAATAAATCTATCTTCTGTTCTATTATCCAGTCAAAAGCTCGGTTGTTTGATGATATTGTGGTGCTTTCTTTTTCATGGTGTAGGTCTAGATGCAAGTTAAACTTTAGTTGGATAGATTGGTTACAGAACCCTTTGCTTATTTCCTTGTAATCTTCTTTTTCTAGCTCCTTGCTAGTGTCTTAATGTTATCAGCTGTTCAAAAAAAAATATATTCCTGCTTGAAGTTCACACCAACTTTTAACTCTTTTTTTTCTTTGGTAGAATGTGAAGACTTTTTTTCATTGAATGCGTTACATTAAAGTTCTATGCCACCTTACACATTCAGTGAAACTTAACCTGTTTTAACTTCAATATCTAATTTCGACAACTTAACGGGTCAAAATGAGTTCGTTCTCCACAGATAATGTAGAATTGTTCACTACATGTTATCGTTTAACAAAATACTCGTAGTTACAATTTACTTTATATTTGTAAAATGTAAGTCTATATAAAGCACTGATTTATAATAATGTCGTGGTCACTTCACATTTTTAAGTTATTTCTATGTTTATTACATTTAAAAACACAATTGATTTGAGTGGGGGTGTAGGGAGAGATGTTGAAGGCTCATTCTTCCTAAAGTTTGGGTCATGAGTTCGAGTCCTCACTTTCTAGTTCTACACACACCATTTTTTAAAAGAGCTAATGGTTTTTGAAATTGTAAAACGATTTTGTTTAAGAATGAATAAAAATCGAGCTTAATTGAGTTGGACCCTAGTCAGTACTTGGCTTTTGATTGTGTAAATTATTAAGGGTTTTTCTAACTTGTGTCCTAAGGACACAAGTTAAGCACACCGATAGTACACACAGACCCACATAAAAGTACACTTTTCTGTACTTTTATGTGGATCCCAATATATTTTTTCGTGGGCCATATGTACTTATTGTGTGCTTAACTTGTGCCCTAGGGCACAAGTAAGAAAAACCCAATTATTAATGTATGAACTGACTAGTTCATTTTAGTTAGTGTTAGTGTAGCTATACAACTTTAATCTTTCTTTTCTTGAAACAGTTGAAAATTTTATTATGGTGGTGGCATTCATGCCACACCATACAATAATATCATTCCACTTAATCTCATATCTTACAAAAGTTTTTTAGTGGCAACCATTATTTCATGCCTAACTTTTTTTTTTAATTCATAATTATATTAAACAACTAAATAAAAACATAATATTTCATAAATAATAAAAAAAATTACATAATACTTAAAAAAAAGTATGCATCTAAAAATCCGTCGGCCATCCATATTTCTCCGCGTACTCACTTTTTTTTGGCAATCATTAACTCTTGCATTCTCGGATCAGTTATGTGATTGTGCGGTTGGTTATAGAACTTCAGTGCCCCGATGATGAGCCTTTTCTTCAACATTACGGATTTGTACCGCCAACAACTTTTCGGCCAAGTCATCCTTTGCAAGCTTTTTCTCCATTATCGTTTCCAATATTTGTGTTTTCCTTACCGCGTAGTTGTCGAAGCTCTCAACAATAATTTTGTTTGTCGAGTCGGTATCGGCCTTCTTGCCCTTTCTTTTCCGTGTAGGAGTTGTGTCGTCATTCAAATCCGGAATAACAGTCTCAACATTGTCATTGCTTCCCGTCTCGTAGTAGCCAGATTCCGACGACTTTCTTCGTTTGTCGAAATTAGCCGAAGCTTCTTGACCCAAACATGGTTGTTCCAACCATTTGTCTTCACGCCTAACAACCTCCCATGCTTCAATATGAGTAAAATCCTTGCCCTTTGTTTTCTTTTCATAATCGGCTAAGGCATTTTTCATGACGTCAAGATCGCTACACCCACTCTCACGAAGACATTTCTACAATTAATACAATTATATAAATTAATACAAGTATATAAATTAATACAATTATATAGAGTTTAAAAATTATACCGATTGGATGTATAGCCCGTTAAAGACACCCATGGCGTAGTTCATATTTCCCCACTTTGTGTGCAAGCTATGGTGAGTTCGAGTAGTATCTTTCACATTTTCCTTGAAATGCTCTAGAACTCTTTTCCAAAAACCATCTCTAGTTTGTTCATTACCGACTTTTCGACATGTGGAAATATGAACCCACGCTTTTGCCAAAGCAACCTCTTCGTTTGTCGTCCAATTTCTTTTCTCCGCTTTAGTCGATGGTTTTTTTTCGGACTTCTTGAACATCTTCATCGCCTAATATATAGTATAAAAAATAAAATTATAAAAAATAAAATTATAACAAATAAAATTATAACAAATAAAATTATAACGAATAACAAAAAAAATACAAGTATACCGATTGGATTTTCTTGTTGCGTTTCGGGAACATACTCAACGTCATCATCCTCGTAATCATATAGCGGTAGTGGTCGTTCGACACTTGGTTCACGCCGGCAATGACCTTCACGGTAGTCATTGAACGGGAAATCACTAGTCATCGACATCATGTACGGAGGTGGTTGGGGATAATATTGGTGTTGATGTGATGGTAGGTTCATCGGTGGAGGTTGAGGATAATAATGACCGGCTTGAGGACTCATTTGGGGATAGTAGGGAGATGGTTGTGATTGAACTTGCGGACGAACGGGTTGTAATCGAGAGCCTCGTCCACGGCCTTTGGATGAGGTTGAAACATTTTTTGCTTTCCTAGCATCCATCTTTTTTAAAAGAATAATAGTTGAAAGAAGAAGATGAGAATAATGTGATTTGAAATGGTAATTTAAAGTGTATATTTATAGGGAAGTTTTTTATTTATTACTCCCCCGTCCCAAAATTATAGTCCCCTATTGACTTTTTCGGTCTTTCTTTACAACTTTGACCTTAAATATTTTTGTTTGTGTTATATAATACTTGATGAAAATTATATGAATGGATTGGGTTTTTGAATTTATTCTCATCGATATATTTTTCATCAACTATTGTATAACACAAATAAAAATATTTAAGGTCAAAGTTAAAAAAGAAAGACCGAAAAAGTCAATAGGGGACTATAATTTTGGGACGGAGGTAGTAATTTTTTTGAAATAATAGCCGACGGCTATAATTTTGACCGTTGCCCAACGTTTTCCTTTGCTTTTCTTCCCACACCGATTCGGCATCCATTACCGAAACCCATACCACACCGCATGATGCCACACCAATGGCAATGGTCATGCCGTGAGGTTTGAACCCATACCGAGGGCATACCGAAGGTGATGCCACCACCCTTAAGTTTTGCTTATATGTAAATGCCATACTCAACAAATCCCAATACTACACAGGGAGTATATAATTATATATCATGACATTTTGACTTTCTCAAGATTTAAGCCAATTAGTGGTCCAAACACTAGCCAACCAAGTGATGGTCTTATAATATGAGTGATCAACATGGAGAGGTTCATATATCAGTTCATCTTCTCTTTTTGGTGCTCACAGTCTGCTAGACTGATCAGAACCGTTAGCAGATACCGCATTACAATGATTATGGTGGATTAGTGAACTTGCGCGATGTCCACGTCATCAGAGACAAATTTACAAAGATTGCATTTTCCATTTGGTCCGGTCTGCGTTTTCTCTCATATGTAATTTAAAATAGTTTAACAAAATAAACACCATCGAAAACCGCTGAAAACAATTAATAGTGACATAATATGTGAAGATTGCGTTTGACAAATTCATTACAAACAATTGTGATCAGTTTCTTTTCTTATAAATGCACATCAGACTTCGTATTAAAGCCACTGTTAACTATATACTATACGTTAACCATGAAAAAAGTAAGCATGGCCTGATCACTTGTTGCTATGTCAGTCAAGCTACAAAGTAAATGTTTTAGGTAATGCTCTCGATCTGTGTGTACTAGAGGTTGCAATATGGGCTGTTCGGGTGTGTTTTGGTATTGGGAGACACGGGATGGGTTGATCCAAAACACTTTTTGTTCAAAATTAGTATTTTTACTGTATAAATGAACCGTTATAAGTTTGATCACAAGGAGTAAAATAGTTTCGTTATTTTGGGCAACTTTTGACCCGTTTGACCATTTTTCTATAGCTTTTATTTCAGTTTTAGCCTTTATAGATCAAAGCATATCTCAATTGTGTATCAGTTTTAAATTCAATGGGTCCAAGTTGCCAACTCTAGTGTGTGCCAATTTTGGAAGCACTTATTTTTATTGACAATTTGTTTGATTCAGGTTGCTGGTACTTCTGGAAAAGCACTCCTTGAGGGTGGCAGCGACATGAAGGTGCTAGTACTGAAGCACAAGGACGTGCAATCGTTGAGGTACTTGGCAGGGATAAGCGTAATGAAGTGCTTGCCGCGCTCTACATGGTCCTGACTGATACCATTAATGCTATTGGTTAAGGTGGAAAATTACAGGGCAAGCACTGGATGGGTTGACTTGACTCTTCAAACTTTCTTTCAAAATGTTTAAACTCATATGGCCAATATATGTGTCAATTATGATGAAAAAGATGTATCATTGATCTCTTTCTGTTTAGATGTATCATTGATCTATTTCTGTTTAGATGTATCATTGATCTCTTTCTGTTTAGATGTATCATTGATCTCTTTCTGTTTAGCTTTATTAATTTTTTCTTAAACGTTCTCGCTAAAGACAAAACCAATAACTGAATCGACCCATTCTTAAGTGAGTGGATCAACTTTGCCACCTTTATATTTGCCAGCTTTATATATGTCCAGTTATGGTATCTGATATGTAATTCTACATTTTCTCTTTGTAGGCTGCTTTACATGTGTGGAAAACTATAGTTGTAAATACTCCTAAAACATTGAAGGAGGTAATGCCCGTTTTGGTGAACACCCACTTATCGCGTCTTTTGCATCACCATCCTCTGAAACGAGACAGGTCTGTTTCTTGGTTATCATCATTTCTAATCCCTTTCATATGTTATACAAATATTTTGGAAACTAAATTTTTGCTTATTTTGTCAAGGCTGCGGGACGAGCATTGGGTGAGCTTGTTAGGAAGCTCGAGGAGAGAGTTCTTCCTTTTTGGTCATTCCTGTATTATATCTAAAGGCTTGAAGGACCCTGATTCTAGCATACGACAAGTATTATATTCATTTACCCTTACCTCAGTTATGTTAGGTATATAGTGTTTGAATATCATTGTCATTGTTTAATGATGCTAATTGTTTTAGTATTTAGACACTCTAGTTTATGATGCGAATTGTTAGCTGCCATTATCTCTTCGTGTATCTTATCATAGTTTTTGTGAGTTGGGCCTCAAATACGATTTATAACTGTACTATATAAAAATAGAGTTTCATTCTCCACTTTAAGTCGCCTCCAAAGTCTGAGTCTACAACAACATCAAATGTCGTATCATCTCTTTTTATTTTTTTCTTAATTTTCTCTTTCTTTTGTTGGTGAAAAAATGTTCAATATTTCGAACACAAAACATAAATGTGAAAGGCAGTTGCAACAAGGAGATATTATACACATGTTTCAAAGGGCCATATGTTATTTTCTTTTGTTCTTAGTTCTTTTTATTTGAAGATCAATAAAGGGTGTTTCTTGATCTTGTATTATCTATTGAGAAATCTTTAAAAGTTCGTGATCTTCTTTTTATTTCGAGTATATGATAGATCGATGATGGGTATTCTTCGATCTGTAACGATCTATCACAACTAAAGAAACCCAAGATCTTTCTTTGTTGTTCTTTTGTTTTTAGAATTTAGTATGTTTTTTAGAGATGTAGTTTTTAATGTTGGCAGTTGGTGTTGTAGTTGACTCTTACAGAACTAATTAAACAAATATGTTTGGTTATTTCTTTATAAATTTTTGCTATTAAAAGAAGTTGTGCATCTTACAGAACTGCAATGGTTTATGTTCAGTCAGGTAGGTATTTGTATAATGTGCTTAGGTAGTGGTATATTTTGGTGAATGGGTAAATTAAATTGTGTATTAATTGTATCTGTTGAATAGTATTTTTTTTAGTTTTAGTTGTGCTTTAAATACTTGTAAATGATACTTCTTTACTTGTATTTGCTTAAAAATCTATATTAGGAAATATTAAAAAATTAATAGGATGGAAGTGTCTTCCTCTATTATAAATAGTATAGATATAGATATGTGTTCTCACTTCTTCTCATTTTATAAAAGGTAAATTGCACAAAAAGATATCATACTTTAATTCAATTTGAATATTAGGTACTCAATTATATTTTTGGGTAATCCAAGTTAATGTTTTGTGCAATGTAAGCTTTTTTTTTTTTTTTTTTTTTTTTTTTTTTTTTTTTTTTCTCAAGATATTGTGACCGATAACATTATGACTGATAACATATTTCGAAAAGTTAAAAAAACCTTACATTATACAATAAATAACTTAATACCTTAAGGCTATGTTTGGAACATAAGATTATGAAGAGATTAGGTTTATTTTTTCAAAATATAAGCTACTTAAAAAATAATCTTTGTTTGACACTCATAACTTATAAGAGATTATATTAAAAAAAAAGAAAAAAAAAAAAAAAAAAAAAAAAAAAAATCTTCCATAATCTCTGAAAATAAAAGGTTACTTCATGTAGTTAATAAAAAAATTTCTGTTTTTATAATCTTTTTCAGCAACAACATCAGCACCAGCATCAGCAACAACACCAGCACCAACACAATCTATTTTTGTCAAACATACCTTAAATTGAGAAAATTAATTTTAAATACCTAAAATTATACATTTTTGTGTGATTTACCTTTTTTTAAACAACCACTTCATTTTAATTTCTTTAATCATAATATATTTTTCCAATTCAAGATTTAATTACTTCAATTCGTGATTAATTACATCAAATTACGATCTAACTTTTTTTCAATTCGCAATCCAATATCATCGCTTTTTCCAGAATTTATCATAAATAACTTAGATATTTGTTTCATGATTATTCAGGGTGAGTTTAGTTTCAAAAAGTGTGTGTGCAAAACATAGCAAACAAATATCGTAGTGTTTTCCAAAAAAAAAAAAAAAAAAAAAAAAAAAAAAAAAAATCTCTATTTACTCTTTAAGACTGTGGGCAATGAAGACTAGGTTTTCACCAGTGGCAGCGAAGAAGGTGTGCAAGTGGGGCCATCGCACAAGCCTCACAATCTAAGAGGTATCATTTTGTGTACTTACGTTATATATTCGAATAACTCATTTTTGTAAATCTCGTTACTTAAATACAACCTATCTTGCCACAATAAATAAAACGTCATTAAGGGCTCTCATTATAAGAAATTGTTATAAATGAACACTTTTTATGCACACCTTTAAGTTTTTTTTTTTAATTTTGATGGAATCTCTTTTTAATTTTCGCCCGGGGCCTCCAAACTCATTTGCCGGCCCTATTCTTCACCCCATTTCGACGCGTCTACCTTGAGTGCTGAAATGGGAGTGTTTTAGTGCTGAATTTTGTGCTGAAATGGGTGTGTTTGGGTCTAGAAAATGGGTGTGTTTGGGTGGTGAATTGGGTGGGTTTGGGTGCTCAAATATTTGTTTTTGTGTTTCGAGATGTCTTTATAAAATTGTAAAAGTGAATAGAGATTTGAGATATAAATGTTTTCTAGTTTTGCAAAGTGGAAAACACAAACTTGTTTTCTTAATTTTTAATTGTTTTGTGGAGATAAACCCCCCCTCCGTTTTCCTACAAAACAAGAGATAACTAAACGCAACCTAAGTGTTCGGCGAAATTCCAACTATTGTTGTTATTGACCACATGTGTTCGATGAAATGCCCCAATATCTTGTTAGTTGCTACTCAGTCCCACGTTATTTTTCCGCATTTACTTTTCGCGTTGTCCCAAATTAGTTGTCACTCCACTAAAAATACATAGGGAATTTTGATCGAGTTTATTACCCGCATTTGAAGTGAAGTTCTTACAAAATTCAAAGAATTAATTTATTAATTGTTAAGGGTAATACCATCATTCTGCAAAAAGTAAGAAAGTGGTAATGATTCTGTTTTTCTTAAGCCAATTTGTCGGTAAACAATTATTTTCGGACCGAGGGCCTAATATAAATGATTCTAAGGCGTAATTTTTCTTAAATTGTAGGCCACTTAAATACTAGTTCATATTATCATTCCATATGCATTTTGTTTTAAGGTGGTATTTGGGGGTGTTTGTTTAAGTTTATACTTTATATGTATGCTTATGAGCTTATTTGATTTCGGCTTGTGGGCTTATATAAGCATGTTATATCATAATAAGCTTATATATGCCAATAATTCTCAAAATAAGCCACAAAATCAAGGTTTATGAAACCTAAGCTCATAAGCTCACATATAAGCTTAGACAAACACCCCCAAATATTTAGTGCTATTTAGGCGGTGTTTGGGATTGCATGTTTAAAACTGATTGCTTCTATATGCTTATTGGTTTCTCAAATAACAAGTTAAAGTAGCTTATTCACTTCTGAAATATTTAGATCAAAAGTTCTTCTCTTATGTATTAAAACAGAATACGCAGGCAAACACGTTTAACAAACACCCCTACAAGTATGAACATTTAGACGCAAACTTAGAGCCCATGTATTTGATTTAGCTATGACTTATAGGCTATGGCGTTGCTACTGGTCTGTAGTGGTTATTCTTCATATTTCTATCTTCGTTTTTGTACAGTTAATGAGCTTGTCTTCTTATATTAGGATATAATTCAGTTTTCCCATTTTGACCTCCCATCTTGCCACTTCTTGATATATCCGCGGTTTCTAACATTTTACTTCTCATTGTGTATGGCAGTAACAATCTGTTATTTTAAAAGCACAGTCTATTTGGTCGAATAAGTATGGAAGGAGTGGATAGATTAAACGAGTTAAAGGATGAAATGTTAGTCAATAATATCATGTCTCGTTTGGACTGCACTACCAAAGAGATGATCAAAACAACAACTACTATCTCTACACGATGGAAGAACCTCTGGACTTCACTTCCTCATCTCATTTTCTCAAAGGAGGATGACGTCACAAGTTTAGCAGGTGAAGAAACTGATCTCCATGGTTACATTTCTTTTATCGACAACACCCTAAATCAGTGTCCTACAAATCTTAGTCTTAAAAAATTCAAACTTGATATCAATTACAGTAGTCTCGTTAATGCTGAGTTCAAATCACGAGCAAATAGTTGGATCCGTTATGCAATTAGCCGTAATGTTGAAGAGGTTGATTTACGGTTATGGGATGTAGGAGTAGGGGGTCCGTTTAGCTATGACGATGAGTTGTTTTTCAACAATTTGTGTTTTAATCGTGTGAAGCTGTCGTGGTGTCCGTTTAATCCTCCTAATGGTGCGATTAGTTGGGAAAGACTTGAGTGTTTGTGTTTATCTTCTGTGACTCTGGATGAAGATATGACCGAGAAGATATTATCCGGAAGTCATTGCTTGGAATCTTTGGACTTGAATGATTGCTATGGTTATGGGCGGATTAATATTACTTCAAAGAGCGTT
This sequence comes from Chrysanthemum seticuspe, assembly GCA_019973895.1. Classification (NCBI taxonomy): domain Eukaryota; kingdom Viridiplantae; phylum Streptophyta; class Magnoliopsida; order Asterales; family Asteraceae; genus Chrysanthemum; species Chrysanthemum seticuspe. The sequence goes on from BPTQ01000006.1 coordinate 24,426,121, forward strand.
AAGGAGTTGGTGTTTTCTGGATACAACTCTCATCGTGAGTTTGATACATACGGGGAGGTTTATATAAATTGTATCAAAATCAATGCTCCTTACATATCGTCATTGACTATAAAAAATGAGTTGGTTTTGAAAGAGCTTGTGTTGCAAGATGTTTCTTCTTTGATTAAAGCTGACTTAGACTATTCTATCAGTTGGAGGAAGTCCGATGACCAAGAAATTTTAAGAGGACTTTTGGAAAGCTTCAACCATGTCAAAGATGTAACCATGAACGATTACTGTTGGGAGGTAATATTACATATTATTATTTTTTTCTTCCATTCGGGTTTGTTTGTCTCTGTGTGTAGTATTGACATTGCACTATTCTAATAGTGTTCTCTTTGCAATGTTAGCTTTACTCTCGTTTGAGATGCGTTTGGTTGTGACACATCTAATGTTGATCGAGTTGAAAATGGAGATTCAAAGGTACATTTTGTTGAAATCGATTAAGTTTAGTTTAAAACTGGTTGTTCTCTGTTGTTAAAGAAGATGACTATTCGTCCCAACTCGGAAGCTTTTGGTGTGGTGACAATGGACAACTGATGCTTGCTAAGAAGTTATTGACACTCCATCGAGCATCTCCAATAGCTGAAATAGAACTCTGCTAGAATTTGGTAAATTTCAAACTTTTGTTTACCGATTAATCTTGTGGTTTGTGACTGAGTTAATGAGAAAAAGAAATGTACTAGTAACAGATCAATCTTGAAAATGGAATGATTTTGTTGCATCATGTGTTTCTATTATTGTTCCAGTTATAATATAACTCATTGGCAATAGATCATACATGCCTTTGATTAAGTCGACTCGGTTTGTGTTCTGGTATTCTTCTCAATGAACATATTTGTTGAAAGACGTTAGCCTGAGATTAGAAAGGGGTGGTTCTATAAGTATTTTTGGGGCGACCAATTCTGATGCTGATTATGTGTTCTTATTGGCTTATGATATGATATTGAAATGCTCATTTCATGCCTCATTTGGTATTACAGGCTTCTAGACTCGGATATACGATATGTTTGCTCAATCATCTGAATAATAGTCTGGGAAAAAAGCTTCATTAGACATGTTAGCATTGACCACTAAGAGTCGTATAAAAATACGTCTGAAACTGTATCACTTAGTATAGCTCTCAATGAACTTTGAAAGATGATTACACAACTGTGTCAGAGTAACTATATAATGTTGATCTTTCTTTTCTGGAAACAGTTTATATATTCATTTATCAAGGTAAATGCCACAACCATTGTAACTCGATGCTTGTTACCAGCTTTCTGAATTTGCGCACACACAAACAATAATTGAGTTGCGAAGTGATGATTCTTCTAATATGATTGACCAACATGGAGGGTTCGTATATCGTTTGGCCCATCTTTTTCCCAGGACTCGCAATTTGTTAGATTGACCAGAGCCGTTAGCAAGTATCATGTTACAATAGTTTCGGTGGATCAGTATTAGGCTTTCTAGAATTTGCGCGATGTGCTACTCATTAGTGACACATTTACAAAGATCGCATTTTCCGATTGATCGCATTTTCCGCTTGATAAGTTGAAATGCATGTAAAACATGAGAATGAAATCGAGCTATCAATTAATCTTGAATCGAGATTTTTAACTCATGATAATTTCTACGAGTAATTCAAGATATTCGAGCTCTCGAATCTTCCTCAACCCAAGCATCATTCACCATCATTATCATCATGAAAGCTCATCTAACTATAGAATGAATTAAGCGCTAGCTTGATTTAAGGTTATGAAGTGGACTTGTATCGTCTCACAGATGCAACCATGCTTGGGCTTGATTGTCTACCTTTTTAGTTAGTATTGTTTTACTTTATTTGAATTATGATTGTTTTCAATGTATGTGTTTTACTAGCTAGTTCACCAAAGACATGTTTCTTTTAAATGCCTAAACTTCACTTTACATACATTCATGAAAGGAATGAGATTCTCTCATGTTGATTTTAACATGACTGATAATATTTCCTCACAACCACGATGAGGCCTACTAACGACCTAGTTTTCTTTTTGTTTGTAATGAAAATTACTAGTCAATGTTATCCTTAATTAAAACGTGGTACAAGTATCATAGCAATTTGCAATAACAAATTGGGCCATTGGACCGGGCTAAAACGTGGATCCTTAATTAAAACGTGGTACAAGTATCAATTTACATCCCATCTCATGTACAAACTACAAAGTACAAACAAATTGAACAATGAATGGGAGTATGAGACATATACATCCCATACTTTTACTTTTTTAAGTCATTTCCTGTTTAGTATATTTAAAAACACAATTGGTTGGAAGTGGTGGTTGGGGGAAATGGCAAAAGCTCATTCTACCTTGAGCTTGGGTCATGAGTTCGAGTCCTACTAAAGTCATTTCTCCAATCCTTTTTTTTTTAAAAGAGCTAGTGTTTAATTGTAGAGAAGTGTAAAATGATTTTGTTTAAAGATGAATAAAAACGAGCCCAATTGAGTCGGGCGCTAGTCTGTACTTGGCTTTTGATTGAGTAAATTATTGCATGAACTGACTAGTTGATTTTAGTTGGTGTTAGTGTAACTGAACTATTTTAATCCTTTTTTTCCCCTTAAACAGTTAAAAAATTTATTAAGTTTTTCTTATAGGTAAATGCCATAACCAACAAGTCGCAATACCAACACAAGGGAGTATATATCATGATCATTTTCACTTTCTCAAGTTTTAAGCCAATTAGTGGTCCAAAAACTAGCTAAGTGATAGTCTTATAATATGAGTGATCAACATGGAGGGGTTCATGTTCATATATCATTTGGCCCATCTTCTTTTTCAGGGCTCACAATCTGCTAGATTGATCAGAACCGTTAGCAGATACCGCATTACAATGATTATGGTGGATTAGTGAACTTGCGCGATGTCCAGGTCATCAGTGACAAATGTACAAAGATTGCATTTACAGTTTGGTCCCATTTGTATTGTCTCTCATATAATTTTAAAGTATTTTAACAAACTCGCTGACAAATTCATTTCAAACATTGTGATATATCAGTTTCTTTTCTTATAAATGAATATCAGACTTCGTATCAAAGCCACTGTTAACTATATACTTTACGTTAACCATGAAGAAAGTAAGCATGGACTGATCACTTGTTGCTATGTCAGTCAAGCTACAAAGTCGATGTTTTAGGTAATGCTCTCAATCTCCGTGTGTACTAGAGGTGGCAATATGGGTTCTTTGGGTGTGTTTTGGTATCAGGAGACATGGGATGGGTTGATCCAAAACACTTTTTGTTCAAAATTAGTATTTATACTCTATAAATGAACCGTTATAAGTTTGATCACAAGGAGTAAAATAGTTTCGTTATTTTGGGCAACTTTTGACCCGTTTGACCATTTTTTTTGTAGGATATTGGATTTCACATACACATCAAACCATAACACAAAGTAGGCGTACAAGAGTTTTTAGAGAGAGAAAGTTAGAGGTTTAGGGAACTTTAGTGAGAGAAAGAAAAATCTTATTATGAGCTCCAACTCTCTACCTTGGAAGGTAGAGAGTATTTATAGTCTTACAATAAAACGCCACACAACGGGCTGTGGATCAGGCATACAGTGGGTAAAGACCCGTCCGTCCTCCACGGTGTTACTTAACTAAATACTACTTAGCTTAAAAGAACTACGACTACGAGCTTTCTAACGATTACATATACTAGAGGTGACCGACTCTTTAATACCTGGAATTTCTAATTCCTAACAATCTCCCCCTAAGGGAGGTCACCTCAAACATATACTAAAATTACATTGAATACAAACAGATATTACATTAAAAATTGTTCTTGCATTCTTGATGTAGCACTATGCTCCGAAGCTCGTAGTCATTGATTCTTCTCATTGCATGTTTGGTTAATCCAAGTGGAGGTCTTTTACTGATCCACGTGATAATAATTTTGAGCCAGCTTTTGAGATCATCAGCTAACAAAAAATCTCTGAGACATCCATTGTGGTGTTGGTATTATGTGATGTTGTGACTTTCGGACCGACATGCTCACATTCAGGATCATGATATCTTCTCATCAGAGTAGTGGATGCTTTCGTTGATTCATGATATTGGCAGCAGCGTAGCAGAAGCATGGAGTGAAAATATCAGAGTCATTGATGCACTTTATCATGATTTCTTGAGAAATGAATGTATAGTGTGAGCATGCGGCTATGGATTGACCGCTTCATTCTGATCAGCTGCAAACGTCGGGTGTACCTGCATAAAACAGTTAGCAATAAGGCGCACGAAAGTGTCTTTGATCACTTTCGTTGAATTGAGGTACACGGCCCACGGTTCCCCGTTGATCAGTACAAGTACTGCCTGTGATCAGGTATAATTCCGAAGAATTTCCTTGACAGGGTTTCGCAGCTGCTCTAGCTGTTCTCAAACCGGAACGTCTCAAAGAAAACAACACGGAGTGAGTGAACCAACGAATAGAAATTCATTGATTGATGAAAAGAGATTTGAAAAACAATCGTGTATCGCACAATAGAAATTGTTTTTGCAATACAACGAAGGTTTTAATGAAAATCAATTATCAATCATAAACACCTTTTGATTTGAAATATTCGTACACGATCGATGTGCTAAAGAAAAGAGTTTTTAAGCACAATGACCGGTTTTTCAAAGGTATCCGTCAATCCATAACCTGAACCAGGATTGATTCAAAAGATTGAATCGCTCCATTGTTTCTGTTCAGTTGTCACATGGTTGATCTATTGAATAGATCTCACATGCCACCTACCAGGAGCTTGTTTGATGTTGGCTCCAGAAGGCTTTCCATCTTCATTGTGAATATGTAAGCATATCACTCGGATGTTCTGGCAATACCACAAGGATAATACGTAGGACTCAAGATATAATCTCTCTTTCCACATTGTGTGAAACAGAGAGTCTTCATTGAAAGTGTCCTAATGAGATTTATGGATGATCTCGTGGCTCTAGACTCAATTTGTGCATATTTGGTTCCTGTGCCGGAGACTAGGGAGAGGGTCTCCTTCTTCAATATCAACAATCTCTAAGAGAAAGTCGATAGATAATGTAGGTTCCCCGTGAGAATGAAACAAGCCCTTTTAAGAGGAACTTGAGTGGTTTGGGAAGTTGTAGTGCAGAGCGTCACTGGGTCCATGACGTCTTGTCTTCAATACCGATGTTACCATCAGTAGCATATGAATTGTACCCGGTTTCTGCCCTATGGTTGAATAAATGGAGGGCTATTTCTTTTCACCCTTTTCTCATTCAATTCTTTTTCATTCTTCAACCCCTTCAGTGCTTACCGAGACTTCATAGTTAGAACCTTGTTGGGTTTATTCCAGTACTAGCTCTGTCTCAGTCTGCACTCTTCCCATATCTCATTTTTCTCCTTTTATCATCATACCTAACGACTTCTACACTAACTAGTGGATTGTCCCTGGGTAGATCCCTCCGGTTCTGGCGGATCATGGGAACAAATACCTAACCTTATCATCCTTATATCACCATACATAAAGTAAAGTTGGTCGGTCTATTTGGTATTGTTCATCTGCCATTTGAACCAATTGAAAACCATTTGAAAATCAATCCAGATACTTGTGATAAATTATCAAAGCATTTTGTACCTGAATTGTTTTTGATATTTTTAGAACAAGAGCTCCCCCTCAACATGTACATCAAGTGTTTGAAATCGTTTTGCACATGGAGGCAAGAGAAAGAGTTAACTTCTTTGAATTCCATTTTCTAAAAGATATCAACATCACTTCCCTAATCAAATCAAGTAGATAAAGCATTTTGGGGAAGGATGAGGTTTTCAAAGTTTTGCTCCCCCTCAATATGTGCCTTGAGGTTTGAAAAGAGATTTGCACATACTAGAAGGAACCTGCACATTGAGATAAATGATCACGTTTCAAATCATTGTGGTTTAAAATAGATGCTCCCCCTCAACATGTGCATGGAAAATTTGAAATCGTTTGGCACATGTGGGAAGGAAAGCTTGTACATCCTTAAAAAACCATTTACCGAATTATCAGATTAAATCCAATTTAAATCACAAATTCTCCCCCGATCACAATTATCAAATCCTTTGAGATTTGTGATCTCTTGTAGATTTAAATTGATTTTGAAAGCTTCTAAGGAGAATTGTGACTTGATTATGAAAGCGTTTTAACTGATAAGGATCGGATTTTAAGACTTTAAACTCCATTGATTAAACATGCATGAATATCTTTTGAAAAAAATTGAATGACAAATAACTTTTTAATTTAATTGAAATCATTCTCCCCCTCAATCAATGACAAAGGTTGTTGATTGAGAGATAGATATTTTGACAAGTAAGTCGAGATGATTATCAAAAATAGAGAACTAGTTATTTTTCAAAGCAGTTAGTTTTCAGCAGATAAATGTTTATAGAATCAGAGCATGGAATTTTGAAAACATGATAACTTGTGTAGCTCTGTTCTTTCTTTAAAAAGCGGGTTACTGCCTGAGATGACAATAAACCATTGTTTCTCTTTCTCCCAATTTTTTTTTTTTTTTTTTTTTTTTGAAAATTCGAACAACATCTAAAGTCCCGTATCATTCTTTGAATGACAGCATCAAGACCGTAGATATAATCGAATCGAGAAAAACATGACAAATTGACAATATTTTTTTGAAGATTTTTCGAATTTTTTAGATTTTTATGGATTTTGAAAGTTTTATAATTTTCTATTTGATTTTTGAGAGTTTTATAATTTTGTATTTTATTTTTCAAATAAATATTTACAAGAGATAGATGAAGATAGACCTTTACTCCTCGTCTTCCTCCTGAAGACGTTTGAGTGTTTCTGGTTGAAGGCTTTTCAAGCCAAGACATGGAAGAATAAACTCAAAACGTTCTCTTGGAAGAGCTTTGGTGAAGATGTCTGCTAACTGATAATCAGTCCTCACAAAATAGAGTTCCACCACACATTTTTCCACTTGTTCCCTGATGAAATGATGTCGAATGTCGATATGCTTAGCTCTTGAGTGTTGAACGTTATTGCATGAAAGAGCAATAGCACTTTTATTATCACAGTACAGAGGGATTTTGTTGAATACAAAGCCATAGTCAGTTAATTGAGATCTCATCCAAAGGATTTGAGCACAACAAGATGACATGGCTATGTATTATGCCTCTGTAGAGGAAATAGAAGTACTCATTTGCTTCTTTGAAGACCAGCTCACAAGCTTATCACCCAAAAACTGAGCACCTCCAGACGTACTTCGACGAGTATCTTGACATCCTGCATGATCAGCATCTGCATAGGCTGTTAGTGACATACCGGTGTCCTTCGGGTACCAAAGTCCCATATTGATGGTTCCTTGGAGATACCGAAAGACCCGTTTAACCACTTCAAGGTGCTTTTTAGTAGGCTTAGCCTGGTATCTAGCACACATGCAAACAGCGAACAAGATGTCTGGTCTACTAGTTGTGAGGTACATCAGGGATCCAATCATACTACGATATTTTGTTTGGTCTACCATGATCCCTGAGTGGTCCTCATCTAGTTTAGTTCGTTCAATCATGGGAGTGTCAACAGGGTCACTTGAATCAAATCCAAATTTCTTTAAAATCTCATTTGCATATTTAGATTGATTTATGAAAATGCCTCCGGGACTTTGTGAAATTTGTAGTCCTAAGAAGAATGACATTTGTCCCATCATTGACATTTGAAATTTAGAACCCATTTCATTTGAAAAACGGTCACACTCATTGGGGTCAGTCGAGGCAAAGATGATATCATCAACATAAATTTGAACATGAATTAAATGTTTGCCTGACTTCCTAGTGAACAACGTTGGATCAACTGCTCCTTTGCTAAATCCGGTAGATAGAAGAAACTTTGATAGCGTATCATACCATGCACTTGGAGCTTGCTTTAAACCGTAAAGAGCCTTCTTCAAACGATAAACGTGAGTAGGATGCTCTTGATTCACAAATCCTTCCGGTTGGCTGACGTAGACGACTTCTTTAAGATCTCCGTTCAGAAATGCCGTCTTTACATCCATCTGTTAGACTACCATGTTCTTACTAGCAGCATTAGCCAAAAGGATTCGGATTGCCTCGATTCGAGCAACTGGAGCAAAAGATTCTTCAAATTCAATACCCTCCTCTTGACGGTATCCTTTAGCAACTAATCGAGCCTTGTTCTTCAACACATCACCATGCTCATCAAGTTTCACTTTGAAGATCCATTTTAGAGCAATAATCATAGCACAATTTGGAGCAGGTACTAACTCCCATACATCAAGTCGATCAAACTTATGAATTTCTTCTTGCATGGCATTGAACCAACTATCTTCATTCATGGCGGTTTTAACATCTTTTGGTTCGATCTTAGAGAGTACGGAGTTGAAGAAGCACCATAAGGCATCGATTGCAAGTTGTTTCCGTGTGGATACTGGACGAGAGGGATTTCCAATGATGTTGTCTAAGGGATGATCGTGAGTCCATTTTCTAAGGTGTTCATGTGGAAGTTGTTGAGGGACTGAGGTAGCAGATTCGATGTCTCCTGAAGAAGATGGTTCTGATGATGATTCAGGAGCAAATATGTTTTCAAATGGAGCATCTTCAGGAGTAGCAAAGGGATTAACTTCATCATTGATGCCAGAAACAGTTCCATGATGTACATTCGAATATTGATGATTTGTTGATGAGACTGAGTTATCAGCAGCAGGTGCTTCTTGACTTAATGAAATTGAGACTGAAGGATTGACTTCATTCTCAGGGATATGAGCAGCCTCTGTTGTGGGAATTGTCGGTTCAATAGCACTTGGCTCATAGAGTTCAACAAACATCGAATCAAACAATTTCTTCAAATCATCTTCAGTTGGAGGTACATATGGAATAGCTGGAGAGGAGTTTGGTACAAGGGATGAACCAATGGGACTGTTTTGAAGAGCGGGTCCTGAACTGGATTGTCCAGGAGCCATTTGACCGGTCAGCTCATCAAACGTAACGTGAATTGTTTCCATGATATCTCGGGTTCTCTTATTGTAGATTCGGTAACCTTTTCTGTTTGGTGCATAGCCTACAAATACTCCAATGTCTGCTTTGGCTCTCAGTTTTCCTAAATCTTGACCATCATTAGTTGGATAACATAAAGCACCAAACACACGAAGGTATGATAGATCAGGTTTTCAATTGTAGACAAGTTCGTATGGAGTCTTTCCATGAGATGTGTGAATTAGAGATCTATTTTGAGTGTAACAAGCAGTGGCAATAGCTTTAGCCCATAGAAACATTGGAACCTTTGAGTAGATCAGCATTGTCCTTGCAGCTTCAACAAGAGTTCGGTTTCGTCTTTCAACTATACCGTTCTGCTGAGGAGTTCGAGGAACACTTCTTTGAGGACTGATTCCAACATTTTCATAAAATTCATTGAGTACTTTATTAACAAACTCAGTTCCATTGTCAGTTCGGACTGTTAGGTCACTAGTTTTACAAACACAAGTAATATAGAAAGGAGATGAGGCGATTGAACAAGAACCAAACACACATACACGATAATAAGAGGCGGTTATGCGTAAGGCATATGTGAAAGGAAATAACTTGAACAACCAACCCTCAAGTGAGGGTTTACAAGAGTATTTATAGGAGGGAAGCTAGGGCAACACTCCTAGTTCCCATCCTTTCTTATATGGGCTTGGGCCTAAGCTTATGGGCCTTCTACATAAGCTAGACCTTAAACAAACATAAAGGCCATAATAAAGCTACCTATTACATATGAAATATAAATACTTGAAATACTGTTTAGGAGTGATTCCAACAATCTCCCCCTCAAGTATATATGAATGTAAACGGTGAAGGCGTTGATGTAATAGTAGCTCTGACGTCTTCTGACATTCTTCTTTCTTGTGAGAGGAATTGCCTTGATTCGAACAATTTCCCCCAGTGTAGAGAGATAGTTATCTTTGAACAGTTATACTTCGACGTCATCTTTAACTTTGTTCTTTGATCATTGTTCTTTGTGGTGAAAGTGATAGTATGTTGTTGTCTGCATCAGTCTGCCTCAGGTCTGCTTCGCTGCTCCAGTGTCTCCACGTCATTCTTCAACATGCTCACACGCTCTTTGACGTTGGAATTCAATACTGATGAAGTTCTTTAAGTCTTTGACTTTGTAGATTCTTTGATTTGATGAAGAATCATTCTGACTGTTGTGTTGCATTCGAATAGAACTTCCATTAGTGATGATGTTGGCGTGAGCATGAGAAGAATCATCACGATCATTCCGCTCTGGAGCTTCCATAAGAAGAAAACATTTCAAACGGTTAGTAATAAGCGGTTTCCGGCACTTACAAGTTTGAACTTCGAGAGTGTTAACAGCATAGTGTGAGAACACAACTCTAATTCTTACAAAGGCCGTTCCTGAACTGGAGTCCCACAAGTGAGATAACGCGATGTACCGAAGTACATCTACAGTTCAGATGAGTCGCTGAGGTACACCGTAGCATCACCTCACGACTGTAGACCGTTTGAGACACACTCCGCGTAATCCACGGGGAGTTACCGAAGTGACCTGCTGTCAGGGCTGTTTGATGTAGACCCTGGCAGGAATTTCCATTCAATCACTGAGGATCACAGATGTGAACCTCTCATAAATGTTCTCGACAGATTGCTAAGATCTGTGAAGGACTCGATATGAACCACTGATAATCTTATTTGTTGATCATCAAGTGATTAAATGTCAAGTGTTCCTAAGAGATCTTTTGATGAATCTCGTGGCTCTAGACTCAATAGTGCGTTTTGGTTTTCCTGAGCGGAGACTAGGGAGAGGGCCTCCTTCTTCAATACCAGCGATCTCTAAGAGAAAGCTGATAGTTTACGTAGGGTTCCCTGTGAGAATGAAACAAGCTTCTGTTGAGAGAAACTTGAGTGGCTAAGAAGGTTTAGTGCATGCGTCACTAGGTCCATGACGACTTTAATCTTCAATACCGGTGTCATCAAGTGACAACCAGTAGCATATGAATTGAACCCGGTGTCTGCCCTAAGTTGAATAATCTGGAGGGCTGTTTCTTTTCACCCTTTACTTTACATTTCTTTTTTATTCTTCAACTCCTTCTTTCTCCGATTCTCATTTTCTCCTTTTTACAATCATTCCTAAGGACTTCTAACACTAACTAATGGTAGTGTCCTTGGGTAGATCCCTCCGGCTCTGGCGGATCATAGGACGGTTATTCCTAACCTTAGTCACCTTATAACTCCATGACTAACCTATGTTGCCATTAAAACCACAGTTTGTGAAAAATCTCTCAAATGGTTTGTAAATGAAAAACATGTTTGAACCACTGTGAGAGATAAGGTTTTGCATAAATACTCCCCCTCCACATGTGCTTAAGAGTATTAATGGTTTAAATGCACAGTGAGGAAAGAGCGCGCACTTTTTGAATTGATCCACTGAAGATAGACAATCCCCCGCGAGACACGGTTACGTTGCATAGTTAAAGAGTTACATTGTCAGCTTTTAGGTGACAACTAGCTCTAATAACTACCTTGAAGGTGTAGACAAACCTCGAAAGGTTGTCATACCCGTCAGAGTTCATGTCTATCAAGAGTTTCTCGAATGGTACTTTCTACTTGGACAAGTCCTTTGCGAGACACGTTTACATTACTAGCGAACTAGCTTGAAATTATTACCCGTCCAGGACAAGTCTTTTCGAGTTACTAACAGTTTAGTACCGTCAATTCGTTGGTTAAGTCTGAGGTACACATATTCATTTGCATTTTGCACAACATATTTCTTATCACACAAATTTTCTCCCCCTCAAAAATGGTATAGTAATGTTATTTTTGAATGGTTGACTATAAATATGACCATTTCGAGTGTTGCGGGAAGATGACCACTATGAACAATTTGTGAACAAAGTTTTGATTCAAATACTCCCCCTCAACTAGTGATATAAACGGTTGAGGTTTTGAAAAATCATATGGGGAAGTACTTGTGTTTTTTAGCAAGACCTTGAAAAAAATGAAAGGTTTGATATGTTTTACTCAAAAATAAGAAGCTTTCACTCCTTTTATAAGGATTGTGGCACTGAGGCGTACCACAGGGTCCTTTCTTGATAATTACGGGTTGTACACTGTTATGTGTGCACAAGCCATTGACATATACAATTATTCATCCAAATATGTAATGAAAGAACCAATTTAAGGGGTACCAGGAAGTGCAGTGATGTTCCCAGGAGTGTGCACAGGGCGTTGAAAGCCGGTTATGTTAATCCTGGGTCGACCACCAACATATCTCTCCAATCGTCTGAACTGATCCCGTCTGAACAAACTTTCATCAATCATTGTGATGATTCGTCTCACATCCCTCCTTTCCTGAGAATTCCAGCGTTTAGGAGACCCAATTTTCAGGCGTATATCCTTCAACCTGTACGCCAATCCATCCCTAACCAGCTTCAAAGTATGATCCCCGAATTTCTGAAGTTCACTACACGCCATTAAGCAGTTTCTTTGAAGTTCACTGCGGTAAACAACTCCGAATGGTTTGCTGATGAGCGTATATTGAGTTAGCTGATTGATGTCGGGAAGATCAAGCGTTGGAGGAGTGAGGTTGACACGCGTCTGATAAGATTCAATAGCCAGCTGGATATCTTCTACACGTTCTTTGATCACGATGCGTCTAATGAAGATGAGAACTGACTTGATAAATTCACGTTGAACTTCAGTCGAGAATTGTCTCATACGACCCTGTACTTTGGCAAGGTACATGTCTTCGATGTCGTTGAGGGATAAATTCTCAAAGTCAGCTTCGGAGAATGCATAGTCATGTTCATCTTGTCTTTTGACTATGATATTCTTCAAGAAGGTGTAGTCCCACTTAGACTTGAGATCAACGTGTTTGATGGCCACGATGTCCTTAGAACTGTACACTGCGTGTTGAGACTTCTGAACCAGGCAGCTTCTGTAGTAGATTCTTCGGCGTTCAGGCCAATGATGAATCCCATACAATGCATCTCGGTTCTATTCTTGCACGTTGTCAGAAAACAAGTGATTTGCACGTTCCTCGATAGCTATGCAGTTTGAGTAAATAGCCGCTGGGAATGGAAGAGTCAACGATGTAGCGTATTTTCGTGAACCATCGCTACCGTGTAAAAGAAAATCCAGGTCTCTGTCAAAGAAGTATCGAAAGGGAATCCGTGGTTCATCTGTTTGGCCAATGGTGGGTAGGGGTTTGGTCCAATCGGTGTAGTATGGAGGGTTGTCCCTTTGTGTGAAGTCAATGTTTGCTTCCGGATTGAGCCAATCCATGTTGTTAGACATAGCTCGAGCGATGTTCTCAAGATGATATTCGACCTCGAGGGCGCTTTCAGAGCTGTCTTTTAGAAGTTGAAATGCTTCATTCTTGATTCGCTTCAACTCAAATTTCGTCATTTTCTTCACATGGAACTTTTCTTGCAAAAGTTTTGCGTGCTCCAATGTAGAACCGTCTACCAAGTCTTGACCTTCATCAGGGTAGGGAGTTTGACTGACAAGTGTGGAGAACCATTCAAACTCTTCGGTTTTATCGTCATCTAGCCATGATACGACTTCAGGCTGAGTCGTCTTCTTCTTCTTTTTGGAAGGCCTTGATGATGATTCTGGTTTCTGCACTTGTTTGGGTGAGGTGGGTTGTTGTCGGGGCTCAAGGACCTCTTCATCATCACCACCCGTATACTCAAACTAATCACCTGTTTTTTGAGTCAGGGGTGGTAACTCGGAATCGTCCCGAGGTTTATCAGTAGAAGACCGAGGTGGAGGAGACTTTTGTTGAGAAGAAGTTCGTGGTGGAGGAGGTGGCATCAAAGAAGATTCACCAGACTGCTTCTGACGTTTAGGTGCAGAGTCCTTGTTTTTATCCTTATCTTCATCGTCTCTAGGACGTTTCAACTTTTCTGCCTCAAATCTACAAGCTTCTTGATGTTGGTAGTCTAGCAGTGCTTGATACAATTTTGCTTCTTTAGAGTTGAGCACTACAGCTCGTGGCGACATTTGTGTAACAAGCTTAGCCACCAATTCATTGTTAGAGACAACTACCGGATCGGTTGGATTGATTGTTACGGTTAGGGGCGTTGATCGGATAGTTTGCTTGGTGATTTGCATAAGATTTCGATAAATTTGTCTGGTGAACAGCTCCTTTGTGACTTTAGGAACGATATTCTGAAGGTAGTTGTTAGTGTAACCTTCGATCATTTCGTTCAGTTCCTCTTGACGATGACTTTTCATGAATTCCTGAATAAACTTCCTTTCTTCTTGCATCTTGTCATTCTCGTCATGTAGATATTGTATTTTTTGATTGAGAAAGTTAAGCTTTCTGTATAACATGTCTTTCATTCTGACTTGTTTGACAGCTTTCACAATTCTTTCATGTGTCTGAGAAATCCAAGAGCGAGGTGGTTTCTTCACAGATTTGGATGATGATCTGGTTGACTTCTTTGATGGTGGTGGTGATGAATGAGATGAAGAGTCTGATGATGAGGAGACATGAGGAGGCTTGGGGTCCTTAGGCGGTTCAGAAGTTTCCTTCTGTGAATGTGTGGGACTACCCAGAAGCAACTTGTCATAATCATCATCTTTATCTTTCTCAGACTTCTCAGTTTCAGGGTTCTCAAACTCATATTCGATAGTATCCTCCACAAGCTTTTGTTGTTGCAGAAGAGTGGTGGCACCAGATCCCTTATCGGGTCGATTAACCGCATCAGGATCTGGTGAGGAGTGGGCAGCACCACTTGATCCTCCGGGGCCACCCATTTGATCTTTAGCAAAATCTTCAGCTTTTTGAAGGTGTTTGAAGATGTTAAGCTTCTTCCTGTATGATTGATCCAGTAGCTCTTCTTCTTCTTCAGAGCTTTCATCATAGGGCACAAGTGCAGGAGTCTTCCCTTTTCC